>CM031679.1:4730171-5167671 GCA_006182925.3 Reinhardtius hippoglossoides
CTTCCATCCCTCGACCTCATCCCGGTGCATGATGGGATTGATTGTCTCCTTGATGTCTGGATCATGTCCGTTACCAAATAGTGTTCTGAAGGCCCGTTGCATAACGGCAGATGCCAGCACGCCGTGTGCAGCGCTGATGAATCAACGTCGGCTGTGCTCTGAGTGTTTGAAGCCCGGCTGAAGGAAGTTAGCAGCTCTGCTGATGAATCTTATCTCTGACACGGATGTTGTGTAATACCAGAGAAAGATGCACAATTGATATGGCTTCATTTCACTGAAGCCATATTTGACAGAAAACCTAAAGAGACTTGTGCCACAGGGCAATAGATTTATAATAGACCTGTTTTCATTACAGCTTTGAATGTTGTCACAAATTGATTTGTTGAGTGTTAATAAATAATTTAGTAATATTTAATAGTAACATTTAATGAATCTGTTGTACACCATAAATGTGAATATGTTTTGGGATTCCATTTAGCAAAGTAAGTCTGGTTTCAAGCAAAACTATCCACTCAAAGATGTTTCATCATTTCATTGAAAAAAAATTTCTGATTATTTGATGATGGAAACTAGAAGGGCACTAAGAGAGATCCTATCATGCCGTGTTTAAAAAGTGAAGAAAATAATCACTGGATCTGTTTATCCTGTTTATCCTTCCTTGGGTCAGGCTCCGCCCCTCCACAGCATTTCATGGAAATCTGGTTGAGTGTAATTCTGCTGCCTGAGAAACAGACAAACGCAGATCGACTCCTCGGTGGAGGAAACAATCAGTTGCAACAGAAAAGTGATTTAACTATAATAATTTATTATTGACAAAAGACAAAGACAAAAAAGTACTTCAGATTATTTGTTCACAACTGATATTTTACACATTATTTAATAATTAATAACCATCAATAATTAAAACAATAACATTGTAGTGCACACAAGTTCGGTTTTCATTTAATCTAACTTATAATATTGTGATTTACACATTTCTGTTGCCTTTTTAAAAAAATGTTTACAAAACTTAACACAGCTTTGCCCGACCCGAGCTAAATAGTGAAATTCCGATCCAAACTGAGGCAGATTTAAAAGTGTCCCATATCTGATGAGACTAGTATTCACAAGGTCTGCTCCATGGCTGTCTTATAATGAAGACATATGACTGGGAAAAATGAGCCGAGCCCTTTTGAAATGTAAGAGGCAGGACGTTCGCCTGGGAGCTGCTGGCATGAGTTGGTCCAGAAAGACAGCTGCTGGCAGCAGGTGTGGCAGCTGCAGCCGTGGTCAAGTATCAGAAAGCTCCAGACATTAAGCTCGGGGTTTAACTTCGTCTCACAACCGGGGGAGACGCTCACTTTTTTCACATGAATTTCAACCGGGCCTCGAAAAATCCTTGTTCAACACCCAAGAACAGGACCTTAAGTTTCTTAAGTTATCATGTTGTGCAACTTTTCCAGAATCACCAGAACGCATCCATCAGTTTCTGACAGTTTTATGTCTCTCTTGGATTTCTGCAGGGTTCTCCCATCAAGGTCCAAATGCCCGGCCCAGTGTGAGGCAGCGGGTTGCGGGAGGGGAAGCAGTGAGGACAGCGTCTCTGGTCCACAGGCGTAATGAGCGGGGGAGCGGAGCAAGCTGACATCCTGAGCGTGCTCTCCCTGGTCAAGGAACGATGGAAAGTGGTGAGTGACATGTCGTTTAACAACAAGGGACGCAGTGTGTGTGTGTTGAGTCCCGTCGCCGGCCGTCCCTTCGCTCACGCTCTGACCCACAAAACAACGACACTTTGTTCCCCAAACAATGCTCGGCCCTGCCAGCCAGTCCCTCGCTCTTCTTCTGAAAGTATCTCACCTGTGGCTCGGACCGTTCGGGGTCGTGTCCCTCCGTCCAGGTATAGTGCTGCTGCAGTGTTGGAGATCCAGAAATAGCTCCTCTATCTATTCGTGGCAGTGCAGTGTGCTATAGGCAGCCGTGGCAGTGCTCCCCCGAGGGCCCATGTCTCCCACTGCTCTGCCCGCCTGGGCGCCATGTGAGGCTGCTATTCCTTACTGGCAGCCTGGCACCACTTCCTGTCTTCTACGGAGCAGAGTTACATAAGGACGCTGCAGCTAATCCCACGACTTCAGCTCCGAGTGCGACACAGGACTTTATAGAGAGTGAGTGTGCAGGGAGGACAGTGAAGGACAAGTAAGAGCTTAGGGGGAAATGAAAGCTCTGGTAGTGGGCAGTGAGAGCGATGAGTGTTGGAGGAAATTTGAAAGAGCAAACTAGAGAGAGAGCTCGGTTGATTGTACACATAAATTCCTTCTGGTAATTAAAAAAGTATGTTTCATAAATACTGACCTGGTTATTCTACATCAGAAACAAAAACAGGTGTGTTGAAAGTGTAAAATATTCATAACTGCTCCATACCAGATACAGTTTTTCTAGATTTCCCCATATGCAGGAACCTGTTATACCTGCTCATTGTTCGCTGACTGTTCGGGGACGAGCTCTGTCCAAACCAGTTCTGAGCAATAGACCCTTGTGATGAATATAAACCGAACACTCTGAAAGAGAGATGACGCCATGTTTTTTAGCCATAGGCTGTAAATAAAGATGGACAACGCGTCTCCACCTTCTTTCCACTGTACAAAAATGAACCAAAATATCCCGGTTCTACATCCACTTGACCAATCACGAGTCCTTCTCAGCTGTCAATCAGGATGTTTCACCCTGTTCATAGCATCAAATAACAAATTAAAAACCAAACTTGGCAGATAAAAGAGCAGTTGAGGATACGTGGGTGTGATTAGAACTAACCTGAAATGAGTTAGTTTGGGTCCAATCTGCCAACATGGAGGTCGCTGAGTTTATGACCTAAACTGCAGGCAACCACCAGGGGGCGATCAATATGTTTTGGCTTCACTTTTGGTGACCTACATATTATGATTTTACCGTCTACGGTTCTAAGGAACATGTTAAACATTAAACTTAAGAAAATCTTGTCGTCATTGTCATCTCCTTCACGTCCATATCACAAAGTCTCAGCGATTTTACTGCACGTTGCTGCTGCTATCAAACTAAAACTCACTTAACAATCTTGTAAAGAAAATACATATCTTATTATGAAATTGTTTTTTTATCGCTGAAAAACTTGCTCCATTGCTGAAGAGTCCACGCCAACTCCATGGAGGCTGATTTGCTGATCTTGCCCCCCCCTTCCCAGAGGAGGGTGCAAGCGTCCATGCACACATGCAGTCTGGGTAATTATGAAGTTCTTACGTTTCCTCGTCTTGTTCCAGGTGAAGAAGATCGGGGGCGGAGGGTTCGGCGAGATCTACGAGGCGCTGGACCTGCTGACGCGGGTCAGCGTGGCGCTGAAGGTGGAGTCGGCCCAGCAGCCCAAACAGGTGCTCAAGATGGAGGTGGCCGTGCTGAAGAAGCTGCAGGGTGAGTCGAAATGGATTCAGCGGATTACATTTCTGGAATCGATTGATCCTCCGTGGCCACGCTGACCTATCGAGCCGCTCCAGAAGACGATACTCTGTGTATCGCCAAGTGAAACGTTCCTGTCGATCATTTCTCCTGGGTTGAAATTAACTGAAAATCTGAGGAGAAGCCGAGGAGTCTGGGATATGTTTGTGATTGTGGAGTGTGCAGCGGGGGATGTAGAGTTTGACGGCAGCGTGGAATAATCTCTCCTTCAGATATAGATCATCTGACTCATCTGAAAACACAGCTTGGCCCAGAGTTCAGCCGTCTGTGTGAGTCGGCTCTCCGTCATCCAGCAGATGAATCATTGTTCTCGTGTCCTTTGTTCTCGTGCTGGTTTTAATGTAAACGTTTCAGGTGACAGTCACAGAGGCGACAGGGTTCGTGCAACAGGAAGTGTATATTTTTTCGTATATATTTTCGACTGGGCGCTCTCACAGTAGAGAAAGTGAGTAGGGGGGGGGGTGTTGTATAGTTTTACTCTTTTCTCTCTTTCTGTCTCCCCCCCCCCCCCCCTCGTCCTTCCTGACTTTTTAACCACCTTGGCTTTTTTCTTACTTCTCTCTGAGGGTGAAAATCAATGGGCCGGGATCATGTTTGCTGTCTAATGGCTGCAGCCTGGGGCCTCATATGGTCCTGCATGTAACTTGAGATGGGCTGAACTCCAGCCTCCACAAACACAGCTGACCCCCCCCCCCCCCCCCCCCCCCAGCTGAACAGAGTAAACATCGACCCATGGCCTCATAAAGAGCACTAATGGATCCTATCCAGCTAATAATAGCCTGTTGTGTTTTCAATTTGGACCTTTTTTAAATCGGATTATTCTTGATATATTGTGTAAGAATAGGGGGGGGGGGGGAAATATTCTTAAAAGCTGTGTTTTTTTACCAGGGAGGCTTTGTTTGTGTGACCGTTTGCATTCAGTACGTGCTGAAGGGCTTCGGGGTGTGGCCGCAGTCAAGCTGCCAGTGCAGCAATGTCCTTTGAGACCAGAGAATACACACACTCAGCTCTCGCTCACTCACACACACACAAACACACACACACACACACACACACACACACAAACACACACACACACACACACACACAAACACACACTCACTCACACACAAGGCATTCGTGCACATATGTAGACACAGTGTTGTGCGCTATTGCATGTAAATCAGCAGGGTTGCTATACAGGGACTGTAGAGTTTTAGTGCTCGGAGAGGGAAGGGCAGGGAAACACATCACCATGATTCACGGCATCTTACGCTCAAATGCTGCAGCTGACGTCAAGTGGCTCACAAGTGGCCTCTTTCTTCCCTCGTGAAAATATCTTGAAATGCTCTTTTCCTCTTTTATTTCCCAGGTAAAGACCACGTGTGTCGCTTCGTGGGATGCGGCCGCAACGACCGCTTCAACTACGTGGTGATGGAGCTTCAGGTCGGTCTGGATGCAGGAGACGTGATGACTCAATGTGACACATCGAGCTTGAGCTGAAATAATGAGCGCAGTAAAGTTTGAATGGCCAAATGAGTCACTGAAATCATTCATCAAGCAAAAATGACAAACATTTACTTCTCCACGGGAGGATTTTGCTACTTTCCACTCTTTTATATGACAGGAAATAAGTATCTTTGGGTTTCCGACTGTTTGCCTTTAAAAATAATCAAGCAATTTACCCATGTAACAAAAGAATCTCTCCATTTGTAAGAATCAGGTGGAGCCAAAGATGGAGCTTATAGCAGCTTTACTCTGAGAGCCGAGATTCAGGCTGAACTAGTGTACGCTGTTCACACAAGACTTCACCTGCTGTGAGCTACAGAGGCGTCAAATTAGTTTCAGTCATTGCATCCAGCACCTGAGGCAGGGATACAACAAGTCATCCTCACAAGTTCACAATGTATTCTCTGCATTTGATGAGAGATGGTCAGGTTGTAGTTTATAAACCCACAGGACGTCACTGTTTAAATACAAAGGATCCCTGCAGCTGTATTTGTATTGTTCTCTCCCTGTCCACTAAGCACACATTTGACTATCACCTCTTTATTTAGTTTTTGGCTCAGACCTTTGGATTAACAGATCTTGTACTTGGTCTCTCAGGGTCGTAATCTGGCCGACCTGAGGAGGAGCATGACCCGCGGCACGTTCAGCATCAGCACCACCCTGCGCCTGGGTCGTCAGATCCTGGAATCCATAGAGAGCATCCACTCGGTCGGCTTCCTGCACCGGGACATCAAACCGGTGGGTCGCAGGACCGGGTTCTGCAGCAGAAGATTGTCTATGCTTGGTTTTTATTTCATGACCCTCCTATATATTCCTGGCACAGGGGGATATTTGTTATAGTTCTATTGCTAGAGTTCTTGCTGATTTAGTGTTTTTCTTTTGACTGTTGCACTTACAGTAATTTGGCTCGATACGAGTTTTGGCCAAATGCCCAGAAATATTCTGCTTCTGAGCTGCTGCATTAAATTCTATTCCACCGTAGGAAGACATTTATTCCTCTGAATTTGCATAATGTAAATACACATTATGTTTTATTGGGATTGCATGTCACACCTAACCAATTTTCTTTTTCTTTCTTTTTAACCCTTATCCCCCCATTTAGTCCAATTTCGCCATGGGTCGTTTCCCCAGCACCTGTCGAACCTGCTACATGCTGGACTTTGGTTTGGCCCGCCAGTTCACCAACTCATGCCAGGAGGTCCGACCGGTGAGTGCCCTCTTCAGTCAATGAGTTCAAAGCTGCTCATATCAGCATCATTCATATGAACAATGGATCAAATCACTTTTAGAGAATTATCTGCCAACTCTGCAAGTTCCAAATGATCTGTTTGCTTGATGTGTCAATAAATATCTGTTAAGTAGCTTTTAAAAAATCTATTAATACATGTTTAACATAATCTAACACTGTTTAAAACGTCAATCAAGGGTTAGGTTTAAGAATCAGACTGAGAAATCTACAAATACAATCAGTTTGTGTTTATTTATGACTAGAATTCTGCAGATCTGGTTTGGATTTCAGAGAACATGTCGGATAGTGTCGATGTTATCATGTGATGACTGTATCTGTCTTTATCCGTCAGCCTCGGCCGGTGGCAGGGTTCAGGGGAACGGTCCGTTATGCATCTGTCAACGCACACAAGAATAAGGTCAGTATCTTGTGAGCTGTGACGCTGTCCCACAAGTGTTATAGTTTATTAGTTAAACCCTGAGCAGTGACCCAATGTGTTGATAAATGTCAAACGTGACGCACTTCTGCAGGAGATGGGTCGTCATGACGACCTTTGGTCCCTCTTCTACATGCTGGTGGAGTTTCTGGTCGGCCAGTTGCCGTGGAGGAAGATCAAGGACAAAGTAAGGACAAGTGATAATTGCTGTCCTCCCTTGGAACTGAACGGCCGTGTCCAGGTCGCTGTGAGTGATGGGATGTGACATGTTTGTTCGTTCCTAGGAACATGTGGGGAAGCTGAAGGAGACCTATGATCACCGTCTGATGCTCAAACATCTGCCGGCAGAGTTTGGTGTGTTTTTGGAACACATCTCCAGCCTGGACTACTTCACCAAGCCGGACTACCAGGTACACAGGGGATTTACTTGGGTTTAATAAAGAGTGCTGGTTTTAGCAAGTGATAGCATATGGGCCGTATTCTTTCTGAGGCCAAGAAGGATCTGTTAAAGTTGATACACCAGAGAGAGGATGATGTTCTGTGAAATTCTCCTGAATAAACATTTTAATGTGTATGTTACAGCTGCTGATGTCAGTGTTTGACAACAGCATGAAAACCTACAATGTGGTGGAGAACGACCCCTACGACTGGGAGCGGACCGGCACCGACGGCACCTTGACGATCAGTGCCAGCGCCACAACACCACAACACCACACCCGGCTCACTCCGGCACATATGGGGTGTGTTTGCTTGAACTTATCAAGTTGACTCAGATAGATTTAGGATTTTTGCAGCCTCAAATATGAAATAATGTGTGAACTCTATGTTTTCCCAGGATGGCGAACGCCTCCCTGATACCTGGCGACCTGCTGAGGGAAAACACAGATGAGGTTTTGCAGGACGAGCAGCTCAGTGACGTGGAGAACAACCCCGCCCCCGAACGCATGCCTGGCTCTCCCCTTCACCCGCACCGCAACCAGGAGGCTGACGTGTGGGAGGAGCTGGACCGCAACCGCAACCGCATCAGGACGGCAGTCTGGAAGGTAGATCCCGTGTGAACACACAAACCTGGGCTTTATAGTAGTTCAGCACTGCAGGTGAAAATCACTCATTCCTTTGGTAAATACATTTTTAAAAACGACTGGTTCCCACAGGCGGCGACGGAGGAGGAACACAGCAACAACCAGGGCAACCAGGGCAACCTGGGACACCAGAGCCCCTACGCCGGGCCAAGTCTGGGTTCTCCAGTGAAACACTCTGAGGCAATGGCTTCAGACCGTGAAGGCCCTCTGCTGAGGAAGCTCCGCAACATCCACAGCTTCGAGCTGGAGAGGAGAATCGGCCTAGAGTCAAAGCCCAGTCCAGAGCGCTTCCTCGAGGCCTGGTAGGTTCATCACTGTGAAATCTATGATAACATCTTTATGTCCCTAGTAGAGGCCTGATTGTTTGCATCTGTCTTGTGCCTGTTCAGCTCGGCTCAGCAGCAGACCGGCACCCCGCACCAGGAGAAGGAGGCAAATGGAGCTGCAATCATCCCAGTAACTCAGGGTCAAACCGTACCTGGCGGGGAGCGGCCCGATCGGGTCTGGCACTATGACGAGGAGTTCCTGTCTGGCTGTGGTTCTCCTAAGCCTGCATCCCCTGGATCTCTGGAGCAGGGAGAGGGGGCGGCCATTAGCGGGGGCTTTGTGGCCCTCAATTTGAGCTCCGGAAGGCAGGACATTGACTCAAGGGAGTGGGTAATGGTGGAGCGGCCCAGTGGCTCCCCAGGAGCCAAGGTTACCAACAGCCCTTCAGAGGAGGATGAGGAGCCAGAGGTGCTCCAGCCAGGGCAACGGACTCCTGGGTGGGGTAAGGGCAGCCCAGGCCCGAGCTCTGGAAAAGCTAAACAGGAGAGCACGGCTTCCTCCAAAGGAAGTGCAAAAGGGGACAAGTTGGAGCTTAGCGTGGGGCCTGCCGGGACTCTGCCTCCCGTCACCCCAACCAGCCCAGCTGAAGCTCTGGCTGAGGGAGTCATCACGCAGGTAAGCGCTTTCTTTTGAAGGCCACCTCACAACATGGCATACATGAGACTGACTGTACTCAGCGTTTTACCGAGTTAAAAAGCTGCACAGAGTCAGAGTTCTAGCTCTAGAACTGTAATGCTAAAATCATGTAAGCTCCACCAGCTGCATCTTGCTGTAGTTTGAAGCTAAATGTTACGGCTTTACGTTTGCCCGCTTCTTCACATGTGTATCTGTTAGTAGAAGATATTTGTGACACAACTGCAGAGCTTTGATCACATCACAGCATGGGGGAAGGGGAGAGCTTATGGTTTTTTTCGAAATGCACTTTGTTTTGCTTTAGATATCATGCAGAATTTTGATCTTATTTGCAGACATTTGCAATATGTTGATTTGTTCTTATTTATTTCTCAAAGCAAATGATTTCTTTCCAGAAAATACTTTGATTTGCTTAGTTTTTATTTTATTTTTTTTGCTCCTTTGCTGTTCATAACCTTCCACCAGCCCATTGTGCCCAAAACCCGGCTCACTCTGCAAGTTCAGCACAAACCGCTTTTACTCAAATTGCAGAGTTTCTTTTTCCCTACAAGAGGAATAACTGTCCCCTAACTCTCATACGACCAGAACTTGAACCTCCAAGTTGAAAAGTTAAACCATCTTTCCCAGGAGCCACCTTCCTCGTCTCCTTCCTCTTACTTAAACCTGAAATCATCCTCACAATTATCTTTATAATCCTTCCATCGCTTAATCTGTGGAAGAACACGGCTCTGTGTCGTGCTCGCTTCCAGTCCGCCTGCTCATCCTTTCCTCACAGAGCTCCCACCATACCTCCTCCATCTTCTCACTCCCTCACCGATCTCACACCCCCTCCTCTCTCCACCTCCCACTTCTCTCGTCCTCCTCTCTTAGTTCCCCACCTCTCCTCCGTCCCTGCCTGAGGAAGTCGCGCTGCGGACATCCAGCCCCATCCCACTGCGCTCTCCCAGCCCTCACACTCTCCTGACCACCCTGTCGGACCCGCTGCACCTGCGCCATCCGCCGGGCATAAGGCGCAGCCAGTCGGCCGACCAGCAGCAGGACCGCGTCTCCTCGTCCTCCTCCTGCCATGCCTCCCTTCCACTACCACCAAACCCCGCCCCCGGCACCCGCTCGCCCAGTCGTAGGAAACTGCCCGCCATCCCAGCGGGGGCTGCCAACGCCAAGTTTCCCTCTGTCATACGCATCACACGAGCCCAACTTCAGCAGGTGATGAGCTCATCACAATAAAAACAGACATCCATTCAGCCTCCTCTCCGTCAGTAGCAACACACGGGCCGTCAACACTTTTGTTTGTTCATTTTCTTTTTTCTTTACGTTGCTTGTTTTGGCTTCTTTGTTCCGTTGGCTTGCTTACTGTGTCGTTGTCAGGCAGCTCTCTCCAGAGACCATGAGGGGCTTTGTGCAGGCCAGGCAGAGCATGGGTCAGATGTGTCCTTGTGTCTGGACATGTGTTCTTGTGATCTGAATAGGGTTGTGTGTTTGTCTGATTGTGGCATGTGTGTTTGGAATGTCGAGTCATGACTACCGGTTGCATGATCTCTTTTGTTTCAGATCGTCTTTGTCCTCGCTATTTTTCTCTTCCTCTCTCTCTCCCTGTATTTGTTCCTCACCCTCTCTTCGCTGAAGCCCCCTGCGAAGTTGCGTGAACGTTTCCTGTCCTACTTGCCGGTTTAGTACTCACAGCTTGACTGACACTGCCATGGCACTTGTGTGTGTTTTGGTCTGATAATGGTAGCTATGGTACTGCATGCTGTTGCCAAACTAATCACCATTTATTACCCCATATTATACACTTCTTCTCTTTTCACACACCTGCATCAGGCTCTTGCTACAGCACTACAGCACAACTCGACATGTTGTAGTCTATCAGCAACAGGCCTTTGACAATTCGTATAATATTCCCAACTTTGGTCTGGTTAATTATTGAATAACACTTGTGTGTCTCTCTCTTCTGTCCCATGTCTTCACCTCCCCCCTCTACAGTTGACAGCTCAGCGTCCCTCTGGGCTGTCCTCCCAGTCAGGATCGGACAGCGCTCCACAGTGCCTCCTCCTGGAGAGGCGTGGAGAATCTGAGGCTCAGCAGGTCCAGGAGCACACAGTGGACATCACCTCCCCACAGGACCATGTGCCCACCCATCCAGGGACACCCACAGACCCTCTGGCTGAAATGATGATCAATGGAGACGGCAACACCAAAGCTCCAAGCCCTGTGCCAAGTCGTGTGTCTTCCCCGCGTTCTCCCCGCTCACCTCCTCCACGCTCGCCCTCCTCCCCGCACTCCCTTCGCTCCCCGCATTCTCCTCGCTCTCCTCGAAGTCCTGTTTTTTTGAATGGCCCCTTCTCCCCCCATGGCTCTGGCCAAAAGGATTTAAGTATCGGCGCATACCCCAAGCTGAGAGACTATGAGAATGATCCCGGCCTCGCTCCCTGTGCCACAGAGTCTCAGCTGAGAGGGGAGGAGGGTGGAGAGGTGATCCAGGCCAAAGAGCAGACTAGCAGCCCAGTGTCCTCCTCCCCGGCGGCCCCCCACAAGGACCCCACCCGCAGGCATAGTCGCATCCCGGTCCTGGAGCCCTCTAGCCTGCTAGAGCTCCCACCTCCAGGGTCGGCCAAGGAGAAACTCTTAAAGAAGAAAGCCAGTCACCAGGGCCCGGTCCCCTCTCCCACCGCCTCGCCCTCCCTCTCTGATAGGCGCAGTGCCATGGTTGCCTCCCTTGCAAGAGACCCGCTGTCCTCCACCTCTGACCGCTCGCAGGACGAGGACTCTCTCATGGGCTCCCGCTCCGACCGCCAGGGAGACGATGCCCCGTCCCTCTCCTCCTCTTCTAGCCCTCTGTCCCGCAAGAGCAGGATCCCTCGTCCAGTTCATCCGGCCTCTTCTGCTGAGCAGCTGGCTGCCCAATTCCTGCCGCGCCCACCGCCTGGAAAGCCACCTAGTCGCTCCACTGTGGAGGGCAGGTAATTTGTTTATCTGAATCCAAAAATTAATACAACCAATATGATGCCGGTTTATTATTGTGATCGATAGAAGAATTTGTCATGTCTGTTTGTTGATTAAAAGCAAACAATGGTCCTTTCTATATAAATATAATTTATCCCTCTGTTTCCTCTTTAATGTGAAATATATGATTTGACTGTTACTCACACCCGTGCCTGCTTTTTGTGCCCTTAGGCTCAGGCGTTACCGCATCCGAGCGAGCAGCACCAGTGACTCTGACCTCCTCACATGCCTCGCTCAGCTGATGCACGGCTCCCGCGGCTCCCCCGTTCACCACCGCTCCTCAGCCCAGCACGGGGGCTCCAGGATGGGCATCTGCAGCCTGACGAGCTCGCCGCACCACCACCGCAGCTCCAGCGCCTCGCCGCGCAGCTCCTCCTCCCTGCAGCGCTCCGTGAGCTCCTCGCCCTCCCGCCATGAGCCCCGTGGCGGCGGCGGGGGAGGGGGCTGCCTCGGCCGCAGCCGCTCGCCCCCCAGCTTCTCGGGCTCACCACCCCCCCGCCGCTTCTACTCCCATCACCAGGAGACTTGCTGCAGCCGCCAGGCACGCACCAGCCCCTTATACCTGTCCAGGGGCAAAGGCTGCAGCCGAGAGGGCAAGTGCTCCAGCAAGCTGAGCAGATAGTTGCACTGACACAGCAGAGGATGGGAAGACTCCAAATTCTGATAGACATCAGACAGGAGAAGAACCTGAGTCTTCCTCTTTAATTAGATTTAAAAAAAAACTTCTTTCACAGTTTTTCCTGTCAGTCTGAACCTTACAGTTTCCCCTCCGCTTCCCAGTGTTCGCTCCTTCTATTTGCACCCAGCGTTTGTCATTCAATTACGTGCTTAGCTTTAAAGGGGAACTCCAGCGATTTTAGTATTGAATTTCCGTAAAAGTTGTGGGACACAGTCGACACAGGTTTCAGGAACAATGGTCAAGATCTGTGCATCAGAGGTCAAAATGTCCTCACACCAAAAGCTTCTTCTTACATTTACCTGACTCCTTAATATGAGTGAAATGAAATTGTTCCGGTGCCACTTTATGACAATTTATCAGACAGACTACTGTATGTGGACACGTCAGGGTCCGCGTTTTATATTTGTTAAAATGTTGTAGACGCAAAGTAGTGTAGCTGCAAAATGTCAAAGTTCTTTCTCAATGCAGGAAGTTCTATAATACATGAATCAAGAGTTAGTTGAGCCCGTAGACCCATAAATAAATCAGCTTATTTAACTCCAAACCATCATGCACAACAATATATCGTAACTTATTTATCCCCCCAGTAATGATGCACTGAATATCAGTGCAGCACATCCCAGCTTTGTTAAATATTAACCCTGGGGTTGACTCCGTTGTCTCCTCTGACTTTTGGAGCAGGCAGGGTATAATATTTACTTTATGCTACGTGTGAATGCATAAAGCCCGAGTTTGTGTACAGCTGTATTTATTGAGATATTTATTTTCATGCTTAGCGATGCCTACGACTCCTGTACCCTCTTCTGTGCGATCGTGGACGTGCGGGTTTGTGTCGCCCGGATTAGTTTTACACGCTCAATCGCCGGGATTACGCCGAAGTGATCCTTTATACAATCAATCATGTACCGTGTGTGAGGATACACACCTTTTTGTGCCTACTGTGTTGCTGTGAGGTGATCTGAGGGGATTAAAGGTTGTTATAGTGGAACTCCTTTTTAGATGTGAAGGCATCATGTGTTAGCTGTAGTTGTAGTAGCGGTGGGGAGCTTAAAGAACACAAGGTACATCACATGAGTAATGCTCAGATAGATTTGTCCCAGCGTGTGCCTTGGCACTTTGGGCGACTTGAGGATTCACTCTGGTGTGTCTGTGATTAGAAGAAAAAAAAAAAAGAAGCCAAATCAGACGCGTGCCAGTTCCACCAGTATTCTCTAATGTAGAAGAGGTAGCAACACAACTGTTTGTAAATCCGACACAATTTGAACAACGGTTTACTTGAGTGCACAGTAGTTGTTATTTATAAAGGAGATATTTCAAATTTACAAAAACCCACTTCAGCTGTCCTGTATGTACCAGGTCAGTGTTTGAGACGACACTTTGAACAAATGTGAATTTCAGACCTCAAACAACATTTTGTCAAATGTTACTGAAAACAGAGGCCATATGTGTGTATATATATGTATATAAATATATTTCTCACACCAATATGATGAAGAATGTTTTTTTTTGGGGGGTTCTTTGGTTTCCCTCCTGCGCCGGAGAATGTCTTTTTATAAAACGACGTACAATACGTTTGTGCTCCGGGCGAAGGAGGCAGAGTAATGTTTGTGTTTTGATTCTAGTCCAGATTCCTCACTCAAACTCCTCTTCCCACTCCTCTGCTTGTAAGATACTGTAAAATAACTCCGGCTTCCTTCCAGCGCTACTCTTTGCATGTTGACGGGAATATAAGAAGAAAAAAATCGGACTCTTTACGGAGTAAAAAGCTGCATAACACCTCCCATAACGGGGCATTTATCTCGTGAAGATCTTCATTACCTGGTTGTTTCATTTCTGTGAATCTGTGTATCTCATTTTCCTCCATCTTCCTAATGTATGACACTAGTGTTTCCGCGCTTCCTGCACTGACTCGGGATGATTGTGTTTCTGGATAATGACGAGACTGTATTTTTATTCGTGCAAATATAGGACGTGAGGCGCAAAGTAAAAAAGGAGAACAGACTTTGTATTGTAGGGAAAAAAAACACAGAGTCGAAAGGTGAACAGCAGCCTCTTTAGGACACGGCCGCATGTATGAACAGACATTGCCAAATATTTTGATAGATTTTGCAGACGTGGTTCATCTTGATATATGATATAAGTGTATGGAGTGGGCACGTTGCTTTGTAGACGTGCTGTTTGGGTTCGACTCGTGCAGGAGCCTACGCCGGCCTCACAGAGCAGCTACGATGACTCATCCTGAAGGCAGACAGCGTTCAGTCAGTCAGCCGCCTTAAAGTCTCTTCTCTGCCCCCTCTGTGCATAGCGAGGGATGACTGAGCCTTGTCTGTGTTGGTGATCATTCCACTAGTATAGGGCCCGAGCCTTTTCCTGTCCCCCTATCTCTTGTCTGTAAATGCCTGGTCACCTCTGAAGTCGGTGCAAAACCCCTGTTTGTTTTCTCTTGTGAGCTTGCATGGGCCGTTTATCGATTGACTGGCTGGAATGAAAACAGTTCAGGTGGCAGTATTCAGTGTGCGTTTGTCCGTGCGATCACTGCCCGAACAGCGGCGTGCGGTTTCTACCTGTCGCCGGCAATCAATCTTCGAATCCTCCCTCGTCTTAATTTTCAGCCTCAAGCTTTTCAAAGTTCGGAACGCCGTTGTGCAAGACTTTTAATATATATACCTGTATGATATTCAAATCATTATTTAAATGAAATCGTTATTGTAAAAACCATAACTTATACGCTAACGAGCTTCAGCGGAAGGGAGGAACAGACACTAAACAGTGCTGCTGATTTTCAAAAAGATTTTCTTCTCATGTTTCTCTAATGTTATTTTTTATTGCACATAAGTGGTGTGTAGTTGTAGTCCTGGTGTTTCCCTCCAGATGAGATTATTGTCGTCACTTTTTCAAGTGGCCTGATGTTGACGGTGTCATGTTTATGTAGTAGCGTGCTGGTATTTGTGGTGACAGATACCGACGAGAGCAAACCCAGCTGGTTTTTAGTTTTATTTTAAAATGTGAGAAGGAAACTAACAAAAGCTTTGGTGTACACTCGGTACACTTCTCACCTCATAACATCCGATTACTTGTTAATAACTTATAAATACTTGACAGAAAATTATTTATCGTGACATTTGCTAATTCGCTCCATCCATCGTGGTTTTTTTTAACTTTTAATTGTTGGGATTTTTTAATGGTCAATATCTTTTGTGTTGTGATGTACGTCTTGGTTTTGAAATGTAACTGTACAGTCTCAAGGAAAGAATGTAACAAGTGGGAGTTTTGCATTGTATATAACTGTAATTATTTATGTTCATTCTATCGTTTGTATCATATCAATGCCTTGTACAGTGTTTTTCTTTTTCTTTTTGGTTTTAAAATTATTTTGTATTTTATTTTTATAAACTGGTTATAAATAAAATACTCATTCCGCATGCAGACAGAATCTCGTGGGAGCTTTTCCTTCCTTTGATTTTAATTTATTCATATATATATATATATATATATATTCTTGAGGCTCTTGGCTGTTGCCATGGCGACCAGGCGGAGGGGGGGGAGCTGTCACCTTCTTCCGGTTGCACACAGCGGTTTATCATACGTCACCCGCAAAACGCGCCTGCGTGGTCGCTGGCCCCGCCCCCTCCCCCTCAGTTCCGCAGCCGCGCAGCAGAATGGCGGCTCTTTTGGAAAGTGTCCTGGCGGCGAAGGCGGACGTCAACACGGTCACAGCCTGGCTGAGCAACCGGGAGGTGAGTGCGCGGCAGCCCGGGGCCGCACGGGCGACCCTCCGGAAACCCGCGCGACTTTTATATCCCGCGATTTACGTGATGACATCGCTCGCAAGTCGGTGTAAACAAAACTTTTAGCCGCGGGGCTAACGGGCTAACGCAGCCTATGATGATGTCAGGGCTCTGTGGACGTGACGCTTCCCCCCCCCAGTCAGGAAGACAGTTCACCGTCAAGTCAGATCAGATTGAACCATCGGTTCTTACTGGTGTTATTGTTGATGTTGTTTAAACAGGGCTGCGCAGGTTAGCAGGTGTTAGCCAGCACGTTGTTAGCAAGGTCCACTAGCTTGTTATGCAGAAATGTCCTGAAGCTGTGCAGCTAATCATTTATTTACCTATTTACTCTCTGTCTCTAATTGATATTTGATTCATCAGTGTAGATCATCTGTGATATTCCATCTATTTACTCTCTGTCTCTTATTGATATTGGATATCTCAGATCATATGTGATATTCCATCTATTTACTCTCTGTCTCTAATTGATATTTGATTATCAGATCATATGTGATATTCATCTATTTACTCTCTGTCTCTAATTGATATTTGATTCATCAGTGTAGATCATCTGTGATATTCCATCTATTTACTCTCTGTCTCTAATTGATATTTGATTTATCAGATCATCTCTGATATTCCATCTATTTACTCTCTGTCTCTTATTGATACTGGATTTCTCAGATCATCTGTGATACTCCATCTCTAAACACATCTCAAACGTCACGCTGTGTCTCTTTCCAACAGGAGAATGACAGGCTGTCGTTCAGCAAAGCCGGGCTGACGGTTCACAAGCAGGAGTTTGTCCCTTTCCTTTTAAACTTCCTGAGAGAGCAGAGCAGCAAAGCACTGACCCACGGCCCCACCACGCCGGCCAAGACCCCCAGCCGCCCCAGGCCTGCGTCACAGACACAAGGCGTCACCGACAGGAGGGGTTTCAGGTCTGCTGATGACGGAGCTGGGTCGCGGAGTGCCAGCCGGGTCCAGCTGTTTTCTCAGGCCTCCACGTCTGTGTCACCGGGGACTGAGTGGGATGCGGCTGCTCAGTCCGAGTCCCACTGTCTTAGCGGGGTCAGCGCCCTCAGCAGCCCCTCCTTTACCCCAACATGGAGCCCTGCCTCCAGGCCCTCTGGCTCCGAGCGCCGGCCCAGCCAGAGGATCAGTCTCGGGGACTACATGGTTTCCCCTCCGGACCAACACCACAGCCCAAACCTGCAAACGCAGAAAGGCCGCAGGAAGAGCGGGGCTGGCATGGCCGGACAAGGAAGACAGGGAGGAGGACGCGGGGGACATCACAGCGATGAGAATGGACGGTGGGACAGTGGGGGGAAGCGGTCAGGTCGAGGAGGAGGAGGAGGAGGAGGAGGAGGGGTACAGTAGGTCAAATGAGCAGGTCTCACCTCCGTCTGTGGGGCAGCTCAACTTTAACAACTTGGAGGATTTCCCTCCTGTTGGGTCGTCACCGGTTTCACCAGCGTGAGTCCACAACTCTCAGTTCAACTAAAATAACACCGACTCCACCTTTATTATTTATTTTCAGATTTCTCTTAACCAGTTGCATTCCTCCTCAGGGCATCCAAACCATCAAGGAGAATAAACCCAACACCAGTCAGTGCGGAGCGGCCACTCTCCAAACCAAAGACCTGTTTCACCTCCACACCGTTCAGGAAGCCGACTTCCCCCCCGCCAGGGATGGAAGCACTTCCGGGGCTGATGACAGTGGGCAGCCCGCTGAGCCTGCAGGAAGAGAGGGAGCTTCTGAAGAAGGAGAAGTATGTGGACTTCTCCTTTTTCACTAGGGGACATTGAATTGCAATATCACACTTGTTGACCTTTCACTTTTGAAGAAGGGTGGCACAAATATTTGTTTACACTTCTGACCATTTCTAAAAGCCTTGTACCGGTCTCCATTACACATGTGGTAGTGCTTTGCTCTACAGGGAGTTTAAACTAGACTTTGTAAGGTATATTCTGTTTACTCATTATTCTACATATATTACACTACACTTTTCTGTTTTTAACGATGAGGACTTTGTTGTTGCTTTAGGTCAAAGCGAGCCCAGCAGGTCGTTTCTCCTTTGCCCTCGTCTCTGGACCCTTGCACCCCGACCAAGGCCGGGTTTAGGATCGGATCTAAAGTTACACCTGACCAGCAGACGTCTAGTCCGGAACCATCCAAAGTCACCTTCTCCTCGGAGCTGGATCTCTTGGCAGAGCTGTATTGTACCTGCATTTCTGGTAAATGGCCACAAGGTGTCATAACTGTGCTAATTTAAAGTAAATGGGGGGGGAAAAATAAATAAATGTTAACATATAATGTTATATAAATAATTCCCAACACAATCATTTTAAGTGATTTTAAATCTAGTAAATATCTGTTAAGTCTCCAACAATGAGGATAAGTGATGTGTTTGTGTCTTCACAGAAAACCTCGTGCCAAACATCTTCCTGGAGCTTTTCTTTGTGATGCAGTTGTTGACGTCTCGGTCGCCTCACTCTCCCAAAAGGGACGAACAGGAAAGCTTGTTTGCTGTAAATTCAGGTGCACAATTAACTTTGAATTTCACCTGAATCATATTGTGGATTCTCAACTTCTGTTTACTTTGAAATCGAGCCACGTTTTTTTCCTGTTTTCAGATGTTCTGGAGAGATGTTACCTACGACGAGTACACAACTGTGTGTATTTCGCAGTAAAGGTTCTGGAGAAGCAGTTTCAGTGAGTTTGTTTCTTGTTTTCTTTTCCTTTTAAGAGACACTACTCCTCCAGTTGATCCACCGAGTTTATTCATAAGCGTCTCCTTTTGTCATGCGTAAGGTTGGTGGCTCATTTGGACAAGTGTACGCTGCGTCTGCTGGCGGAGAACGAGAGGATGGCGTCTTTCTCTCCAGATCTCAGGGACCGTCTCGCTCAAGCCCAGGACAGAAGCACAGCCAAGGTAACGTACTTGTATTTTGATTGTTTTAAGTGTTTTATTTCCGACAGTGTGATGAACCCCATGAGGTTTGTTTTGTATTGAATGCCTACAGTTGGGTTATGTTATTAGAATATGTTCATAATCTGTCTCTAAATATTTTTAGACAACTTAATAAAACAGTCCTGTTCTATTTGTTGGGTTTAAATCAGTTTTTTGTATTTGTCCTCTTCTCTTGCAGCTCTCTCTCTCAGTTTCTACTTTCATCCACTCAGTCCCGTTCCGTCCTGCCACAGACAACAGGTCCAACTTCGGAAGTGACAAGGCCTTCCACACTTTTAAAAAACAGAGGTATATAGCTGAGTCAGGTTTGAGCATTTGAAGTCACTGCTGTTGCTGGATTTGACTTCATCGGTTTGCACTTTTTTATTTGATATTTTTGCCCATTTCTCAGAGATATTTTTTATGAAATCCTGCGAGAATGGGAGGATTTTCACTCGGAACCAGGATGGAACTTTGCTTCTTCTTTAGGAAACAGAATACGGCAAGTCCAATGATTTATTCTGTTATTTAAAAATATAAAAATAGTAGCAATGTAATACATTTATCTGTTTTACATTTGCTCCTTTATTTTATTCTTTTGTCTTCTTTTTTTTTTAGAGGAATGATGAATCAATTGACCGCCGCTGGAAACCATTCTCATTTTGCGCGTCTGTTCCTGAAGCAGCTCGTTCAGGTAGACTGTTCCACCTCATCTCCATTTACATAATAAATCTTAACTTTTTAAAATAATCTCAAATGTCTAAAATGATAACATGATGACAAAATAGTACATAGTAAGAAAAATAAAAAAACCCAGTGTAAATACATAAAATACTATATTTTTTTGCAGATGTGTAAAGGCCCCCGTGTGAACAGCTCTCCCGGAGATGCCCCTGACAACGACCTGCTAGGCATGCTGGGAGCTGACGGCTTGGGGCGTCTGAAGCGTCTTGAAGAGCGTCTCATTCAGCCTCACGGAGTCGTCGGTCCTTGTCCTCCTCCATCCTTCCCCGGCCACCAGGAGTTCTTCAGTGACTTTCTCCAGGCAGCGAGCTGGTGAGACGATACGTCCAAGCTAACATCATGTTGCTGACTGTACCAGTGGAATGTTAAATTGACACAGGACAGACTTTTCTTTTTGATTCACTTAACACATTATCCTGGGCTTTTCTCTGTGTGATCTCACATGTCTTCCTTGTTGTGTACCAGCTGCCAGCTGAACCAGCACCTGCAGGACAGCCTGTGTCAGCAGCTCCTCCAGCTTGACGAGGTGTCCATCCTCAGCCCCCCTGCTCCCACTGCAGAGGGAGAGGAGGAGGGGGATGGAGACATGGAGCAGCAGGTGAACTTCCAGAGTCAGACAAACAAACATTATTGAAGCTAGCAGCCTGTTATGTCTTTAAACCTTTTTTTATTTCAGCTTGTATAGTATGTTAAAATCAAAAACGCGGCAGATTTAGAAAAGACTACTCCGTCATATGTGCTGTTGACTATTACTTAAATCTTTCCTTCTCGCCCATCAGGACGAGAAGCAGCGTTTCACCTCCGTGCTCCTCCTCGCTCGCCTCCTGGCTAAGTTTCTAGGATTCATTTCTTTCCTTCCTTACCAAACATCTGAGAGACCGTCCAGAGAGATTCAAGAGACTGCGTTAGCACTGCGCAGCAAGGTGAGGGGGGGGGGGGAAAAACAAGAATGTTTATGAATTAAAGAAGTAATTCACTGAGACCCATTTCAAACGGAGCAGTTTAAATGAACTCTCTCTTGGTCCGTCAGAGCGTTCCCGTGCTGGATGTGTGTGCTGTGCTGAGTAACAGTGTGAAAAGGGGGCGAACCATCCTGACGGTCCCCTGGCTCGTGGAGTTCCTCTCCATGTTGGACTCTACCGGGCCCCTGCTGCTCTGCTACAGGACTGCATTAGGCACGCTGCTTCTCCTGTACAGGTCTGTCTCCTGTAATAATAATAATAATTCGTGTCTTCAACATTTTAAAAGTGTCAAACTGCAAAAAATGACATAACACGTCATGGTCACAGCTATTTTCAGTTTGCCAGGCTGGTATCTAATTTCTAAAACTTAAGTACAACTAAAATCCAAATAGTCTTTTTAATTATATATTTGTTGTGCATATATTTACCTTTTAATATTGTACAAATACTATACAAATAGAGTCGTGCACTGGAACATCTGCTATTAATATCTCGATTATTATTTTGTAGAAACTTCTAAATGAATAGAACTCATGAACAGAACTTTAAACAAACAGAGGAAGAAGTAGAATGGCACTCAGCCGAGCACTTACTGCTCCAAGGCCCAACACATTCTCCAAGGCCCCTTAAATTCAATGAAACTGCACCAACAGTCCAAAAAATGCTGATGAAAACATACAAATCTATTTCTTCCATATTTCTTTCCCTCGTTGTTTTTGTGGATGTTTGACCGCTTGTTGTCCTTCTGAGAAAGTTTGGTTCGATCTGACTTTTGTGTGCTTGTAGGAGAATGTTGCTGAGAGGATGTGGAGAAATGTGTTACCTGAACAAACTGCTCATGCTGTCTGTGTTAGGATGGCTCTTCCAGGTGAGACACACACACACCCTGTCGACGTTTGTTTGCTTTTGTGCAGATGATTTTTGCCTATAATATGACTGTAACTTTATTCTGCACAACAGTTGCATGTGATTGAACTTGTTGTGTTTCCCTCGTGTAGATCCCTGTGATCCCTGAGGACATCTTCTTCACCAGTGAGTTCACTGAGGTCGCGAAGCTGGAGGACGGCAACACGAGCAGCACAGGACTTGTAAGTAAAACATTTATTCTAGTAGGTTTTTCTGCATAAAACACCCACTGCTTGTTTTCATTTATACCGAGGGCTTTCTTGTTATTTCCAGGACTGTATCCCCCTGGTGGATCAGCAGCTTCTCTATACATGTTGCCCATTTCTTGGTGAGTGGAAATGTGTTGACCTTATGTATTGTGTTAAGGGATTATGGGCACATTTTTTAAAGTGTGTACTTGTAGCAGTGCTGTTAGTGTGTTCTCTGTAGAAGAGGTAAATTCTGTTAATCAGCAGCCAGAGGTTTTATGTTACCTGCCTTGTTTTGTCGGTTCAGGTGAGTTTCGTAAGCTCCTCGCAGCCTTCGTGTCGGGAAGCACGGCCAAAAGCGGAGGAATCATCCGCAAGATCACTCCCACGTCGGCTGAGCTCAGGGATATGCCCTCCGCCAACAGGTCCCATCAGAAACTACACGTGAGTAAACGGGAGAAGCTGTCAGGAGAATTTCGAAATGGCATCAAAAGAACTCCACGGTATTTAAACCAACTGTTTGAATGTGACAGGTGGACCTGGAACAAGCCTTCTTTCACAACCAGCCCCCGTCGCTGCGTCGCACCGTGGAGTTCGTGGCCGAGCGAATCGGATCCAACGGCGTCAAGCACATGAAGTGAGTGTCACAGAGCGTCGCTGTGCATGCTGGGAGCAGGTCTAGAGATTTCCAAGCCATGAGTTTCTAAATCATCTGTATCATTCACACTGTTTATGTTCTGCTTTGAGGAGCTTTCCACCAAATTACTTTTTAGAATTGAAAGAGACTTTCAGAGCTGCAGGTAATCTCTCTGCAAACGTGGTTGGTTGCCTACCTAAGAAGGTAGTCACTGGTCAACAGCATACATTTACCAGCACTTAGGTGGTGGCTGATGGGGAATTTACCACCCTGTTATTTTCTGCAGTGCATCTGTGTTCGGGTTAGATTTCTTTCTTTTAAATCTACGCGTTTGTGTGTTGACATATATGTGTTGTTGTTTTTTTCTGCAGAGCTACGTTGGTGAACGAGTTGGTGGAGAGAGGAGAGAAGATGCTGAGAGACGGACTGGAGATGCCCAACTCGCATCCGTCCAAACTGAATGAATCCATCTGCGCTCAGCTGTGTGTTGCCGGATTGGAGGCCCTGCCGAGAGCCACGAGGTACAACGGCCTCTTCTGCAAGCAGCAAGCAAACCTGTCTTCCTGTCAAGTCCATAGATTTACGGCCCTCACGTTTGATAGTCGGAGAAAGGATTGCTTATTTGGGAGTATTTCACTTCTGTGGGGTAATCCTATCTTTATGGTAATCTCTGTCTGGTGTGATTTGCAGGTTTTGTTGTGAGAAGAGTCCTGAAGCCATAAGAATGCTGCTGCCGGATGAGACCTCTCCTGCTGTAAGTCCCGTAGAGAATTACCATGTAAAACGGATGATGTGATGTTATTAAAAAAAAAAAAAAAAAAACGTTCTCAAAGCCGCTGAGACTTCGACACGGTCTTTAACAAATTCATAAACAGTCTCTAAATGCAGATTAGATTTTTATAACACGGTCAAAACTTGTGACTATCTCTCTGCAGGTCCTGACCACATCGGAGAACATCACCAAACGTCTTGCTACAGAAAAGGCCTGCAGCTGGCTCTCTGCTAACATCACAGGTAGCTGCTTCCAGCACCATGCTTGTGTTTTTACATGTTTGTTCTCTGTTAAACCTCTGTGACGTACGCTGAATGCAATTCCAGCTATTTTCCACTTCATTCCTTTAAGAAAATAAAGTTACTCGATATTTGCATAGTGTACATGTTGATTTCAAATGTGTAACTTATAATTTGCACACAGACATGCTGTAATCATCAGTGTGATGAAGCATGTATGTGAAACTCTTTTTCTCTTGATTCTGAAACCTCAACTCAGAATATTTCCAAGTAGAAATCTGACACTAGTGCTCTTTCTTTCTCTGAATATGTATCTGACATATTTTTGTATCTAAGACAACCTGAGGCCTGGGATTACTGTAGTTAATGGGTTCTCCTTGGCCCAGACGCCATCCTGTCACCGGGTTTCAATCAAATTGATTCTGTAGTTTTTGCACAATTCCTCTGACAGACAAACAACATAACCTCCTTGGAAAAGTTTAAATTGTGTTTGCAGGCCTACTTGCTGTACATGTTATGCTATGATCCTCTATAGAACGGAAACTTGGACACACTGCCCACGTTACGTGCGAGTGTTGATCGCAGAACATCTTGGTTTTCGTTCCTTTGTCCTCGCTGCTGCCGCCGCGTTGTGTCATCTAGAGTTTCGTCGCCTCGCCTATTTGTCACATGTGATACGTGCGGTCACCTGTAGATGGTTATTTTGGGTCTCATACCAGCAGGATTACACAAAACTGACACCTTTCACTGCAGTTTCATAAGATGGAGCTGACGCCAGTGTGTCTGCTGCTGAGCCGATGGTGTGGACACGCTTGTGTGTAAGCCGCAACAGTTCAGCGGGGTAGACGCCATGAATACCTAATGCAGAGATTGTGCCTCGAGTGCTAAAGCTCTGAGTCCTGCTCGGATCTTGTTACAGAACATTTAAACTGTAGAAGATCAGATGAAGAAGCCAGTGAAGGGCAGTGGTTAAAGGTTCCCTGAGGACATCACATCTCAAATTTCCTTTCTGTTTTCCCACCCTCAGCGCTCATAAGGCGAGAGTGGAAGAGCAGATATGATCGTGTGATGAAGGCTCTGGGCAGCCCGGCGGCTCCAGACTCGGGGGACGTCGAGCGGGCCGTGGTGGAGCTGGTCGCCCAGGAGCAGTCGACAACTCCCAAGAGAAAACCAGGAAGTGAGCGAGTGATCTCCTGCCCACCGCACTGCAGCCACAGTGCGTCGCTGCCTTCGGACATCCTCATCGAGATGAAGGTTTGCTCCGAGAACACGATGCAGTATTTCACCACTTGGCTTATTTGGTCATATTTGGTCTGGATTTCTATGCTCATGTCTTTTTTTCTTTTTTTTTTAATGCAGGAGTTGTTGAGCATCGCTGTCGGCCCCAGGACTGATGGGGAGCTGCCAACAGACTCTCAGCTGAGAACACTGCTGCACAGAGTGGGGGACGCACTGGCCTGCAGAAAGGTACACGGGACAACACGAGTGATACACCTGTACTGGGTTTACTGGGTTTACTGAATTCTGGTCAGCACTGGTCACACTCTTCTTATCTCCTCACTTAGTTTTCAACTGTGATGTCAGAGCTGATGCTTCTGAACACTACTGTCCTGCTGGCCTGCAAACTGGGTAAGAGGCCATGACAGCAATCTCTTTATGTTAAAATGTAAACTGATAACTGTTTGTTGAGTAAATTGCCCCGTGCTGCTGAAACGGAAGCAACGTAAGGGAACTTTCACAACAACGACCCGCAGACTTTCAGATTGGTTCACAACAAAGGATTTCAGACCACTTGCAGGAAAGTTGAGACAACATTTAACAAAAGAAGAAGTAAAAGAAGTGCAAGCGGCGCACAGGATTGTTTGTAGTCTTCACCTTCGATGATGTATTTAAAAGACAAGGATGTTCATTTTGCTAGTAGTAGCAACATAATGATATTAAAGTGGCAATCAATTATATAATAAACTAACTAATTGAACCTTGACATGAACCTTGATTAGGGACCCTGGTGTAGCTACATTCAGACCTGAGTGTGTGTGTGTGTTGTGTGTGTCCCCCGCTCAGTGTCTGCAGAGCTGCCGGTGCTGCCTGTGTCTGTGTCTGTGTGCAGCGGAGGGGGTGAAGTTACCGCGGCTCCCGGTGCAGGTTCAGAGCCTCCTGTCAGATCGCTACTGGAGCAACTCGCTGAGCTGTGGGAGAGAGACTGCTGCTCCTCCGCCCCGCTCCACCTGCTCTTCAGCCCCCTCACCGTCTCTGCCGTGCTGAAAGCCAACGACACGGAGGTACATCCTTTACCTCTCTGCCGACACGTACTGGATGTGCTTCTTGATTTAGTTTTCCTCCTGTATATTTTGTATGATTTCTTTTTTCGGTCAACCACCAGATAACCAGGAACTTTTGGCTCATTGGATTTCCCTTTAGATCTGTAGTTTATTTCCTTGTGTCGATAGTTTACGCTGTGTCTGACAGGAATGTTGAATTTATTCATTTCTCTGAGATCTTTAACATGTTATAATGCGTTTCTCTGTGTCTTCAGTGGAACAACTACCTGTTCCTGGTCAGAAAGCTGGTCGACCGAGGGATTCTGAGCGAGGAGGAGGTCATATCTCATTGGAGGAAGCTAACTAACCTGGCCCTGCCGGCGGTGAGCGCTCTCTGCTTCTATTATCATACATTCCAATGGAACTATTACTTCCACTGGTGATTTGACCTCTTTGACTCCTTCCCCGCTTTTCCCTGCTCACTTTGTTCTCTCATTTCGGTCTCATTTCAGGAGCTGATAGAGAAATTTCAGCTGCAGTCTCAGAGAATTAAACTCTCCCCGCCTCTGGCTGAGTTACCGAGTCACATGGACATGCTGCAGGTCTCGCCTCAGACGGTAGAGGGCGCTACGTGACAATGATAACCCCGGCACATGTCCCATGACATCTCCTGTGTGATCACCACAGTGTTTTAAGTCACATCTGTCAGCGTGGTGTTCAAGGGGAAGAGACACTTCTGGGTGAATTCATGGCGTCGACCACTTTTCCAGTTGACCATCAAAGCTGCGGCTCCGTCAGCCCCTGCACAGCGAACTTCAGACTTTTTGTTCTTCTCCTTCTTGTGAAGTGTCGGCAGCCTTTCATGAATCCCTCTGCTCTTTTGCTAAGGTGCTGGCGAGAACCAGAAAGCCCTGCCAGTCAGTTGTAGTAGTAGCGAGGGACCTCAACAGCTCTTACCTTTTTAGATCTTAGAACCTTCCTGCAAGCAAACCTGTATACGATGTTGTGTCTGAGGGGAAATACGAGGAGATCAAGCCTTTCAAACAGTGGAGACCGTAGCCGAGCGTTAGCGGAGACAGGAGAAGGGAGACAGAGACGGGTATTTGGGAGTTTTTACAGCCGAGAATGTAAACCAAGCATCTTTGTTTCTGTGCATCTCTCGCGTTGACACCCAAGTTTCTAGCAAAGATTCCAGAGCCATCGCATCAGACAGTTTCTAAAAATGGACCGAAGATGAATTTATTCCTTATTTTAGACCAAACAGAGACAATGAACGTCTTAATTTTTAGTGTAGCACTTTCACAAACTGCCTTTGACCGTCACTACTCGTGAATTGCATGTTTCTCTTATGAATGCGAGACTGCATTTGTGATCGTTTTTGTTCATGTTATATGAGCGCCATGTTTTCTGCTGCTTTTAAAATACAGTATTTTTTATGTTGCCACAAAGTTTAACATGTAATAATAAAGATGTATTCTGGTTTAAGTGTCGTCATGAGTTGTCCTCTTACTAAACTTGAAGCACCAATGCAACAATGAAAAACACTTAATTATATAAGGAACATAGGTATTATCTGTGAAATGTATTTAAAGGATCAGAAGTAAATGTACTAGGTTCCTGTGACTGATGTTATTAATTAAAGCAACATTTTAGAGTTGAAGCTTTTTGAAAAGATTTAGAAAGATAAATTGTGGAGTGAAAAAAGAATACTTTGTATTTTTGTGTAAAATGGAAATAGTTAAGTATAAGTACAATTCTAGAGTAATTGTACATCTTGGTTACTTTCTAACACTGGTTGTTAGCATTGTTAAAAACTGATTTTCTAGTTTTATAACTTTGTCTTTTGGGAAATAAGGTACAATAAAGCCTTAGATCTTTTTATCTTGCGATGTCTAAATCTTTTATTCTTATTCTCAAATGTTTGACTTGACTGGGATAAATAAAGCCATAATTCACTCAATTTCAAAATTAGACCTCATAATTTTGACTTGAGTTTTAGCTAATAAATAAAAAACTTATTTTGAATTAGCTAACACTAGTTAAGTCTTTTTTTGTCATTTGACATAAGTACAAATTTTGGAGTTTTGTCTTATAATTTTAACTTAAGAAATCAAGACTCTTGGGCTTTTTTATCTCTAAATGTGATTCAGTTAATCTTGTAACTGTAATCTGTAATTTGTGTAAATCAAACATTTGACTTGAGTCATTGAAAAGAGGATTAAAAAGTTAACATTTCATCATTTTGACAAAGGCAACAAATAATTTACTAACAAACATATATATTTTTTTAAATATATAATTCTGACTTTTTATCATTAAATTTTGACCCATCGTGAAGATGTCTTGATTTATTCCTTTATTAGTTTATTCTTACTTTACGGTTTTGTCCCATGAATCTGATTATTACAAGTCAGCAGAATAAAGCACAGTCACCTCAGATTAAGAGGATTTAAATAATAACTGACATGCAAAGAAAATATTTGAATGTGTTTGGAGGAGGAGTGAGAGGAGGAGTAAGCAGACTAAGAAGAAGAGTAAGAAGAGGAGCAAGAAGAGGAAGAGGAAGAGGAGGAGTAAGCAGACTAAGAAGAAGAGTAAGAAGAGGAGCAAGAAGAGGAAGAGGAAGAGGAGGGGGAAGAGGAGTGAGAGGAGTGAGAAGAGGAGTAAGAGGCGTGAGAGGAGGAAGAGTAAGAAGAGGAGTGAGAAGAGAAGTAAGAGGAGGAATACGAAAAGGAGTAAGAGGAGTGAGAAGAGGAAGAGTAAGAAGAGGAATAAGAAAAGGAGTAAGAGGAGTGAGAAAGAGGAGTAAGAGGAGGAGTGAGTGGAGGGGGAGTAAGAAGAGGAAGAGTAAGAAGAGGAATCATAGGAGTAAGAGGAGGAGGAGTGAGAAGAGGAGTAAGAAGAGGAGTGAGAAGAGGAGTAAGAAGAGGAGTGAGAAGAGGAGTAAGAAGAGGAAGAGTAAGAGGAGTGAGAAGAGGAGTGAGAAGAGGAGTGAGTGGAGGGTAAGAAGAGAGTAAGAGGAGGAGGAGTGAGAAGAGGAGTGAGAAGAGGAAGAGTTAGAGGAGGAGGAGTGAGAAGAGGAGACTAGTGAGAAGAGGAGTAAGAAGAGGAAGAGTAAGAAGAGGAGTCATAGGAGTAAGAGGAGGAGGAGTGAGAAGAGGAGTGTCCCGCGGCGTCTCTCCTCCCTCTGTGTCCGGCAGGAAGTGTCGGTCTCCGGCTCCGAGTTGAGGAGGAGGACCGGTGAGGCGGAGGGCGGGAGAGGCGGTGGATCCAGGAGCAGCAGCCGGGCAGAGGATGAGCTGAGCGGGCAGCAGGAGGCAGCTCCCTCCCGCCTCACCCTCCTGTCGGACCGACACACACTCGACATGCTCACATGGGGACAGCTCATTCCACGGCGGCTCTCCGGTGCGAGTGAACCCAGCGGGACACATCATGGCCAACGTTAAAGTTGCCATTCGGGTGCGTCCTCCCACTGCGAGGTAGGTGCCAGTGTTAGCTAACTTCTGACATCTGCTCGTGGAGCTTCTTCACCAAGGTCCACTCTCTGCTGTGTTAGTCTACTGTGTGACTGTGTGTCTGAGCTGCTGCTAGTGCTGCTAACCAGGGGGGGGGGGGGGGGGGGGGAGCATGTTGTAAACAAAACACAACACGAGCAGCATTGTGTGTTTGTTTTGAGCTCATGTTTGTGTTTAGCTTTCTGGTGCACACACAGAGAAGAAGCTAGCGTGTTAGCTTTCTGTGAAACTTTCTGTGGCAGCTGAGTGGAGTAGAAACACTGGAGCTGGTTGTGGATGTTTATATTCACACTTTAACCCATTAATAGGGTTTGTTATTAGACATGAATTGTGGTTTATTATTCAGGAAACCTTTGCTACTAAACAACTACCAAAGTTTACAGTTCATTTCTCAAAAAACTAATTATTAAACCCATTACAGCCCAATTTCCATTTAAGTAGCTTTAGAATGAAGAAAATCATTAGATCTAGTATGTTTTATATTATATTTGTTTCATATTTATACTTGTACAAATACACCACAGCTAATTCCTTGTATGTGCAAAACCTGCTTGGCAATAAAACCTGATTCTGATCAGACAAATCAATAACAAATCAATCAATCAATCAACACGTTCAACAGACATTTGTTGGCACACGATAGTTAACTATCTAACTCTGTATATAACTACTTTTGCTCTGCAGAATTATTTAAATTATTCATCAATTAATCACATTTTCATTAGTAATAATAATTGAATTGCATTCTGTTCGTGTACATATGCTGCATTGGTTTGTCCCGGTGCTTGAAGCCATATGATCTCCATGTTTTAATGACTGCATATGGCTCCATCAGATGGAAATATCCTTGTGCATTACTTTATAGTGACGTTAACATTACTCATTTCACTCAAACCACAGTTTGGAACATGAAATTAATCTCATATGCCCTAATTTTTCTTTTTCTGTGATTGATCAATCATCTGTTAATTCATACATTTGCTCATTTTACTTTAAGCGGCTTAGTGAGACACATTTATGGCACAGCGAAAAAAAACCGTTCCCCTTACTTTTTCCAGTGCAGTAAAATCTGCTGTTGAAGCAGCAAAGTAACACGAGGAAGTTGTAAAGTTGCTTTTTCTCTTCTCTGCAGCATGTTGAATAACAGGTCTTCAGGGTCTGCGCATATAAGAGCACATCAATTATATAGTGGTACATGAAATTGCATTTACCTCCTGCAGGACATTTCTGCAGAGGTGCTGAATCTCTGCGGCACCATGATAAAGAATTATTCAAGCTATGAAGCGCTGGACAATGATTCTTTCAACCGGTCTTCCTGGTGTTTTGCATGACAAAAGAATTTTCTTATCCATAATGTTCACTTGTGCGAATCTGTCCTTCCTGATTTCTGGCTCCGACACTCACGCTGTGCTCGTTTCTATTGTAAAGAGAAGGATGCGTTTCCTTAAGTTTATATTTGAATAATGATCTGCTGCATGGCAGAGATAACATTAGCGCCAGTGAAGTGCATCCCTCACACGGCGGAGGCACAGATAGAAGTTTGTACTTCTTTGTTGACCTGTCCGATTCAGTGCCCCCCCCCCCCCCCCCCCCCCCCTGAGAGAACAGTCAGCCCCTCACATGTGCGAGACACACGTCAGCACCGTTGTGAAATTGCTCGTCTTGGGTTCGTATCAAAGTGTGTGTGTGTTTTTTTTTATGAGGTTGACTATTTTCCACCCCCAGCCTCCACTTCTCCATGCTGGGTAGAGCCTGAGGTTGACTGTTGGTGGTTTTGGGTTGGGTCCTCGCCGCTGGGGTTGGTAAAAATGAGTCCCGATCTGTGAGGCACTGGGGGGGTGGGTGGGGGGGGAGCCGACAATTACAACAGCCCCCTGTCTGCCCCTGAAACCCACCACAGAGACGCACTACAGTTGCCATCATTATCGCTCCTGGAGATTGAAAACTCTCTGAGCGCCCCTTGTTTTGATTGCCTCCACTTCTGCATGTGTTGCATCAGTTGCGCTTGGTCCAGCTGTTGAAGCACACGCAGCCGACAACTGACCTTGTTTCACACACACACACACACACACGCACACACAACACACACACACACACACACACACACACACACACACACACACACACACACACACACACACACACACACACACACACACACACAAGGAGGCACGCTGGTCCCAGTTCCACACACCACTCGTACACTCTGTGGATTCTGTGGAGCTGGCACAGCCTGTCTCATCAGATGATCTCTTCTGCAGCGTGAGGTCTGTTTTCATTTGAATCTGAGCGTGTTCAACTCTTAAGTGACAATTTCATGGATCCCATGCACAAGCACACAAAGCATCATTGTTGTAAGTGTCACGTGACGGCCTCCGGTCAAGTGGAACTAGCGTAAATGCATCTGGACATGCTCTCAATTATATCAACAGCAGCAACAGAGGTTTTTAAACCAATTTGAATCCGACTGTTAGGGGGAGAATCTGAGCCCAAAGGGAAGCCATTGTTAAACCTCCTGTCTGGTTTGCATTCGAAGTGGGAGACACTGATCAATACTGATTGTGTCCATTAGATCGTCTCTTCTCCGCTATTGTTTCCAACTGACTGAAGTCGACTGGGGTAAAATCGGTTGTTCTGTCGTTCACAGGGAAGGTGCGGACGGAGGAAAGCTTGCAGTTCAGGTGGAGGATAAATCTGTGAGGATCCAAAATGTGAAGGTGAGTATTTCTGTACACAGGCATCCCAACATACCTCATAATGAGTCATGTGTTGGGGAGTGTTTGGCTGGACTGGGGGAATTGGGACCTGCGTGCAGAGCGAGGACATCACAGCCACAGGATGTTTACAGCTTTTTGATCAGCCGTTTCCTGCTTGATGTCATTGCTGTTTATTATTGATTGAGCTCGCAAACACACACACACACACACACACACACACACACACACACACACACACACACACACACACACACACACACACCACACACACACACGAAGTCTGGACACGCTAATTTGGGGTTTAATTTTAGTTTCAGAAATGAGCGTCGGTTTCAAGGAGGTTTTGTAAATTTGGAAATAATTATTTTGTTATTTTGTGAAGTCTCTCGTAAGCTGATACTTTCACCAAGTTACCAACCTGCTGTGGCAGACAGTCTGGTTCTGTCCCTACAATTTCAGTTTGGCACGTGTTACACACTGTTCTTGATGTGAATGTTTGCTTTGGTTAATAGCTGAGATAAAAGCAGGGTAGAGTTTGTAGATAGCTCGCTGTAGCCCTGTTAAAGATCATATCACAAACGCCCACATCAGATGTTTACAAGTAATCCGAAACCTACAAAAAAAAAGATAAAAGTTTCAGTTCAAGTTCAGCTTGAGACTAATTTCAAAACCCACATGTGTATGTGGTACTTTGTTTACTTTACTTTGGTTCGATTTTAAAAGGCAGAAGAATGGAGAGAAGTTGGGTGGGGGGGTGGGGTTGGAGAAGCGGTTACAAATGATGTGACAGAGACAAACCACATATGGCTTCCCTCTGCCGTGGAAAAGGATCAAGACTCCGAGGCTCTTGCGGGGCTCATGGGAATAATTTATTTATGGAAAGTGGGACAGTTTAGGAGGAACCGAGACAGAAAACAGCCTGGATTTTACTGGATAATAAATATAACGCGCATAAACAGCAACTAATACACGCTATAATGGCTCAGAACTAAATTAAAACTCGTGAAACAAGAACAAGACTTCGGGAAACTTTACACAAATAGACAACTTATTTCTCCCTAACACCATTAGTCAGTTGTGGGAGCTTTGTTGTTCCTGGAGGTTTTTTTCCTGTGGCCGCTGTTGCTCTTGGCTAATCCCTCACACCACGAGGCCATTGTTGAATTTCAAGTGCTGAGGTTAAACTGACACTCTTTGAGGTGAGGAAATTGCCGTGTGCAAATTGATACCCAGAGCTTAGTGTTAGCCCAATGCTGCAAAGTGAGGAAATATGATTTGATAAAGTCATTCATTGGATCATTGATCTAGTTTAGTTTGAAGTACGACTGTAGCTGGAAGTGCAATGTTGCAGTTTGTGCATCTGATCCTGACCTCACCACATGATGTCATGACAAAGATTTACCCCCTAATGTTTAGTTAATTGTTTTGTTGACAGAAAATTGAGAAAAATTACTTTCACATTTCCTAAGAGCTGAAGATGCCTTGTTCTTCTCCACCAACAGTCCTAAAAACACAAATATGGAGTTTACCAGACTACGTTCAGAAAATCCTCACATTCAAGGAGCTAGAAACAGCCAATGTTTTTATATTTGAGCTTAAAGTTTGATACGATTACTGGATTATCAAATTGTTGCCCGTGTATTTTCTATTTATCGATTAACCGACAAATGGTTTCAGCTCTAATTGGATGGTAAACATATAAAACATAATCAAACGATGTGGATCTTTAGGCTTAAAATTAAGCTGTTTATTCTGGCTTTGCCACGAGAGCAGCACCATCTATTTTTCACTATATATATATATATATTGTGTTATAATCAGTCAATATACAATCATCAGTCGTAGAGATCCTGTACAGATCGGCTGCACAGGCACTTTCTCCTCAAAAGACAGATTCGTGGAAAGACACGTGTTTAGAGGAAATGAAGAGATTTACAACCTTCAATGAATTCACAGAACATCACTAAACTGAAATGGTTGTCCAGGTTGAACGCAGTGATTTAGAAGAGATGCTTAGAGGCTGCACTGTTTTCCATTGTAGCTGTGGTGTCTGGACAAGTCCTCATCCTGCTGTGTTGTTTTTCCTCAGCGGAGGATTCGCTCCCAGTAAGCAGAAAGGTGTTTAGTGTTAAAGCACCGAGGCGAAGCGCGGGCTGCAGGAGGAGTGAAGGCATTGTTAATGAATGGAAACGGCTGGCTTGCAATTCCACACCCCAGCAGTCCCATAAACAGAAACTGTAATACCTGGCTTTTTAGTTTTCAACTTCCACTTTTCACGTTATTAAATGCTCACACACAGTCATCCACAAAAAAAGTGTGTGTCGGGTTGTTGTGTGTTCGCTGTTAAAACAAATTCCTGCTTATCTACTGACATTGCTACTGTGTGATTTATAAGCATTAGTTACTTTAACTAAATAAGTAAAACATTTAAAATATGTGCTTTAATCTTCTGTTTCCCTGCCTGAAGCTGGACGGACGTGCAGACGGAGCTGTGGATTCCAGGGAGAAGCTTCTGGAGTTTTGTTTTGACTACTGCTACTGGTCGGTGGACCCTGCAGACCCTCACCATGCCTCGCAGGAGGAGGTAATGACTGAGCTTCCCAACTCGCTGTGTTTACATGAACTACAAAGCCCTTTCCTGGACCTTACACTAAATGAGATATCATTCTAATTAAGGTTTTCCTTCACACTTACACTCAGTTAACTGTTAGAGCTATTTAACATTTATACATCAATTTATTTCACATTTACATACCGTGGGGCACGCAGGAGTCCAAATAATAACTGAAATGTCTATCCACAGTGTGTTTGAACATCTGAGTTTACTTCCAGTGTTCAAGCTTCAACCTGAACTTTCATGGCATGTTGCTATCATAAAACAAACTTGTGGCTATCATAGTGGAAATTCCAGCAAAAAAATGGTGCTTTGACAACTTCTCCCACAGATTTATAGGACAGCACATTCCGAAAGGAGAACCAACACCTATTTGTTATTATACGGACATTTCTTGATCTTGTCTTGAATACTGGACTATGTCAGTTTTAATGCAGGAAGTGAGAAATATATCTACTTATTTGTGCCGTGCTTCCTACCTTGTTTATGTGCCACGTTATCTTGTGTGGGTTGAGACGACATGTGTGCTGATCCAGGCTTTTGCCACAGACACCGTCTCTGTACCAACCAAGAGCCCAGAGGAAACACTGACAGACCACAACAAGAGGGGCGTGTGTTGTGTTGAATGTGTGTAACACCGGTGGCCACTCGGAGGGGGATATGCATATCAGCTCCATCTGTTACCCAGAAGTCTCTCTGCCTCAGACATGGCCTAGGTCGAGTCTGCTTGCTTCTCATGTCGCAGCTGTGATTGGGGGGCGACCAGATATCTTTGTGTTGCTGTGATTGGAGGGCGTCCTTGGAACCTGAGAAGGCTCCAGATCCAGAGGAAGTCTCCGAAACCCATTCGCATGCACAGTTCTTTTTTTAGGTCGCGTGTCTTGTGATTAATGCATTTCCATATAGTTTTCATTGTTCAGCGGAACAGCTCCAGTCGGTCCTCAGGGTCCCTCCTCTGCCGCTCCCTTACTGCCTGTCTGTCTTCTTGTCAGAGCTGCCTTTGTGTGTGTTTAAGACAGACAGGGCTGTGATGGCGGCCTACGCAGAGCACCGAGCAACAGATAACACAGCCTCTTCCTCTCTTCTTTTCCCCCATTTCTCTGACTCTGAGTTTGGCTGCCTCCATCCTCAGCAGAATTGCGTCCAGTCACAGTGGCCCGGCGACACAAGACATTCCTCTGTTGACCCGTGGGCGGGCGGAAGGACGGCAGTAAAGGACAGAGCTGCGGGATTTAAATCTGACCCCTTTCTCCAGCATGAGAATCAGAAGCATTGTCTCTTGAAGGAAAAAAAACTGGTTTACGATCGCGTCACTAATCGCATCACGGTTGAAAATATTTTAATAAAGCACGGGGCGGTTATTTCAATGGTGCATCTGAAGCGACAGTGAGCGTATGACGGAGGGGGAAAGACTGGATGTGTTTGTGCTGCGATGCAGAAATCCAGATTAATGCAGCATGTGGTGGCAGGTGGACTCGTAACTTAAGAGCCACTCTACCCATTTACAAGACATATTTTTTTCCAGATCAGCAAAGAGCCTGTCTGAGTGGTCGGTTGAGTACGTTTGTTTTATATCTGCAACCAAAGATTCAGCAGCAAGGTTCTGTTGTGTCACCTACTTTCACTTGGAGGCATTACGTGAAGGTAATTGCTCAAAGTGAGGGCACAGATTATTCTGCCTTATCAAATATGTAACCACATATATTCATATATTGTTTTCCAGCTTTTAAGTTGACGAAGCTTTTGCCAGCACCAGTGTTTCTCGTGATTTGTTTTGGCTAAAGTTCCTCTGCCTGTAAATTCAAAAAATGCCTATAGAACACCGTGCTGGGTTTTATAGGCAGGGTTTTATAACTAAGGTAATAAATGTGATATTAAAACCAGCAGTAATGTATTTCATCAAAGAACGTATACTTTATACTCTTATACTCTTATACTTTTGTTTACAGCTCTCAAAACAAGTAAGTGTGCAGTATCGCTTTAAAAATATATTTAAACTTAACTTTTTTTTTATAACAGGCAGAGGGACTTGTTTTGAATTCATCTTACTCTAGTTCCCATGAGACTGAGACAAGGGTCTCTCCACTCCAGCACCATCCAACCACCACCCACCCCCCCCCACCCCCCCCCCCCCCACCCCCCTCCTCTGCACTGTCGACTCTACATGTCCATGCGTCAGTGATAGTTTACACTGGATACTTGTCTTTTCTTCTGTACAGCAGAGGGACTGAAAAAGAAAATGTGGCATCTTAAACTCTTTGGAGCAGCAGATGTTGTATTGTTGCTGCTGAGGACTCCCGACTAGAAAAAACGTTGTCTTACACGGTGGGAGGTTTAGTAATTAAGTTGTTATTTGGGTGAGAAAGAAAAAAGTTAAGTAGAGAGGAAAGAAAAAGACTAAAACAGGTGAGGAGAGGTAGGATTTTGGGAATAAAACCATAATCCGTAATGGAAACCAGCTGTTTAGTCAATGCACGAGAGAACTGGGACTATTTGTCTAAATGCTGCCTTTGTTTTTCGGGCCTAGATATTGAGCTAATAAATAGCTTTCCCCACTATTTATTGACACAAACCCCTCGGCTTGTTTATTGCTTCTGACGGTACGAAACACGTGGAAAGCAAAAAGGCACGGAAAGTCAAGAGAAAGTGATTTAGAGAAAATGGGAATGTAAATTCCTTGGGTGGCGAGGGAGCTGGGCAGGAGGGGAAATGGGCAGGAGGGGGAAAATGGGCAGGGGGGTCCTCTGTGCCCCTGCAGCCCCCAGCTCTCGCCTGCCAAACTCGCATCTGCCTCACTAAGTCATTCTTTTGCAGTTAAATTTCAGTGCTAAGACGTCACTGCTAACGATTAGTCTCAGAGCACAATGCAGTTTTTATGGCCAAATGGAGTCAGCTTGCTAAGGGTTTTTCCCCTCCCTCCTCCTCCTCCTCCTCCCTCCTCCTCTTCTTCTATCTCCTCGTGCCTTGGTCAGTGCCGTGCGTGGTTTGATTTTGCTCGCGGTGTTTCTAGGTCTGTGTGTCAGTAGTGCTGCAGGCTGGGGGGGGGGATGAATAGTTTCTCTGTGGACGGGAGGAATCCTCTACACACGTGAGCGTTACACCCCCGTCAACACACGGCTGGAACGAGAGGCAAAGGTCCGGTTCAGCCTGGTTCGATTTAACTACAAGTAAGACAGCAAATAAACCATAAGCTGTCAACGAAAGTGAGAAAAATGAGATTTAGACCATATGGATACAGAAGAAGCTCATGTGACCTATGAGTAGACTTACAGCTTTTTATCAGCGAAGGCAGATGATTAAAGGAGATGTTACAAGAAAGAGTGGAACTGGTTGGATAGGTGTTTGTAGTTTTAGGTGCAGAATACACCTTCAATTGGCAGTTTACTGACAAGATTTAACACAGGTAGAAAAGTAAAGTGTTTGCTGCGGTTTACAGTCGTGCACATATTTTTTTTGCTATTTGTTAATTTAAACACTTTGCTAGGGCGGCAACTGACATTTTGCTATGATTGATTAAACGGCCTGTTCTTTTCTTTCTCAAATAAAATGTAAAACACATTTTGAGGATATCAGCAGAGAGTTCGACGAGGGGCCAAGTGAAACTGAAATCAGATGTTTTAAGAAATGCTTCAAGGATTTCTCAACCATCTTTTTTGTCTTTCCCTCACAGCTGCTCGAACACCAAATCACAACCACCAATCAACTGCAGCTTTTTTCGCCCTTCAGGCTCGTCTGGAGGCTGTTTTTTCTTTACATACGTAAAACAAAAGTTCCGAAGGTATTCTTTGCAGCCTTGGTGTTGAACGTGCTCTCCAGGTTTCTCCCTCAGCTGACAAGGGAAATAGAACCATATGGCAAGAACACTCACAATCAGTATCACATGTTTATCTCTGCCAAGCAGGTTATTTGTTTGTCTGACTGTCAGCAGGATTTCCCCAAAAACAGCTGAACCGATTTACATAAAATGTTGTGGAGGGGTGGGGCATGACCCGAGGATGAACCCCTTCAATTTTGGATGGATCCAGATAAACGGGCAGATCCAGGAATCTATTTTCACTTTCTCAAACATGGAGAGATAGGGGGCATTGGCCTTGATGGAGGTATCTCAGTCTTATATTTGAATTCATGTCAAACTGTAGTAATATTGCACCACTTTACCCCCTTGGGAAGAAATCAATACTGTACCACTGAGCCCTATGGATGTCACACAAGGCTCCCATCAGCCTGAAGGCTGGAGATGTGTTTTGCTGCTCTGCTCCACAGTGTTGTGCTCTGGCCTCTTTAATGAGGAATGGGGGAGGAGCGGCAACTCCACAACCCCTTTGCCAGATATGGTTCTATTTGTTTGTTTTTAAGTCTAGCCTTTGCCCCGGCCTCGGTTGCAGTAAGAACGTATGCTGGTGGAAAGTGGGTTGAACAGCCCGAGCGGCCCTCGTCTTCTGCTCCTCTTTTTTCCCACTGTTCTTCATTCCCATGCGTAGGGAGGCCCGAGTAATGAAGAGCAGCCTGTCTGTTTGGCCTTCATATCTCTGTCACTCCCTCCTCCCTCCCCCGCGGCCTCTCTCCGCCCCCCCATGCTAATTTGACCTACAAATTCTGTCCAAGTGCGACAAACAAGAGCGTTGTTGAACTCCAGCTAAACAGCTTCCTCTCTCTCTGTCTTCTGTCTCCCTGTCCTCGTCCTCCCCGTGGTCCTCTGCACATTTAACCCAGTTTCTCCAAACCAGAATCCTCGCAGGAAGTCGGGGCTGGGATCCCTCGTGACATTTCTATTTTCCCCGTGTCTAAACAGAAGTATTTAGTTATAGCTCGAGGTCCAGCTGCTGTGTTTTTGTGATCCAGTTCGGAAAAGCGTGAGACAGGAACCAAGTGACCCTCGCTTCTGCTGCAGCTGTCCACTCCCACAGGGCGGAGAGAACTTAACTTTTTTTTATATGTCTTGACAGCAGTAATGTTCTTCGTTTGAATGACCCGTGGGGAAAACAAGTTGCATCTCCTTTTGCTCTACTTTTACCACGTGCAGCGTGTGTGTTTGCTCTGCGGTGTAGAGACACCCTCCCAGTACGAGCGGTCGCTGAGGGGAAAATTCGTCGCCGCCCTCTTGGTTGCGTCAAACCTGGCAAAAGTAAAGAGAGGCTGAAGTTTTTTTTAAATGTGGCAAAGGGCTTCACTTAGCTTGCTGGCCTTTTGCCATCACCCATGACAACATCTTACACACATTCACACACACTCACATAAATACTTTTCCGGGGGTTCAGCGTAGAGCAGGCCACATAAAACCAGGCGAGCAATCGGCGTTTTCCACAGCCGGTGATTACAGGACTTAACTCATTACAGAGACATTACAGCATTAGTTATTCACCCCTGTCAGCCGGTCTCTATCCTCCTGTCTTTCTCTTTTAAACCATCGCCACCATCTTTCAACATTTTTCCCCCACTTCACCCCTTCCTCCAAGTTTTTTTTTTTTTTTTCAAAGTTACAAGGCCACAAACCAGTCTCCCTCTTTAGAAAATGACCGTTTCCCTTGTTTCAAAACAAACAGGGAACGTAGTGTTTATCATAGTTCAGATCTCTTGCATGAAACCCAGCTGGTTCCTTCAGGAGAGTTTTCGTCGAGAGCTCTGGTCCTGCTTAGCTCGCTGCACATTTGACATTCCAGCTGCGAGAGTTGGCTTTTTGCAAAATCTCTCTGTATGTTGTCACTTAGTGGATGTCATACATATCATGTGGCAGTATTTATAGCTGTGTGCAGTGTTATCTGCTTTATCTTCCCATCTCCTAACATTGCTTTGCTCACAGCTGCGTTCTTATGTGAAAGTCCAGAGAAAGCCGGACCCAGTTCTGTAGCATTTAAAGTCACACCTGTTTTCTCTGAGGGCTGTTCCACAAGTATTTCTACTTTTACTAGAAACTTGATCTTGCAGAGATGGAGCAAAATATGGGTTATCATGGCTGAACTGTGCAAAAAGTCAACAACAGGGTTTGAAACGGGAAAACTAGACCGAATTAGACACTCAGGCCCCCCCCGCTAAACCCGAACCCTTGTTTTCTTCTTCCTTCCTTACTCTGTGTTGCCTCGATCAATCTGACCTGCATTTCCTGCACAAGAATGAAAACTATATTCTGCTTTTCCTCTTTCATTGTTATATTGTTTGTTAATTTTTCCATCAGAGGAAGAAGCAAACTCTGAAGCTTTGGTACTTGTTGTGGATGCTGCTTCCTCTCAGTCGCTTAGCCGGTCAGACACACACACAAACACACACATACACACAAACAACAGCCCGTTGATCGTTGATGACAACTGCCTCCCTGCTAATGGAGGTGTTTAGTCTGTCCCCTGTGTATTTGGAGGTGACCGACCTGCCTACACGCTGCTGTGGCTCTGCTCTGTCACTTTATCTCCAGGCTGTTTTCCTCCAACTTGATTTCTGGAGTACATTTCCATTCCGGCCCCGTCTCTTGCCTCACCTGCTTTGTTAATACCCAAAATACCTCCCGGTGTTGCAGGGTGCTGTATACTGTGAAAGTGACAGAGGGGTCATTGTGTTCATTTAGGCATCCAGAGTACAATGGCACAAATTACGATCCTCTGATTTAATTTGATCTGACAGTGATGACAAATGGGCTCGTTTGAATGTTGACCGTCTAGACAAACTCATACACATATTAATTATAACTAGGGTTGTAGCACTGACGGGCCCGAGCACACTCATTTCGAAGCCTGTTGCGGTTAGTGGAGAGAGCGATCAATGACCAAGAGCACGTCTCCGCGTTGCATGCGTTTTGCGCACTGCTAATTGCTCATTACGGACCACGCTATCAATTGCACATCACACTGTGAACATTTTATGTAAAGCGAATGATAGTTGTAAAACAAAGCTTACTTCCTGTTGCCAGTAGGTGGCGCCATCACTATTATTACCTACAGACTAATATATCTGTTCAAGTAGGGGCTCTGATGTAGCGTGAGCAATTTTGTGTCAATTGGACAATGTTACAACAACTTAATTATCACACTGATCAGTAGGTGGCGCTATGACCCTGAACTAATATTAATATATGGAGCTGTTCAGGTCAGGAATGTGATCATAGGTCAGTAGTTCGGAGCCGGTTGGATACTGCAGAGTGGATTTACAAAGTACTTCCTGTTTCATGGCGAATCAGTAGGTGGCGCTATGACACTGAGGAAATATTGACACATAGAGCTCTTCAGGCTTGGTCTCTGATCATGAGACAGCAGTTTAGCGGTGATAGGACAATGCACAGTGGAGTTATGACAACATCGTCTCCTTTGGCGAAGGATGATCCTTCGCCGCACCTCAATGTTTACACGGTTTGAGGAAATGTCACGATTCTGACCATGGTCCAATGACTTGACTGAGCTCATTTGAGCTGTTTATTGTAAAGCAGCCAGGAGCAGTTCATCAAAGTATAAAACATGTAACTTTCTTTAGCCAGCAGGTGGCGCTGTGAATTTAAGTCATGATTTCTGTGTAGATGTCATCAGGCCGGGACTCTTGTCTTACATGTCTAGTTTGGACTCGATTGGACCATGTATGTCCGAGATACAGAACCTCGCGTTTTGATGGCGTGTAATCAAACTTTGACGCCACGCCACAGTCACACCGTGTGACGAAAAATAGGCAGCAGGTAATTGTTCTGAATGTGTAAGAATATAACGTAAGATACTTCATGTGTTCAGCCAATCAGGACAAAGTTATGTTGTCACAGGGCTGGTTCCATAGACTGTGGTTCCCAGGTGCTGCAGCTGAAGGAGAACAACTGCACGGTCTGATTGTTTTAAGGTGATGTGACATGGTGATGTTTTGCAGCGCTGGTAAAAGTCAGACAACATTTCTAACCAGCATGCATCACGTTAAATCAGTGCGGTGCAGAGTCACATGAAGTCAAAAGAACCCATGGTAGCTACCGCTGCTACAGCAACAGTCAATATTTGGGGGCGTGGCTTGTTGGAAAGCCTGGTGCTATGATGTCAGACTAGCTGCTTAGTTCTCTTTGATGTGTGTGTTCTCTTTGGTGTGTGTGTTCTCTTTGGTGTGTGTGTGTTCTCTTTGGTGTGTGTGTTCTCTTTGGTGTGTGTGTTCTCTTTGGTGTGTGCTATAATCTCATCTCTGATATCCTTGTCCTAGTTGAAGTGTATGGTAGGGGTAGTACAGAGAGAACAGAGAGAGCACTTCCGACAGGACTAGTACGATTTTCAACCCGATTTTTACTAAGCCTAACAATATCAGACACATGAAGATGGACATCGACAGCATTCTGCCCATTGTGACGTCCTTTTTCAAAGGCATGACACCAGAACAATGGAATCTTTCGAAAGCAGGCAAACCCGATGTGGCCACAATGACCATACTCGGAGAGAAACTGCTGGAAATTGTCATTTTGATGACACAATCCATCGTGGAGGGTCTTGAGAGCACAGCTGTGCCTGTGTCTGAGGAGAGTGTGATTTGCTCTTTGGGCAACACACTTCCTCAGGTTTTTGCACTGGCTCTTGATGTTCCAGATGAGATCAATCTTGTGAGTTCAGAGAATTTGACCCAGTTGACTGCTAAAGAGATTGCAGAGTGTGTCAACTCTGTCCTTTCCATGAGCGTGGACAGTGTGAAGGCAACTACTCCTCGTGTCACACCTCCAAAAAGACTACAAGGTATGATTCAACAGGCCGGCAAAATGATCAGAGGACTCATGAGGAATCTGAAACGTATGTGTGCACCTTCTAAGAGCAAAAAGAAGGTCCACCAACAACTGGTCAAAGAAGATGACAGTCAGTCATCATCCTCATCCCAGGAGACGATCTCAGAAGACAGGGAAAGTCTTCTGTCTGCAACATCCCAAACTGTCCAGGAGATAATTAAGGAGGAGGTCTCTCAATACACAGAACCTACTTCCGATGAAATATCCGACTATGATCAGTTGGAATCCGGCTCCACTCTGGAGATTAAGAATGTTGCAGATGACGTTGCTGAGGTGATTGTTGATGAAATCATGTCGCAAAAGAAAGAGGATCTAGAAACAGCCCAGAGCACACCCTCTCTGAAGAACGTGTCTGAGAGGATTAAGACATGCGCTGCAAAGCAGTTTGCCCAAGCGTCCATTTGTCACATTGTGGGCAGACTGAATAGCAAGTACTTTGACAGCCTTTACAACCCAGCCTTTGACAAGGGTTTGGGTAGGCAGTCAATGCAGTCGGTCATGAGTGACATTGACGCTCTGCTTCCAACAGCAGTTGGTGAGATACAGCAGGGGCAGAATGGGTCTCAATGGATGGATGATATTTTCAGTGGTGAAACCCTCGAGTTAACCAACAAGCTGAATAATATCCTCAACAATCACATCGATAGGATGAGATTTAAGATGACCTCACGACCAAAAGCCTCACAACCACGGTGCACAAGCATAACGGTTTGTCCGCCACGTGCTATCATATCAGCTGACATCCTTGGCATTGTGTGGTGTTTCCTTGGAGTAATGAGGTGGTGGCTTCACACACAGTCAGAAACTCTCACTTCCAGGGTGATAACACATACTTTAGCTGTGTCAGAGGGCCCGATCGTTGGGGCCAGTCTGCCTTCGGCACCTGGTAAAGGGTCTGGCTCAGAAAGCAAGGTGACCACTCCTGAATTCAGTGAAGATTACAGAGAAGAGCAAGAACCAACAGGGGAAGGAAGGAAATTACCCATCAGGATAATTGTTCTGAAGCTGGTTTCCAGGATCTTTGCTAAAGCAAAGTTGTCGAACACTGTCAGATCACCAGAGACCCTCATCGAGCGTCTACTCGAAAAAATATGGGTCGAAATCAAGGATGAAGATTTTGAGATCAACCCCAAAATGATGAAACACCTTGACAAAGCCATTTTCAAAAAAATCTGCAAAAAGTGGCACGGTGTTGTAAGTGTGCTGCTTGAATTGGAAATGGAAGACCCAACACTGGACAAATATATTGTCTCTGTGTTCAAAGATCTGCTTGTGACACCACCAGAAAGATCCAGCGCCATCAGCAGGTTCTTCTCCTCATTGAGCTTCTCCAAACTCTTTTCATGATTATTTCTGTTTCTTTGAGAATCAAACACTTAAAAACAAAGAACAGTAAACTAATAAAAAGATATTCAATATATCCTCATGTCTTGATGTTTTTATGTATGCCTCTTAAGCCCCTACTCCTTTAAAAGAAATGGTCTCTTGTCTATTACAAAAGATCTCATCCTCTTTGGAGAAAAATAGGCAGCAGGTAATTGTTCTGAATGTGTATGAATATAACGTAAGATACTTCATGTGTTCAGCCAATCAGGACAAAGTTATGTTGTCACAGGGCTGGTTCCATAGACTGGTTCCCAGGTGCTGCAGCTGTGTGTAAGACGTTCCAAAAACAAGACATTTCCTGTTGCCACCAGGGGGCGCTGTGATTTCAATTCATTATTTCTGTGTAGATGTCATCAGGCCGGGACTCTTGTCTTACATGTCTAGTTTGGACTCGATTGGACCAAATATGTCTGAGATACAGAACCTCGTGTTTTGATGGCGTGTAATCAAACTTTGACGCAACACCACGGTCACACCGTGTGACGAAAAATCGTTCTTTTGAGGTAGTTTTCATCTCCATCTTGTTGATGACACGCATCTCCGTATGAAGTTGATCTGATGAAAGCCCTGGGACAAGTACATCAAAGTAAAAATGTGGAAAATGGCCAATATGGCCACTAAAGTCAAAATGGCGGGCTTCCCGTTGCTTTTTTCCCATTGCACCTCTGACCTTTTTTGTTTGTCTGGTCATGATACACCTGGGCTACGATTTTTGTGAAGATCGGTGAAAGCTAACTGAGGGGCTTTTCCTTAGATGGCGCTGTTGAGCCATTTTTCCACGACCATTTCAAATGACTCCAGAATACAATAACTTTTGGGGGTTTTGAATTCCCTGCAAACTTTGGTAACAATTTGAGCGTCTAGGCCTGAAAAAGCCCCAAAAGGGAAAATACAAATCCTTCGAAATACAATAGGGCCTCCCACCGTTTGGTGCTCGGGCCCTAATAATCACAAGAGGTTGAAATAAGTTTATGCTCCCTATTTTGGTTTTGTTTGCAGGTCACTGAAGTATTTCGCAGACTTCCAGTTTTAAAAAAATCATTCGAAACACAGTAGAAACAGTGGAAACAATTGGATTAGTGTATAGAAATAACGAGATAATCAGGATTCAAAGAAGGATCAGATAGCTGGAGTGAAGTTCCTGCTCTTTGTGCCCAGCCTGTCGGGACCCTCAGGCCCGCCATAGGCCCCATAGTGTGAACTTAAGAGGGTCAACTTTAACAAGAGCTGTGTTGATTCTCTGTGTTTGAGGGAGGAGAGGACGTCTGTGTCTGTTTTTTTGAATAGTGGGATGAGGACAAGACGGGGGCGGCGCTGCTTTTTGTCTCCGTGTTTAAGCCTCCATTCAGCCAACAAGCAGGGGGCAGCACTTGGTGGTCTGCGCTCCAGTGGACCGCACACTTTGTGATTGTTTGTTGAGTAACATGTAAATGAAACTCACTCATTCTCAACCCATGTCTTTGCATGAAAGAAGTTTCTGCCTTGGCTTAACAATAATTTGTTTTTCTGTAACCAGACTTGAATATACTGTTTACTATATCTTGTTATATACAGCTTCATTTAGAAAATATCCTTATCTTTTGGGGTTATTTTAAAAGTTTAAATTAGAAGTTAAACTAGATTCCTATGCATATGAATGATGATGCGTTCTTACGTTTCTACCACGGCGCCTGTTGGTGATTTATAGGGTCATTGAGTAAGACAGCCGTTGGGGGGGCAGCACTTTTACTAGCTGCACGTGGCTGCTGTCTGCACATGGTTGGCTAGGCTACAGAGAAATACTGTAAAATGAGAAATACTGTCTGTCGGGTGCGGGGCCACAGCTGTTTGTTTTCTTTAAATTATATTTAATTTCTAATCATTTCTAAAAAGAGAAAAAGAGGCAAATTCTCACATTTGTGAATCTGTTTGACATTTTTGCTTGATGCGTGATTTAAATGACAAATCTATTCATTTTATTCAAATCATTTAAACATTTCTTTGATCTGCCATTTGACTGATTGTGTCTGTTGAATTTGTGGATCAACAGAGATTTACACAGTGGCTATTTCTAAAGCTGCTAAATCAAATTTCAATCATCTAAATTGTGAATATTTGCTGATTCTCTTGTTCTTTTATGATAATAAATGTAATATCTTTGAGTTTTGTCCTGTGCATTGGACAAAATAAGACATGACGATGTCACCTTAGTTTTGGAGAAATTGTATTGGCCCTTTTTTAGTATTTTCCGATATTTGATAGACTTAAAAACGTATAAATTATTTGAAAACAACCGATTTATCAATAATTGTAGTTGTGAGGTTGTAGCCCTACACTGGCGTTGGACTCTGTCTTAGCTTCACTCTACTCTATCAGTGTTGGAACATTTTACCTCTCAGAGAAAAACGCAAGGCTGTTGAATATTAACAGACAGAGATTCACACAGTCTTAAGAACAACCAGATGACCGGTGCTGCTTACACAAGGCCCGGGTCTTTCACAACAGCTTTCAACCACATCCAACTTAAACCTATTCCCACCATTTGTAAGCCTAGAGTACACACAGGCTCAGCTCCAGGTCCTCGCTTCTCCTTACCGTTGATACACACACACACACACACACACACACATACATGGGAGGCATGTTGACAGTATTCCCGTGTTTGATCCTGGGCAGATCTTGGTAGATCTTAGAGCCTCCTCCCTCCTAAGTACACTCACCGAGCAGACTCTGTTGTTGTCCAGACTTGATTCCCGGGGGCCAGGGGAGGAGACCCCCTCACTGATCCCAGGGTGTGTTATGGTTCTAGGGGGAATGTGCTGTGTCTCAGTTCTGGTCTGGATCAGGTTGCTGCCCCCCCCCCCCCCCCCTCAAGGCAAGTGTTGCGTTTGGACCGAGCTGTTGCTGATGAGGCCACATGTCACCCGGGGGCTGGTTGTGATGGAGTTTTTCTTTTTGCTTATCTCTAATGACCTGGAGAGTTTTTTCCAGCACAATGTGGAGAAAAACAAGTGAAAGACAAATTAACAAAAAGTGGTTGGGATGTGGCCTCGTGCTAATAATCTCCAGATTCAGACCCACAGAGGGAAACGAAAACAAGAGGCCCTAGTTGATTGTTTTGAGTGGACTCTCCCGTATCGCCACTGTGCTTTTCGGGAAGGTTTATTTTCCTGACCTAGTCGCTCCTGACCAATGTATTCCTACCCTCACATTTGTATTTTTCTCACATACACATTCTGCAGAAGTGTTTACCCAGAGCGATAAGTGACCTCCCTGCCCACACACCTCAGCAGGAAGCAGCGTTAGTTCCCCACCTCGGGCCTGGTGCCACAGGCATTGTGATGGTGAAACCTTGATGCAAATCTATGCTGCTGTAAAAACACAATGCAGTTAACGTCAAGGGCATCGGCTTACATTGTAAACACCTCATCAATCTACAACTGTGTCTACTCTTTTAGTAAAACAAGCTTTCAGATGTGTTTGAAGAAATCATTCTTTACTTGAAAGGAATCCATTATTCAACATCTGAATATTTTAAGGGAGAAAAGGAGTGAAATCTAGGTGATGAGCTGCACCCAGTTGTTTATAGACATCTCTTTGGCTACATCCATACTAATACGTTTTAAAAGTATAACAATCTCCATCCAGATTTGCGTTTTTTGTGGTCGCGAGCTTTTTAGATGCTCGAAAACTCAGGAGTATTGTGGAGGACAGGTGTAAACGTGAAGTAAAAACTCAGTGATGGGTTTTAAAACTACAACATAGAAGTGTGGATGTAGCCCTGGCTGGTCTTTCTCCATGTATTCATGACTTGTGTGTTTTTGTCCTCAGGTGTTCCAGGACCTGGGTGTGCTGGTGCTGTCCGGAGCGTCGGAGGGATACAATGTGTGTCTGTTTGCTTACGGACAAACAGGATCTGGAAAGACGTACACCATGATGGGGACACCGGTGAGGAGCAGGGCCGGGGCGAGTGCCAGACGCACTGGATGGGATTACATGTTATTTGAGTAGATTTAATTGAACCTTCGGGGCCTCAACTGATCTCCGCAAACACAAAGGAATCAATGCGCTCACACACGGAAACAAATTGAAAACATGCTGCGCTGCAGAATAAGCAAAACAATCTGTAAAGAAAAGCATTAAGTTCTGATCCATTCTGTGTCTCACTCTGTGTTTTGTTTTTGTTTTGAACGGTGTCAGGATTCAATTGGATTAACCCCTCGCATCTGCCAGGTAGGATAGTCTGTTATAACAACACGAATGAAGTGAACACACTGGTAATGCTGCTGCTCGTGTATCTGGTGTTACACTGTGAAGTACATTTTATTCCTTCCTTTCCTCGCAGGGTCTCTTTAGGTCTGAAGACACTTTTCCCGATGGGCAAAATTCAAGCAGAGTGGAGATCAGGTACTTGTTTCATCTTTGTGCGACTCTCTATTGTGCAATGAAATTGAAATTAGCCGAGTACTTATGGAACAATTATGCTTCATAATTATGGCCGACACAATGTATATTTTCTTGTCATTGTTAGAGGAGTTCCCCAATAATGAAAACCAATTTCCTCCACATGCTGAATAGTGGTAATAATAATAATAATAATAAGTACTTTGACAGAGTAGAAATGATGCTTGGCCGCTTGCGCACAAGCAATAATGCAAGTTTTGTTATGGTTTCAAGAATATAACTCTGCCCTGCACCAACTTCCAAATACTAACTAAAAGGAGTGTGACTGTATCGGTGAATTAACATTAAATGATCCTTACGTTGTATTAGAGTCTTCATAGTTGGATGTTGTCCTGCTCCTCTGTCCCTGCAGCTTCCTGGAGATCTACAACGAGCGTGTGAGAGACTTGCTGAGAGGAGGAGAGCAGAAGAAGAAAGCCTCACTGAGGGTCCGAGAACATCCTGAGAAAGGACCCTACGTTCAAGGTGAGTGTTGGGGCAGCTGCGTCTACACTTAGACGAGTGGTAGAAAGCAAAGATGCATGTGAACGCTACCGGTTAAATGTTTTGGATCACGTCAATTTTCCCAGCTGAGAGCAGGTACCTTCAGTCCCTAGCATATAACACCTCTGCAGGAGAAGTAGAACACGAAGCAGTTTTATAAACACCCACAAAACACAAAGCAAAGAAAATAGACAAACTTCATTATAATTCAAACTCAATATTCCGGCACAGCTCAAGATAGAATCGCATAAAATATTGTGCTCGAAAAACCAACTGAACATTTGTGCATTTGTCTCTTTCTGTCTATCTTTCTGATTAAATACTTAACTCGAGGTCCAGAGGCTTCAAATTCTCATCACCCTTCTAGAATAACTTCACTCAGATTAACTATGATATTTGGGTTTGTGCTCTGCAAAAATGCTCTTTTCAACCAACTCAAGCAGGATTCTTATGTCTCAGCTTGGCAGTGGGACTGTGCCTGTTTGAATAGAATGGTCTCATGATGAGTTGCTCTCACAGGCTATGACCTCCAAGAAGAGTTAAGTGACAATTTGTACCCGGCCGCTCATGGTGAATCATATGTCTCTACATGCGATTCACATCATTTTGTCAAATTATGGTCTTGGATGTGTAACGAGGTCCGCAGTATTTTGAGTAATACTCTGCTCCTGCGTATCTAGTTTATAACTCACTGTGGCGTGTGGTCACCGGTGGAATTTGGTTCCCTTGTTAAACTTTTCCTCGAGTCCAGAATTGGCCCTTTCTCCCTCCCTCCCTCCGTCTCCCTCCCTCCATCTCCCTCATTCTTTCTCTTCCTCTCATCGGCCCGCCTCTCTCTGTTTGAAGCCCGACATCCACTCATTGTCTGTATCAAGAGAAATCCCAGATGACCAGAGGAAGTGAAGTAATTTCCCTTCGGTTCCAGTGAGAACACTCCACCGTGCACACGGAGCAAATTTAGAAGACTCACAGTTTATACAGTTTCTCTTCCATCAGCACACGTCCCGCCGAGACAGTGTTTTACTCTCACTATTATTGTTTTTGAAACGATTCGGAGAATTGTATTACTGGATAAATGAAAACAAAGAAGACGTAACCGTGTGTTAGAGCGACGAGAGACTTTGTGGTTTCCTGTGCACGTGTTTAACAGACGCTGAAGTTGATGTGATTCATGCCTGGAAGTAGAGCACAGTCACAGATATTTGTTGGTAAAGGCTCCGGGGGGAAAGTATTACAACTCAAACAGGAAGATGTTTGTTTCTTTTTCACATTTCTATCTCTCTGGATGTTTAACTCTTGTGTCTTTGAGTCATTGTGACACACTTCTACATTTTACTCAATTTACCAGTTTAATGTTATTATCCCCTCGTCATATAACGTTGGAGGAGACAGTGATCAGTGTGTACATCCATCCCTCCTCCATCCATCCATCCATCATCGATCATCCATCATCCATCCATATTTATTGGTTTTTAATACATTTTTAGAAATGAAATTTTCAATCATGTTAATCAGTCAATTGATTTCATGACATCTTTAATTTTTACTGTACTTCTATGGCAAAGAGTCTGACCCATTCAAACTGACAGTAGATTGTGTTTTATGAATTAAACTCAAAATCTGGATGTGATTTTTTTTTTTTAAACATCTGCTACAATCATGTAGTGTAGTGGAGTTTTATGAAATTCAATTTTGTCTGTGTTTTTAATAAATAAATAATAATGATTCCAACCGGTGCCTAGCACATGTTTCCCTTCCCTCTCTGACCTAATTACCTTTCTCCAAACTCCCATCATGAGCCGGCATTTTTCATTTTCATGACTGCTCTTGGTTTACATGTTTCTCTCTGATCAGATCTGTCACAGCATGTGGTCTCCGACTGCAAACAGGCCATGGACCTTTTGGAGGAAGGCATTGCCAACCGCATCACCGCAGCAACGCACAACCATGATGCCAGCAGCCGATCCCACGCCATCTTCACCATCCAGTACACACAGGTCATCATCGCCCTCACCACCCGTTGAACTAACTATACAGTCGCACTCATTATTTAATAATCTGATAATGATTCTCTGTCACATTTTTTGGGGGCCAATAACGGCTCATTGCTTTCTGACATTTGATTAATATGGGAAGTATCTATTTTAATGTGAAACACTTATCATTAGCAGATTCCAGTCTGATTGCTCTTGTAATTTTTTTCCCCCCACAGGCAATCCTGGAAAACGACCGTCCTTCAGAAACTGTCAGCAAGATTAACCTGGTGGACTTGGCTGGGAGGTGAAACAGCTTCTTGTCAACATCCTTTAACTTCATTGACAAAACTGCCCCCTAGTGGCTCTTGGCTACGGCCTCTCCATTATCACATGTTCTCCACATCTACATTTTAGTTATTTCAAATGAGACGACCTGAAGTTTCATGTTGTGTCTTGTTTTGTTTTTGACAGTGAGCGAGCCGACCCCCACTACTGCAGAGACCGACTGACGAAGGCTCCAACATCAACAAGTCGCTGGTCACTTTGGGCATCGTCATTTCGGCTCTTGGTAAATTAGTACTGTTAAAAGTGTTGTTATTACAGTTTGAAAGTTCGAGTGATTAAGTAGAAGAATGTTGTTTTTAAATTGGAATAAAATTTAGCAATCAGCTACACAAATTCACGTTTTTCCTTCCGCCTTTCATCTGATTCCTCTTTCCTTTCCGTTTACTTTCTCGGCACATCTCACAATTCTTGTATCGTGCTCTTCCACAGCCCAGAACTCCCAGATGTCGAGCAGCTGCCAGAGCATCAACAGCATGGCCTCAGAGGCTGATGGCAGCACGGTGGGTAGTCACAGCAGCTCCCTGTCTGGAGGAGGAGGAGGAGGAGCAGGAGGAGCAGGAGGAGGAGACACTGCTTTATCCCCTACAGAGACTCAGTCCTCACCTGGCTGCTGAAAGACAGCCTGGGCGGCAACTCCAAGACCATTATGGTTGCAAGTAAGTGGAATTCCAGAGATTTAATATAGCACTTCCTTAAGCTTGGCTAACTTTGTAAAAGAAAATTAAATTATGATCAGAAGCGATGTGTGAATGAGCTGAGAGGTGACATTGGATCCTAGATTTTTTGTATTTATGTAAATGATGTACCAGATAGTAAAGTGGTGACTGATTGTGTTGTGTAAAGTAGCCGTAAGTGCCCCTTTAAGGAAATACAGCGGTGATGTTGTGTGTTCCTCAACAAATAAATTGTTTGTAAGTGTCTTTCGGTGTTTTCTAAAAGCAGTTGAATGAAAACTTTGTCAATTCTTAGTCTCTGAAATGTGTCTATGCCTCCAAAACTCTGTGCTTTCTTATGTGTCACTGTCGTCTCACTTCCCAAACTGACATTGTTACTTCATGTGATCTTTTTGTTAATTGCTGTGTGTGTGTGTGTGTGTGTGTGTGTGTGTGTGTGTGTGTGTGTGTGTGTGTGTGTGTGTGTGTGTGTGTGTGTGTGTGTGTGTGTGTGTGTGTGTCCTTTCCTGTGCGTTTCTCGCTCGGCAGCGGTCTCACCCTCCGCTAACAGTTACAATGAGACCCTCAGCACTCTGCGCTACGCGCCCATGCCAGGAATATTGTCAATAAACCCCGAGTTAATGAGGTCAGTGGCAGTTTACGAATCGGATGCCAAAATTTAATGTCTGAGCTAAATGTTTTTTTCGGTCGGTTAATGTGCGCGCTCTGAATTCTGTGCAGGATGCCAACGTTCGGCTGATCAGGGAGCTGAGGGAGGAGATTGACAGGCTGAAGAGCATGCTGCTCAGTTTTGAAATGGTACAGTGACCTTTTATCATTAGAGCGTGTCGCTGGCTCTCTCAGGGATACGTCCCGCTTCCCCCCCCAAAAAGAAAGCTCTCTCGATACCGAACGGCTTTGAATAAAAGAGATTCCCACATTACACGTTTTGGTACTAAAGGCCTAATACTGTGCTTTGTGGCTTTGTGACATTTAGTGAATGGCACAATATGCTGACTGATCTTTTCTTTTCTTCTACCTCTTGACTGACAGCAGCGCAATCCCAGTCCGTCCCTGAGTGATGAGAGGGATGGAAATCTCTCTGACATGGTGCTTCAGAATGAACTGAAGGTAACGCAGGGTCGACGGCAGACGGCTACAGCTGGCTGCTTTCATACCAGTGAATGTTTTCCAAGACTCTTATGACAGATATATCACAGAAGAGAAATTCAGGGCCCCGTGTAATAAGTTGCATCAAACCCTGATGGACAGATTTATCTCCAAATAAGTTGAACTGCCAGATGGGCTCACGGATACCGAGACAGAAGGATGACATGTAGATTCATACAAAGTACTGCACTGAAAATGTTCTATTGTGGGGATTTTTTGGGATCAAACTTTGAGATCCTCAGTGAATCACTTGAAATAGAATATTGCATTTTATTACGAACCCTTAAAATATTCATCAGGAGCCTGCTGTGTTGCATCACCATGTTTCTACAGTAGCCCAGAACAGACAAACCAAGCACTGGACCTAGAGAGCGCCTTCTGTGGGTTTTTTTTTACGTTATCTTAAAGTCACCATAGTTTCTTCTACATGTTGGGAAAAATTAGGGGTTTAAGGGGCGAATATTTAGTTGCTTGCTGCTCAGAAACCTTTTATCCCCCTCACTAGTTTCTATTCACCGCTCTTCATGATCTTCCTTCATCCTTTTCATCCTCGTCTCCTCCTCAGGTGCAACAGCTGACGAAGGACTGGTCTGAGAGCTGGGGAGACAAGAAGGAGCTGCTGGAGAAGTACAGCGTGGACATCAACAGGGAGCGGGCCGGCTTCCTCATCAACTCCCTCGCACCTCACCTGGTTTCCCTCGATGGAGATGTTCTCAGCACCGGGGTCGTCTTCTATCACCTCAGGGTAAGATAGAAGTGGATTTGTCCATTTATAAACATATTCTAGTTTCTGGATTAGGTATTAGAATTACAAGTTAAGGTGCTGGAGCTAATGTTAATATTAGAAGTGTTCGTGTTGCTGCAGTTTGATGCACAAACTATGTTTTTTCCTTTGCTCTACTTTTTTCCCAACTTTAAGTCCCTGTGTTTGTCAGCCGTCTTGAATAAAGCCTAAAATCTCTCTTTTTGTTCTTGCCTGCTAGGTTCTTCCCTCTCCTCCTTCTATTTCTCTCTGTTCTGCTAGAAAAAAACAAAAAACAAACTCTTGAGAAAAGGTGTGTTTCTACTTCCTACTTTCTTTTTAACTTTTACTCTCCGACTGTCCTGTCGATCTCCCGTCTCTCTCTCTGTGTGTGAATGTCTTCTGCAATGCGTAAAGCTGGGTTGGATAAGAGGCTCTTAGTTCTGAGGCTAGGACTCAGGGGAGCTTGAGATGCCCTGATTCTGACAATGACAAGCCGTACCCTTAGGCCTGACAATTACACTGTTTCCTGCATGTGAAGAGCTGAGGCCACCAGGGAGCACATGTGGTCCTGACACCGTATAAGAAATCCTTTAATCGCATTCGATAAGACTTCAAAGTAAACAAATTGTTTGTTGTTTTCTGTCAGAAAGTGGAGGATTAGAAGGGAAAGGACAATAGTTCTCTTAAGACCATTGTGTAAAATGTTTGGCATTATATTTCCTGCTGTTTTTGTGTTGACGATACACTCAATAAAGATAAAAGTGTGCATCATTTGCTTTGTTTTGATGTTTTGTGTTCATGTGGATTTTGTATTTACACCATGTTTTTGTTGTTGTTGTAGGAAGGAGTCACTCACATGGGACCTCAGAACCAGTGTGAGGAGCCACAGATAGGTAACAGTTATTACCGCTGCGTTTGTTCGTTTTTGCAGGTATTGAGTGCAATTCAAGTTCGTCTCCATGTTCCCTCATCCAGCTGCAAATATTCACTTTCAGACTGTGTAATGAGATTTTTTTGTTATACAGTACAAGAGTGGGAATCCTCAAAGCCTCTTACAGGCGTGTGTATTATCACAGAGTAAACATGCAACAAAATGTGACAGCTCTAGACAATACATGCAGCAAAAAACACAAGATCAAATAGAAAATTCAGGTCAGTAACTTGCGTGTCACACGCAAGAAGTGCAGTGCATTGTAATAGTGAAGTGAGAGTGCATAGTAAAACATAATGTGTCTGAAAATGGCTTGTTAACTTTGCATTAAATGCTGCATTGAGCACTGACTATATTCAGCAGTACAGCAGCTGCCTCGGGACCGCTTTCTAAATCAGTATGTGTGATTGTGTTTCTGTTTCCCGTCTCTAGTTCTGCAGGCGGTGCGAGCTGTGAGATTGAAAACCGTGGAGGTGTGGTAACGCTCAGACCCCAGTCAGGCTGCTGCTGCCTGCTCAACGACAGAGAGATCACCGAGCCCTGCAGACTGGCTCAAGGTCAGCTCGTGTCCACTGCATGTGTATTTATTTTTTTACCCTGCACGAGACACAAATTGGATGGTTTATAGAAATGAACAGTAAAAAGAGCAGAGTGGACGGGGGCATGTTTTAATATTTGATTCTAGCTTCTATCGATTTTTATGTCGCACTTATTTGACAAACAACACGTACCTTTTCTTATTTCAACATTCGGAGACTGTAATTGTTTATAGAATTTTATCCCGGAGGCAACACTTGATAGAGTTGAAAGAGAAAGTAATAATTTGTACGATTTCAGTTCTGGTTGAATTGTTGCATCTCTAACAATACGAGACTACAGAGTTTAAAATGACACATTTATTGATCACCTTCTCAATAATTGTTTGGCCCGTGATGAAACACTGACGTCTTCTTTGAAAATCGATGTAGCTTTACTTTGTACCAACACATATGTCTCTCTGTCTCCAGGGATGGTGATCACCTTGGGAGGAGTGCACAGGTTCCGCTTCAACCATCCGGCAGAGGCAGCCGTCCTCCGGGAACGCAGGCGGGTAGGTGCTGCTCAGCTGAAAATGAATGTCATGCTCCTGGTTAAGGTGGCAATCATTGGGATGTTAATGATGAGAAGACAATTGAAATACTACAACGTCAAGTCATGCACAAAATGTATACACACACACAACAAATATCTGTTCGTACAATACTTTGAGTGGTGATTGTTTATTTTCTGGTAAATTGAATCAGTGCATCTCTTATCTGTTGTTCTCAGGCTAGTGAAGGTGGCATGAACTGCACCTACATTGACCTCTGCCCCTTGACCCCTGACCACAGGTAAATACTGTCACCAAGAAACAAGTTTCACATTAATGTGTGTTTTAGGACAACATTCATTGCTGTGTGTCTGTGTGTGTGTGATGTGCAGAGACCTTACTCTGCCAACTCAAAGCATACATATTTGATAAGCGGTACATGTGTTGTACCATGGTACATGCTATAGAAATAGGCCAGTGCTTCATGCTTCATTGCATGTTTTCCTTCAGCTGGTGCAGATGCCATGTGTTTCCATTAGCCCCCACCGTCCTGAACAATCCCAGTTAGCTGTGTACAGGACAGGCACAATAGTTGCTTGGTTACTGCTCAGATGCTGAACTGAAAACCAACAACAGAAGCTTCTTCTTTAAACCCAACACTCCATCACCCAGCTGCTATATTCTAACATCAAATGGGGCATGACTGAAATAATGCCGTTGCTTTTTTCTGATTCCCTTTTTTTCCTCTTATTTCATCATAGTTTCTCAGTCTGTGTTTCATCCCGTATCTTTGTGGCTGTATTATAGTGTCGAGGAAGCGAAGCTCCAGGAGCAGCTGGGTGCCTGTCTCTCCGGCAGCGAGGAGCCTACTGTGAGACAGCGTGTGGAGGAGCAGCAGCGCTACGTGGAGAGTTTACGAGAGGAGATCCAGGCAGCACAGAGACGAGCGGAGGAAGGGCTGGAGAGGGAGCAGGCTCACCTCCGACAGCAGTACGCTGAGAGTAAGTGCTAAACACACAGCCACACGTAGAAAGTTGTCCCCGCTGCTCATGTAGATACCAATCGAGTTTCTAGAAAACTAGAAAAGAGAAAACTAATATTAAAGTGCAACAAAAACTACAAACAGAAATTCAGTTTATTTGATAAATACGTTTATGTAAATGTTTTCCATCCAACATTCCTCTTCTTGTTTCTTTATCCAATAGTCCAGCAGTGGATTCTACAAGAGAAACAGCGTCTGACAGCTTTCACCCAGAGAGTCACCCAAGAATCTGGAGTTCAAACAGACGTCATCCCTGAATCTCTCCTGGGGCGGCTCACAAGCCAGGCCCCCGAGGATCAGGAAGAGCCGAGAGGGAACCGTCCCTGCCAGGTGGTAAAAGCCAGGAAGAAGGCGGTGCAGGAGGAGCTGATAAAGCATCACGCCCTTTGTCGTGCCGAAAGCCGCATCCGTCGGAAAAGGCTGCAGTACCAGCTGGAGAGAATTGCCCGAAAGCAGCATCTATTGGAGGCCAAGAGGAAACTGCAGCAGCTGGAAAAGGCTCTGCCTCCTGGACCGGACAGCCCAGAGTCTCTTGAGCAAGTGTCCCCCTCAAACCTCAGAGGACGACTCTGTGTTTCTCGTAGACACTCACTCTCAGCAGATCTCCTGTCCCGGCTCTACCCACAACACACCCCCATCTTCAGGTGAGCACGTAGAGTGAAATGGAAAAACCTGTAGACTTAGTTGCTGCTGAACTATGAGCGGCTAATACAGAAACGATATTCTCAGGCTCTTTTGGATGCATTTACCTTCCTATATTTAAATATTTTCCTTTTCTCTACTCAACAGACATTTCCTGAAGAGAAACCGACCCGCAGACCTGACTTCAAATACCTCTGCAACTTCTGATTCCATTGGCCGCAGGAAGTGGGCGTCAGATGAGTGTCTTCCTCGAGAAAGAACTCAAAGCTGTTCTGGAACAATCTTCTCAGGAAATAGTCCGTTCTGCCGGAGTAGGTTCACCTCCTCTGAAAACATCAGACAAACTTCCGGTGTGGAACCACAAGCTCTGCCGTGTCGGGATCGGCCTGAAAGAAAACCTCTGCTGCCAAACCGAGATCTGTCCTTTAAAAACCGATCAGATCGGAGCGCCACAGTTACCTTGAAGTCACCTCTTGGAACTGCGGGGCGAGTCAGCAAAGAAAATATACACGGGTCCACAACGGACAAACCCGGTTCTGAAACGGTCTCTTGCATGACCGGGAGAACCCCAGCCCACACACCTAACAGTGGACTAGAAATCATCAGGAAATCTTTCTCTGGTTCTGTGGGGCCCAGGTTAAAAACAGCTCTGTCCAAGGTGTTCAGAAAACCACCGTCGGGACGAATGGAGGACGAGGCCTCAAACCTTTGGGGAGGATAGCGAGCAAATTTCACTGGAGACAAAAAAGAGACGGGATCCTAAAAGACGGCAACATGAGCCGAGGCCAATGTGCCATCAAAGCAGCCGTCTCGTGCGAGGAGCTTGACCAGAGGAGTCGTTTTGATGGCTTCAGACAGAGGCGATGGCACAGCACTGAGGCCCTGGTGAAAAAGACGTGCAGATGGGTTGAGAGGCAGGAAGAACTGATAGGATGGGATGAGGAGCAAGAAGAGAGGGATGAAGGAACGTCCGACTGCGAGAGCATTTTCTCTCTCGACTCGCTGTCCTCTGCTTATGTGACGGCTCTGGCGGAGCAGCTGAGACAAGAAGAAGCTCAGAGTGGAGCAGAAAGTGAAGACTCTCAGATGTCTGAAGACTCTTTGGCTGTGGAGCGCAGTGGGAAACATCTTGCAATGGAGAGACTTAGCCGAACAGTGGCACCAACTTACTCTCTGGTCACGGATTCTTCTGTTTTACCGATGTGGCACAATGGTCAGAAACCGCAGGTAACCCCAGCGGAGGTTTACCCAAAATCAAGATGTAAAGGTGAGATTGGGCAGCAGGAAATCCTCCATCTGAAAGCCCATTGGTTGCAGATTCCAGAGGCAAAGACACTACGCAAAAACTGACTGAAGACTCTGGTAACATGGAGACAACTTTGACCGACAGCCCGCGCTCACTGAGCAGCTACAGCGCGAGGGAGCCTGAAAACGTGCTTGTTCTCACTGACGCCTGGTCCTCCACCGATGCAGGAGACAGTCCCAGGATTCAGAAGGCTTCCCTGCCTTCCCAAAGAAAAATGGTGTTCACACAAGTGGAGAGCAGCAGCAGCACCAGCAGCAGCAGCAGATCCAGTCTGACCAGTATGAACCCGTCAGACTCTCAGAGCGGATACAGAAGCTGTAGCTCAACGTCCACCAGCGCTGATGGTGTAAATGTGACAGTGCAGAAACGCAGACTCGTGGTTTCAGTGGAGTCTCAGATTCTAACAACAGCAGAAGAGCGAGCAGGGCCACAGTCTGAAAATGTGGAAAAGGCTGTTATAGATACTGAAAGTCCAGCAACCTCAGATCGGACCACTTCTGTGTCCCACACTGGGATTCGTCACACTGCTCAAGCATCAAACATGCATCAGGTGTTTACAGATGCACCTGCTGTGGTAGCTGGTGATGTCACTATGTCTTCTGACAGTGAAATGAGCCTCTCCTGTCAATCAGAAACGCATTCCTCGACACATCCTACTAGCAAAGGCCAAGACCTGAACAAGATGTCTGAACCTCTGAGTTCCTTCAAACCTTCTACTGAAGACGATTTACTATGCAATCTGGATAGAACAGAAACATTTAAAGATGTGCAGCACTATGAGCCTGAGAATACCAAAGATTTATCACTCTCGACGGATGAACCCAAAGGATCTGAGCAGCATGTTGCACTAAAACAGGAGCTTGTTAAATCCACTTGTAAAAATTCCAGGAAGAGAAACAAAGAGCAACACGATGCTTTTATTGGCAGCATGAAAATTCCAAAAAGGAGCAACAGCAGCGAACTGGTAACTTTCTGCTCGACACCAGTCGGCAGCCCGGAAGATGTTTTGCTCGACGACAATAACAACGCTACTGACTCTAAAGAGGAGCAGTCTGCGGTGGAGACCGAATGTGATTCTGCTTGTGCTGAGGGAAGAGACAAAGTGGCTTCAGTGGCATCTGCACTTTCTGTGCCCATGAGCAGAAAAGTTGGACCCGTCTTTGAAGACTCTAAATGTCGGCTTACAAGTGGGGACAAAAGTTCCCTGAGCGGTTTCTCGGTGGGAGACAGAAAGGTAGTCGAAGAAGGAAACGTGAGAATAGAGGAGGTAGTTGCAGAAACACGAGGGATTAACAGAAAGCATGCATTTAATGCTTCAGATGCTATTTGTAGTGCCATTGACCTGAGAATCTCAGAAATGGTAAAAGAGAGAGTGAGGTTGTCATTGATTTGTAGTGATGTTGAGAGAACGGGGAGGAGGCAACGCCTGACTGCCTTAGCGTCATGTGTAGGTAATTGTGTTGATGAACATGCATCGACGGAAAAACAGGTTAGAGATGAACAGAAGGATCAGGTGAAAGAGACAAACCTCAGTGGACGTGTATCAGTAGAAACCACTAGTGACCTGGACAGAAACGAGCTCCTGGCATCAAATCTGTCAGCTGAGTTGAGAGAGAGCAGTAGGAGCTTCATTCTTAAATCCACTAAAGTGACACTAAAGATCGACCAAGCTCGTAACTTTCCTGACGGGACTTTAAATAAGCCGATAAACAAGGAGGCCTCTCCCAAATGCAGCGACATCCAATCACATCTGACACTTGCCAGCCACGAAGAGGCTGAGCCCTCTGGAAAAAACATTTCCTCAATGAATGATTCTCCTTCAGCGAGAAAACATATTGATTTTCACAGAAACACTCTACAGGAAAATACTCTATCTGAAGAAATGAATGATGTCGGTAAACAAAAAGTAACTTCCCATCGTAATTCTCCCATGGGTGACGTGTGCTTGAAGAGAATGGACACACAGATTTGCTCCGATGCTCCCACTGTGGATCCAGATAAGCCACAACTTCAACAAATACACAATGAAACACCGTCAATAATCAGTGATGCATGTGGAGCTATCTGTGTGGAAGCTGTCAGTTTGGAAGGAGCATCTAGTGTCGAAGATAAAAATCATCATTCATACAAACAAAGCTCACCAAAGGCGATTGGCAAGCCTCACTTGTTTAGTCCCGACAGATCTGGAGATACATCATTTTCAGATGGAGGTGGTCTTCTGTTGATGCCACCCGATCCAAGCAGGGACCAGAATACATCCTTTGATGAGAACGCCACTACAAAAGGGATTGCTGTTACTCCAGGCCAGGATGAAAACGATGAAGCGGAGACCACAACCGGAGGGAAACTGTCTGTCGCATCACAGGATCAGTTTAACTGTGCAGATCATTTGGCTCGGGCTTGTGAGAGCAAAGAGAATCACAACAAGAACCACGATTTATCAAATCCACAGAGCAAACGTGATAAATATACTGAAGTCGACAGCAAAGGAACCCGTGTGATGAAAAATCGGTCTGAAGCACCGGTTCCAGAGATCTCGGCTGAATTAAAACATGACAAATGTAGTTGTGGCTCCATTCAGCCTCCGCTCAAAAGACCACAGGGAAATATTGTCAAAAATACAAATGGCTCTGGATCTCTCGTGTCCAGGGAAGGGGATGTAAACACATCCTGTGTTACCCAAGGTGACTCAGCCCTCATGTCCAAAAAGACCAAGAGGTCCCGAAGGTCTAAGACCCAGACTCATCCTACCTCTTCCTCGGAGTCCTCGCTGAAGTCGTCAGATGAGGATGAGGAGGATGATAAAACCACCAGAGCGCATCACAACCGACTCTCGTCTAAATGGGTCAAGCTTGCCACACAGACTCATGGTAAACAAGACGTTAAACAGGCCAGAAGCAACGATCCAGATGCTTCTTTGTCATTATTAGTAAGCAAAACTAAAATGAAATCTTGTTCTGCTGGAACTCCGGGTAAAAGTGAGGTGAAATTGAATAGAGACTACGGCCAAAAGAGACAATCATTATCTCCAATGTCACAAAAGACAAACGCAGAAAGAATCTTTCCAAGTGCAAAGACGACACTGACGCCCCCGGACTCCACCATGCATTTCGCCTCAAGTGACATCAACCCTTTCGTTCACCAGTGGCAAGACGACGACGCAAACCAGCACTGCTATAAGAACCCGTCATTCGGGAGCGCTGCCGACCTGTCCTGCAAATCTCCTCTTCTGAACAGTGCAGAGAAACGTATCACAAGGTGCTGCAGTGTGGACAACGGTCTGAATGGGCAGAACTCGCCTTTCAATTCCCACCTCAGCGCGTACGCCACCAACAAGGGGCTGTCCAGTACACTGAGCAGCATAGAAGACTATAAGGAGCATGCAAACCAAACGTCCCAGCCTGCACCCGGTCAACAGATTGATATCCACAGTCATTTAGCCAATCCGACAGTGAGCGGCAGTTCGTCAAGCAACGGTGCTCCTGGTGGTTTTGGCAACGCCTCCAGTCACGTGGACGAACTCATGTACGTTTACTCCTCTGAGCAAGAATCCCAGCTAAAGAAAACACGGGCCCAGAGGACGAGGACGAGCGAACACGGCACTCAAACAGAGCGTGGGCTTCAAACAGTGAATTTTATTAAAAGCAGCAGTGGTCAGATGAGGAAAGATCGTCACAGACGGAGCAACACCGACGAACCTGCAACACGAAAAACCAAGACAGACATTAAAGAATCTCCTACGTGGGTCAGCATGGAGAGCATGTCGGCTCACCTCTCCAAGTTGATCGACAGCACCTCAGACCTGCTGGGAGACGTCCAGGAAATGAGGACAGGTGAAGTCAGCAGGTCCACTCCGAGGAGGAGCATCAACTTGTCAAACCTCAGCAGCTCGTATGGTGAGTCTGTCGACTGCTCTACGAGAGACTGCTCAACTCAAACGGCTGTAGATGTTGGGATCCAGACAGAAAAGCTTTCCACACAGCAGCAGAGAAGGAAGTCGCCGTCCGTCAAACGCCCGGTGAAATGTCCAAACCTCATGAGATCAACGTGATAGTCAAAGTGATCGGTTCTGAGGCCGTCGGTGTGTCTCAAGACAAGGATGTGCACTGCGAGGTGAAAACAAAAGCTAACACGGACGAAAATATGCAGAGCCTGCCTGACCTGAGGTTTAACGCCTCTGCTGCCTCACAGTCGAACAGCATCGGCCTTAAAACGCCTCCTGTGAAGATTGCAGCTGAGAGACGCGTGAGGTCGGCTTCTTCTCGAGTCTCAAAGCTCGAGGCTCCGTGCCATAAAAGTGTTGCAACTTCTGAAATCCCCCGAGGATCATCAAGAGACCAACAAAATCACAGTTCGTCTGTGAGAAATGATCCTTCACCGTGTTCAAAGAAACAGGCCACGTATAAAGACCGTGCATCATCGCCCATTCTGACTGTGGGAGCAAGATTACGTTTGAAGCCGAGAGGAAAACAAACAACGTGTCCTTCGAAACGTGTGGGTGGAAAAACAAGCCACGCTTTTGAGGAAGACGGCCGAAATGTGCCTTCCAGCAAACAGTCAGCCTGCACATCTGTCTCAGACAATGTGCAAACGTCCACACCGGATTGTGATGTTTCATCGAGTCAGTCAGAGTCTGTGTGGCTCGAGAAGGGAAGTGAAATGAGCTGCTCGGGTTCTAAAGGATCAGAGAACTGCTCTGCAAGCCTCAGTTCATCACTGGATAGATATGTAAAGACCTGTAAAGACAAGGATGACACGCATGCCAGCTCAAAAAGGCAGATGACCTCTCCTCAACCAAGGACATATAAAAAAAGTGAAACTGTGCATCACATCCGTCCTTTATTAACACAAACTGAGCACAAACAGCAGGCAACAGCAAAACATGGAAAACCATCCGGCTACACAAGACCTGTCGATGACTCTGTGGATTTCTGCATCGATTCCTGCGACTTGTCACCAGTCAGCGACGGGACTGTTCACCTCCAAGAGGACGACATGGTGTCACTGGCTCCCAGTGAGTGCAACACAGATGTCCTCGTGAGCATTAACCCTCTCAGCAGCGTGTCTGTACGTCCAGACCACCACGTGGACCCAGAAGACCTGCCCATGCACAACAAGTTCAACAACTGGTCGGGCATCCACCAGCAACAATCCAAACACCCGAACAAGTTGGACACATCGCTGAGCAACGACCACGACCGGAGCAGGAACCGTCCCGAATGGGGGGAGATAGAAAGTTCAAACGTGGAGTCTGTGGAGCACAGCGACCGACGGGCGAGAGAGATAGAGAGGCTGCGGCAGGAGAGAGAGCAGGTGATGGCAACGGTCAACCTGAGCATGAACTCCACACCTCTAACCGTGGAGCTGACGGAGGCCAAGCTGCATTATGGGCTGGGAAAACCGACACGCTGCTGAAGATGCTCTCCCCGAGGTGCAGAGACGAGCTGGAACCACGGACGCCTGCTCCGACCAAACAGCAGCTGTACGATCGGTGAGAAAACACACGATCCAATTACCATTTACTGTGATGTGATTAAAATTAGGCCGGTGGATTGTTGGAAATATTCTGATAAGGCTGCCAATATGATGCTTGAGTCCAATATTATATTATCCAATAACTTAAAAAAACATTTAAAACTAATTTATACTACAAGATAATAAAGTTGAAAAATGCCCTGTCTCGCAATGTTAAGATTTCTATCTCTACAATCCTTCCCTTCAGCCATCGGAGGAGTATTGAGGGTTTGAGGCAGGAGAGGGAGGAGCGGCTCCAGACTTACCGGAGAGCTCGCAGTCTGAGTCCCAGCAAACATCCTCGCTCCGCTGCTCCAGAGGCCGCTTCATCCTCCAAAGTGTCTGCTGCCGAGCCCGGTCGCCGTAAAGAGAACCTGCAACAGCTCCGCCAAGAGGTGACAGACAGCACCAGGTACGACACCGGCTCTAACAAGAATAACAAGAAGCAGAATAGTCTTTTTTGAGTTTATTGTAATGCCTACTGAATTTCCTGCTGTATTCATTATATGACAGAACACCAAATCCTCCAAGAGGAGAGGGCCAGTGTCCGTCTGACATTGAGCAACTGTTGCGTGACTACGGCCGAGCCCGAGAAGAAGCCAGGACAGAGATCGCGAAGGCGCGAGAGCGACTGCGAGAGAGGACTGAGCAGGAGAAGAGGAGGCTGCAGCAGCAGGCCCTGTCCCAGGAAGCAAAGGTCAGCTTATGGCTCAATATATCTAATTATATTATAAGTATCGCAAATACTTCGGTTCAGACCCAAGTTTTAGTTTAGACCAGTGTCAGAAAGTTTTCTATTTGCTATTTAATTTCTAATCATATAGAAGAGAGAAAAACTGCAAATTCTCACACTGACAAGTTTGAACCAGTAATTATTTTTACCTTTTCTTTAATAAAAGACTAAAATCCATTTCCAAATAGTTCTTTCTTTGGATATTTTTGATTAGTTATCACAGAATATGTTTTTCTATTTTTCCTCAGATTATATATGTTTCAAAATCATTTGGTTAAAATATAATAATTCTTGCAAACACAAATCTGCTTGTGTTTGACATTAAATAAAACGAAGAAGAATTCAACTCATGACTTTGCAGTATTGCCAATAATTTCACCGGCATCTCCATGTGTGTCTCGGGCAGGATTGACCTGAGGCATCGGACGAGAATCAGTAACAGCACCTTGTGCACCGGGTCGAGCCTGAGCCTTTCCTCTGGACCCACTTCAGGGTACAACAGTGGCAACACTGTTCAGCTACAGCACAGCAACAGACCAGTTGTGACTGGACAGGTCAGTACACTAATGTGACTTCAGATGTTACACATGAAATACACGAGATGTAAGAACATACAGCTGAAAATCCAAGAATGGAAAATGATGATCTGGATGATTTTAAAGTGTGAAAAACAGGAAAACTGTCAATGTTCCTGTTTCTGCTCAGACGACAGGGTTTCAGGATGAAGGGCCGAAGGTCAGGACACGTCCTCCTATATGTGTTCCCCCGAGTGTGAAGACCCAGAGAGTCTGGCTGTCGGCCCAGGGTAAGAACTGAACTGTGATTCACTGAAGCCAACGATACACGAGCAGAACAAGCATCTGAAGTGTCCTCAAAGTGTCAAATACAGAGAATGAATGGAATCCTTTTAGATTAGAAACATGGTCCAGAACTTTATATTATTCCAGATAACTTAGAAAATAGTTAATTTGCCTGTCACTGATTTAGCTTTTGCTGAACGTACTCTGCTCACACCCACGTGTCTCATTAGATGTCCGCCATGACGCTTCTATCACCTCCTTCGATCCCCTGATGACCTCATCTCCGTCACCCGCCACTGGTGCGCGTCCACGCACCGCCTCCTTCGGCTCCGCCTCTTCTATCTCCACGACCTATCAGGACATCACGTCCATTCTCCTTCGGCAAGCTCTATCAGAGGTAAAACCGCCTGGAGTTAAAAGATCCAACTTTCAGACATTGTTCATCATAATGACTCCAATAATCATCTCTCTCAGAAATGTTTATCTGGTTTAATATAAAGTTTTTTTCCTCCACAGGTGCGATTAGCTTCAGCCAGAGATTTGACCAACCTGGTGATGGGCAAGGCCACAGCAGACTGGAGGTGATTCACTCATTTCATCCAAAACTTATAGATCCTGTGGTTTGGGATTATAAATATCACAATATCACTCCAGTTTGCTCATATGTAAAATTTGTGTTTGTTCAGGTACCAAGGAGAAGAACGTGGAGTCCAGGCCTACTACAAGCCGTCCTCCAGCCCGTCCGTCCATGGGTTCCTCGGGGCGGTGGAGCTGGACAGACCCGTGGACCGAGTGTGGAGCGTAATCTGCCAACTGTCCAAGAGCCACATGTACAACCAGTCCGTTCGTTCTGTCTGGACCCGACCACTAGATGACAGCACTCAGCTGGGTGAGTTAACTTCTATAGAGCTGCACTTGAGTTATCATAGTGAAAACCAGTCGTATATTCTGGTACTTTTTTATTGACATTTTCCCAATTAACCAGGTTTTATATTGTTTTATTTCCACTTTACCTGAAGTGAAGGATCTGGATACTGGTCAGAAATCCCAGTTGATGGTCGCAGTCAGTTGCCATTAGACATTAAATTAAATCTACTCATTGGTCAAATTATTAGTTTTTTGAGATATACTTTTTTTTTGTGAGCTGCGAAAATATTTTTGTTTCTGCAAGAACACACGCACGGTGAAATATTTATATTTTTGTCTGTGCTGCAGAAGTGTTTACACTTTACGGCGCCTGCAAATGTATTCACTTCACATTATGCATCCACAGCCCGTAGATATCTTCAGTACGATACAGAGACTCATTCATCACTGACAAGTATATTCTATTACCATGACTCTATATTCACACCTGCACTGTGACGCATTTCATATCTTTGCTGAGACTCTTGCTTGGTCTCCACGGCGCCGCTCAAATCTTTTCAGACTTTCACCAAAGTTTGTTTGTTTTGTGTCTATTTGTTAGTTTCCCTACAGATTTATAGTTTATTGTAGTAGTTCATCATATCATGTTATAAAGACATGATTTTTTTGGTCTATTTTGGAGTGAGGAGGCTTTTTAATCTTATCGAGCAGTAAAGTTCTGCTCCATCGCCTCAATTCCTTTGTATTTTATTTTATTTTAATGTTTTTAATAACATTTTTTGACCAGTCTAGCATTTCTTTTCTCCGTCTCTGTAGTTTACGTCCTAACAGATCCGTCCACGTGCCACCTGAGCCAGCCGCGGGACTTCTGCTGCATCAGCACGGAGTCCAAACAGGTAAGCACAGCTGCAGAGGCGCCCAGCCGCTCCCCGTGATTACTCAGAGCCGCTCTTCTGTCGGGTCCAATGAGCATTTGCACCAAAATATGTTTTCTCATTTACATGCATTGAAACCAGAATCCGACGGTGCTGTCTTTTGGAATTAGAACCAACTAGTGCAGAGTCTGGTTGCGGGACTCGGTCCGCAGAACCCTGAAGCTGCACAAAGAGCCGTTCACCCGTTTATTCAAAGTTCGGTGAAGCTCGACTCGGTATGCAGAACCCAAATCTAAAGAATCAGTATTCGGAAACATGCTGTTGGGATGAACAACATCTGCTACAGGGCGCTGGTCACCTGTTTATTCAAAGTGTATCAACAAGGAACGTATTGTGTGTCCATATTGAACCAAATCCGACCCTATACAACACACACGCCCAGTGTGAAGCCGATAAAATGAACGGTTCTGGAGAAATGTGAGCCCCTTACAGAGATTTTCTGGAATTATTAGATAGACGATTTGACAACAAACACTGTGTGCTTGAAGTTTTTCATCACAAAACGTAGAACACGATATTTAGATTCAGTGCTAATACTCACCAAAACAACACGGAGCGTGAGTGACACCGACCCGGAGGCGGTGGCTGTGGAAGAAACCGTGTCAGCTGTTGCTCACCAGTTGGATGTCGGTGCACAGTTGCTTCTTGCCTGATCAAAAAGCTGAGCTGCCTGTTTTATTGATGATTTGTCTTTTCCTCTTCCTCTCTCTCTCTCTCTCTCTCTCTCTCTCTCCTCTCTCTCTTCTCTCTCTCTCTCTCTCTCTCTCTCTCTCTCTCTCTCTCTCTCTCCTCTCTCTCTCCCTCTCTCCCTCTCTCTGCCTCAGGGTGGCCTGTGTGTGCTTGCCATGCAGTCGGTGTTCGAGGAGTCTCTGCCTCGCCCCAGCGTGGATGCTGTTCGGGGGGAAATGATGCCCAGTTGCTGGGTCCTGCAGCCAATTAGACGCGGTGGGAAAGAATCCACCAGGGTCATCTACCTGCTGCAGGTGAGACGCGGCAGCTGTAAACTAATCAGCCGGCTGAAGTACATGTTGTACGTGTTGTGCTTAAATAAAACACCAGCGCATTTTATGTGCCTGCAAAAGTACGAACTGTTTGATCACGGACAACAAAAGGAATCGTCTGACGGATAAAGGTGGATTGTGTGAACTGAACCTCAGTGGACTCAACCTCTGTCCACACGATAGATAGACATGAAAGTGTTGTGAGGATTTAAATCCAACTGTCATTACCTGGAAATCTAGAATTTAGAATCTGACGATAATTTCTTGCATTGTCATTAGTTCAGACATTCATTTCTATTAATTGTAAAACTAGAGTGCCCAGTTTGATCATTGCGGCCGCCGGCCAACAGCTACTCTGCTTTAACTTTACAGTTCACCACTGGCAGGCAGCTCGATCTTAGGGAATTGGCTGGAAGGTGATTTAATGTAGTTTTCTTTTGTTTTATTCGGAGTTGACTTTTATCGTTGAAGCAGCTTAATGTCCAAAGAGAAGCAACTGCGTAAGGCTGAATCTAATGGGGCTCAAATAAACAACTGTCTCTGAGAAGAATTTAGTTTGCCCCATGTCCCATCCACTAACATGGAGGAGGTGGGGTTTATGCACCCTATCCATCCACTAGGGGGCGATCAAGACGTGTTGGTCTCACGTGTTGGGCGGCTGTATGTGAATAATCTTTGTCGTATTATTCGTTACTTAATCTTCATCCCCCCCTTTAGGTCGACCTGGGAACTCCATCCTTCCCTCCCCGACTCTTGAACACCGTTGCCAGGCGACAGGCGGCCGTCATCGCCGATCTTGACGTGTTCCTCGCTTCGTGACTCCGGGCGGACGCATGAAGACGCACCAGCAGCGAGCACTTAGCCTGAACCCCCCCCCCCCAGCACGGAGTTACTAGTCTGCGTTTGGAATTTGCACCTGAGATTTATTTACTTGACTTGTTTCCCATGAGCACTGTTTCTACGTTGATTCCCAGTTACACGAGTTGAAGCAGCTTTTTTTTTTGTATGAAGTTCTTTTTTTTTTTACAAGATATTGAAACTGTATTTTTCTATTTGTACATGAATGCTTTTTACAAATCCTTTTATACCAAAGATTGAAGTCTTAAGGGAACGATTTGACATTGGCACGTTTAGCGTGTTGCATTTAGGTCTCGACGGATTCGTCGAATCACTCACTTGATGAAATAGCTTCATAATTCTGTTATAACCAGATAAACACCGGCTATTTAGATCGTTTCAGTGTCTTTTAGCTGCAGGTGTCATTTTGTTCCCACATTGAAGCGTGGAACCACAGCCAAATATGCTCAAGTCAAGGTCAAGACCACAGCAGAGTTAGTAAATGGTTAGTTAGATATAGAGATATATTACAAGTGTCCGTCCATATCATATTTATCTATCTATGATGGATAGATGCAGCCGGGTTCGCAGTTTCAAGTCATTTCAGAGGGCAGCATCACTTTGTACCAGATCTCTGCTCGAGCAGTTTATGCAAATACTCTATTGAACCTGTCGGTGTTGAGGGTAAGAGACATTTTCCAGAAGCTGAAACATCGAGGCACATTTATGAAGGAAATTATTTAATTTTTAGTTTGAAATTCTCTTTTTTTATATGAAAAAACAACAACACCTGAATTCAACATATGAAGGAAATATTTGCAAATATTGTTCAGACCTGATTTGTTTTTGAACTTCAAATGTCCTTCAGATATATTAAGGACTTTGCAAAGATTACTGGGGAAGAAATTGTAAGATTTCCTGGTTCATTAAGGTGCAGTTTTATGATCTATATGCACATTGGTGAAACACTAGAAGTTCCACTAAGATTTAAAGGAAGGTTTGACATGATTTGTACCAATTTTAAAGTTATTTTAATGCAAGAAAGTTAAAATCTAAAGTTCACAACCCCAGTAATATTTGCACATTCCCTGATCTATGTATGGGATGAAATTGTGGTAAACTGAAGGAATACGAAGGATTATTTATTTAGTCTTAGACTGTTATTTTAAGCGTAGGATTATCTGAATGAGCACTGCAACCTGTAACCACTTAGCAGCTCCTTTTCTCTGATCCTAAAACAGTTCTGTAGCAAAACAGTGAGAGGACGAGTCGGGGACATTTTGAGGATTAAACCCGGTGACACAGATTCAAGCCCAAGTGCAAACATGTGGCTCTCTGACCCCCCCGACCTCCCTGTTTCTCCTCCATACTTTATGGTACCACAAAAATCTGCATAAGCTGAGTTTTAAGGGCTTTCGTTTCGCTCTCTCCTCTTTCAGACGTGTGTTCTATTTATTTTCATCGTCCTGCCCGCAGTTTGAAATACTGTTGAATGTGTGTTTTTAAGTTGTCTTCTGCGTTTACAGCTGCTTGCACAGAGCAGCTTATGCATTTATTAATGTTACGTACTTTTTGTTGTTGTTGTGCCGTGTTTTTAAAAAAAAAACTATGCAGAAAGCCGATCGACAGCAGGACTGCTCCCAGTCAGAGCTGCTGGATCCAGACATGAAGCCATATTATTTACACTAGCTGAAGGTTCGCGACTGTTTCGCCTCACGTTGGAGACGACAGACGTTCCCACGGCAACCAAAGAAAAAACAAAGAAATACAGACGAAGCGTGAGGGAAGACGACTTTTGTCCTGATTTCTTTTGTTGGTCTTTCTATGTATTTGAAAAGTGCTCATTTGTTGTTATTTATGTTTTTGACATTGTGTGGAAAATGTATTTCATTATAAACACTCTGCTTGTTGTTGCTAATAAGTTGTCATCTGCCCCGTGTGTGTGTTTTATTAACATATTTTCAAGTGAAACTTTTTGAACTGATCTCTCGTCTGTTTATGTGAAGACGTGTTGACAGATCAGAATCAATAATGAGTCTTGATGAGGTTTGAACCTTAGAGTCCAAATAGATCCAAAACAAACTAATTTTATACTTTAATTGTTTTTTTGTCACTTTTATTTTTTCTTACTTACTTACTAGAATAATATTTTGACATTTAGTTTCAAACTGATTCAGACTTCATATTCATTTACTAAGTGAAGTTACTTTTTACTTTTAAAAATTTCTAACTGTTTGAACGACAGTTTTTTCCCCCCAAACTGAGTCAATGTAGAACTTCATATTTTAAAAAAACGAGAATTTTACTAACAGACAATTGTAAATATTGTGTTTTAATGTCACCGGTGAAGTGATGTTCTCTGTTTGGCCTTATTCAAAGTCACGACACCGGTTTTCAAGATTTATAAAGTTTAAAAAGTGACATCATCAACAACAATAACTTCAAACTGATGACAGTTCCCCTGCATCTCATCTCCAGTTGGTCCCAACCTGCAGTTGTCTGCTCCCATGTGAATGCTGATGCGTGCTACAACACGGCAAAGTGTCGAAGTTGTGTGTCACAGTTGTGTGTCTGACATCCTCTCCTCCTCCGGCCTGCGTGTAAGTGACAGCATGGAGGGGGTGACATTTCTGAAAGGCTCTGAATGGGTGGGTGGGTGTTATGTGTGCGATTAGAGGCTGGGTGGAGTGTGTGTGTCCCTGTATGTGTGTGCGTGTGTTCCTCTGCCATTTGGAGTCACCAGCTCCGGACAGGAATGTGCGTCTCCCCCCACCCCCCCTACCCCGCGCGCACACATTACGCACTGGATGCACCCACGTTATTTTTAACCGCGCAGGGTGGGTCAGTCGGGAATGAGCGTGGAGCCGTGGAGCTCCAGCCCCTCCAGCCCCCCCAGCCCCTCCAGCCCTCCAGCCCCTCGCCCCCCGCGCTGTGGACACCTCGGCCCGCTCTCACCCGGACCCCGGTGCGCGTCCGCGGGATTGTAATTGGTTTGTTGGCAGGAAGCAGCCGCAGCACAAACACTGCGGGAGACGGGACGACTTCCAGAAGCGAGTAAGTGCAAAGTGCAAAACAGCTAATGCGCCGTTGTGGAATGAAAGTGTTGCGCGTTTGGGAAGATGCTCGAATCCCCCCCCCCCCAGTTTGTTTGTAGTTGAGTTACAAGTTTCCCTCTGAACCACCTGTTGGAGCCGGCGGCCATGATCCTGATCCTGGCGTCGATGGAAAACTACCCCCAGTGGATTCACTCCAGTTTGAATCTGACTTTTACAGAAGTTAGTATTTGTTTTGGAAGAAGCGACACGTTGGTGAAGTCCTGACTTCTCACTGTTCTCCGTGCGTTAGGCCGCAGTGAGGCCCGCGGCTGCAGCTGCGCACAGTGACGCCGCTTGCGCATTTTGGTGCGTGCCCAAAGTGCGCAAGTGGAAACTAACGGTGCAGAACGTGTTCTGGTTCTTTAAAGTGTTGGACTGTGACTGCTTTTAAAGTGTTTAACCAAACTATTTACAATCAAAGATAAAAGTTATGACAATGCAAAATGTCCCATGTGATATTTAGACTGTTATGTATTATATTGTTGGTTTATTTTTGCTGCTACTTTCTTTTTTTATTCAGGCTACTTTTTTTTGCAAGTTTAACTCATCGTGTTTTGTAATAAGAAATGTTTATTTTTAAATCTGCTACAAAGTCAAAGTAAAAGTCTTCAAAGTGGGAAAAAAGTGCATTAAGCTATAAAAGTAGAGTAAAAGTATTTTTTTACAAAGATAAAAGTCCTGTAAATTCAGAAAAATGGTCCCTTTAAGACTATTATAAAGCTTATTAAATATAAAATGATTACTGATGCCTTCATGTGGTAGTTTCACCGCTGCTAGTATCTTTGTTGTTGTAGCTGGTGAAGGTGAGTGGAAATGCTCATTTGTAAAGTTGATATAAAGTAAGTCTGTTACATACATGTTGAGTAAAAGGTAATGTAGCCTATAAATAGTATAATAAGTATTATTTAGGCTATATTTCAGAAGGAAATACTTCCCCCTGAAAGTCAGAGTAAAGTAGAGTAAAAGTAACTAAGTACAAAACTTAGAGTATATGTACTTAGTTACATTCCACCACAGATATTAATCCAAAGTACTCGTCACCAGTTTTGCACATTTCCTCTCTTCTTCTCTCTTAAAGCTCTTTCGTACTTTTACCCCTGTGCTTTAAAATAACTCAGAAAGGAAAAGTTCCCCACACAAAACTTTATTCCCCTTAAAAGGACAAATGTGAGTGTGGTCTGTGTGTGTGGCTGTTTGTCTGTGTGTGTGTGTGTCTGTGTGTGTGTGTCTGGACGAGAGCAGGCACTTCTGTGTAAACACACTCCAGGAATAGTTTACTATCAATTCTTTATAACTGCTCAGTGTTACAGTCCAAACTGTGTCGACCACAACAGAGGAGGTTTTCCCACAGTGTTGATTATCAGCAGTGTTTTTAAAACTAAATGAGTTCGAGTTAGTTTGGTGTTGAATCGTCCTGTTTTGAGGAGAAGCTGCAGACGTCGGTGGTCGCTCATAGTAACAGGCCTCCTCCTCTTCCTCCTCCTCCTCCTCCTCTTCCTCCTCCTCCTCTTCCTCCTCCTCCTCTTCCTCCTCCTCCTCCTCCTCCTCCTCTACACATTGATCTCCTGTGTTTATGTCTCAGATTTACTCTCAGGCCTCGACTACACTCGTCTCTTGTTTCATCCATCTGAGTCTGTGCTGCTCAACATAATGTGTTCCCTGGGATCCAGCTAATGCAGAAAGTGCACTATACAGTTCATCTACACACCTTCAGCCGGGAGCATGGGTTCCAGGCAGAGGCGGTTCTAGGATTTGTCTAAATCAGGGGCCACGAAGGGGCCACAGTTTAAACAGAGGGGCCAATTATATGTCCAACATACAGGCTCAATGTATATAAGATGCACATTTACGTAATTCCTTGTTTACTGTTAGTTCTGAGCTAAGCCACATATCAACTAATGAATTTGGGAAAATTGTTCCTTATTCAAACCATTGTGAACTTCACATTCTCATGTTTATAGTTATTATCGTTAGTAAGTGAGTCATTTATTATTATATTCATCTCGGGTGTTGATTTGTTTCTCACATTTCACTTTTCTTCGTCACGTAGTTTTAACACAAAGCAACAATTTCAATCACAAGCAGGAAAGGTCAAAGTTCGTTTTCAATCGTCATAAACAATGAGTTGCGTTTTTTTGGGCTTTAGAGAATTTCATCTCTGCAAACTTTAAGAGTAAACACCTTTTAAACATTCAATGGAAATTAATTGCGTCCAAACTAAAAAAAAATCCCTCGAGGTATCGTTGTAATTTCCTGCAAAAAGAAACATAGTGTGGTTCATGAAGCGACGTGTGGAGAAATCCCAGATCTCGTTTCCACCATCCGTCATTTCACTGCTTTTGAGAAATGACCCAGTGCAGCTATGAAAATATCGTTTTTTTACCGAACAATGTGCCGACGACTTCTCACTGCAGCTGATGGAGAGAGATTCAAGTGGTGTCAAAGTTCATTTGTCTCATCAGTCCAGGTAATATATCTGCCTCACATCGGACATCACCATGGCAACAACAATGACTTCTAATGAAAGTAGATCATTTATCATTGTTCCTATGAGACTTGTGGGTTTGGACAGAGAACGTAAATTGTAATCACTTTGAGTTGACATTTTTCCTTTTGTTTCCCGTGTTGAATCTTTCATTGAACCTGTGAAATATCTCAACATCTACTGAATGGATAATATAAACTCTCATGATTTGACTCCTGATAGATCGTCATTGTTGATCTTTTCCTCTAGCGCCACCATCAGGTCAAATGGTGGCTTATTATCAAACAGTAAGAAAATCAACCATATTCCCATTATCCCGGCTAATGTTCATATACAGTCTGTGATATTAGCAAGTTTAGCAAGTTGAAAATAACCGAAACGAAATAGTGTGTGTATGGGAACAGTGTAGTTTCTGTAGCCTGTTGATTTCGAGGTCTGAATCTGTGAAGTGTTCACAGTAGATTGACACCTCTCAGCTACAATCCTGCATGGATACAGTTTTACACCCCCCATCCCCCCATCCCCTCGATCAGATCTTATACCAGTGGCAGCTTCTTCTCTTTGATTTTTGGGAGTTGAGTCTCGGCCGCAGCGACGTGCAGCCGACAGGGTGACCTGCAGTGAGTGGGTATGTGAGAGTCCTGCCTCTGGTTCAAGGACACCACCAGAGGATTCCTCTCCATTGACAGACTCACAGTTGCTGTGGCGGGCCGGGTCGAACCCGTGACCTTTGTGTCACAGGTCCGTCTATAAGCAGGAGGCCTGTCTTTCTACACAGTAGCTTTAAATGGAGCCTTCTGCCGTATATCACCGAGTAAACGTCTCAGCCCAGCTCTTAAACTGCTGCAGTTTGTGTTTGGCAGCTAAGTCGGCGCCGTCAGTCCTCGGACACGATTAGTGTCTCAGCTGCCGACACTTTGTGGATACGGGTTTTGAGCGCTGTAAGAGTGTGTTGTGCTGTGGCTCTGTTGGGGGTGTGTGTGTGTGTGAGGTGATAAGGGGATCCCCGGTGGTGGGTGGAGCGTCGCTGCTCCGATAACAGACGTCTGCAGAGGACTGATACTGCGCAGGAGGGGGAGGGACACCTGTAGGACGCTGTCATCGCTGTGGGCCTTTCGAGGTTTAGAAAGTACATTTACTCAAGTACCGTATGTGTTCTACGGTGGCCAAGAGAGCTCAACGCACTAGAAAGGTCAATTGTCAGCAACAATACTCAGGCTGTGGCGTTCAAATCATGATTACTGGTAATAAGGAGACCAACGTGTGCCAGGAAAATGTACAAGGCCGGTTGGGTCCATGGATTCCTGCTCTTGACGCCAAATTCCGACTCCACCATGGCAGCCTGAGCAGAAATCCAGATTCCTGCGTTTTTCAGTTTGTAACTGTACAATAACAGCCTCAGATTTCTGTTGTTGGCCGACAGGAGTGAAACCCAACGTGTTTTCCTGCTGTTCTGAGCCCGGAGGTGATTTCCGCCTCATCACAGTTGTTATCTGAGTCACCAGGGCCCCAACCAGTCTGGTCCTCCTCCTGTGACCCGTCTCAGAAACAAGGCGTTTCCGTCTGCACAGCAGCAGCTGCTCACTGGACGGTTTTCATGTTCACGCCGTTCTGAGGAATGAGCTGTTTCACAAAAACCCACAAATCACACGTTTCCCTGTTCTGCTGGAGCTCCTGACACACGATTGGCTGATTGGATAATTGCGTAAGCAGCAGCTGTACAGATGTTCCTAATAAAGAGATATTTTAATCCTAATATTTTTTATTCTAGTACAATTTTGAATACATTTTTCAAAATAAGATATTTCTGTTCTTTTTAGTATTTGTTTAATAGAATAAACTTGCCTTACTTAAACTACTTGGGTCACAAACCTCTGAGTAACTCAGAGTTGTGTGTAATAGATTACTTGAATGAAACGCACAAACACACAGTTGGAACTACGTGAGCTGCATCATTCAAACGAAGGCGCGTTCTTCATGTTGCGCGGCCCAGAGGGGGGGGTTGCCCTCCCCTGTGTGACACGATAAGAGAGCCATGCTGCACCCAGATAGAGCTATCAGAGCGGCTACCCTTCAGCCCGCCATTCCACGCAAAGAACACACAGACACACTGCAGGGGCGAAGCAAAGTGACGCACACAAAATGGAGACCGCGAGGGGCACGGGAGCCTGTGATCGGTGAGACCTCTGTTTAAAAATATACATGAGACACAACAGAGGGTTGAGACAGATTTGATTTCTCCACTCTGGGGCTGATGGATTAAAAACTTCTTTTTTTTTTAGCTCGCAAATAAAACTAGACCGCAGCCGAGATGATGCTTCCTCCAATCAGCATCGTGCTCCTGCTCTGGAGCTGCCAGTGTTTTCATCATTGATGAATCAGCTGATCGTTTCCAACGCTAATCCGTTGAGCATTAATAATAAACTTGAGATAATCTTATCCAATGTTGAAAACTCCTAAAACCCCCAATTTACATAAAATCGTCATTATCTAGTGATAAGTTCTGGCTGTTTTTGTTGAGTTAATCACTGAGACAATTAATTCAATATCAAAATAGTTGCCGCTTAAATTTCTATCGACTAATTGATTCACAAATTAATCGTTGCGTTCCCTCCTGACATAATCCTGAGGAAAACAGACAAACAACTGTGTTCAACGATGTGTCGGACCTTACGTTGAAAAGCTCTTTGCTGTTATTTGCTTTACGGCTTAAATTATGTGGAGTTACGACAAATGTCATTATTCATTTTCTGTTTGGATGTTTCAGTTCCCACGTCGTCCGGTTCCCAGAAGTTATCTCGGTCAGATTCCTCAGTTCTCAGTGATTTGTGTGACGCATCTTTTTTGGTTTTAGTATTTCAGCCGACATTGATTTATTCTGTCACATGTGCACTTTGATATTTGTTATACTTAAAGAGACAGAACTGCTGTAAATATTCCTTGTTTATATTCTTAAAATTACATATGATTCTTTTCTGTCATTCAAAAATCCAGAATCGAAAAATACGCAAAGATTCTCAGTGTGTGTGTGATGGAGGTTTCAAATTTCTTCTTGAACTCAGATTTAATGAGAACAAACAAACCACAGTATTGAATTGAATGGGACATTAAACCTCTTTGATTTCTACTATTTGTATTGATTTCTGATAACTTTTGTTGTAATTAAAGTTGCATCACTTTGTGTTTACACGTGATAACTTACACCTCTGCCTCGTGTCCTCCTGTGTTTCAGACCACCTCCGGTATCCCACGTCCATCCTGACACTTCTTCCCCCCCGCTCACCCAGAGCACCTGAGGACGCCGCCCGCCACCCGCCGACCCCCCACCCGCCACGCTGGCCACCGCCATGACTTCCACCACAGACTTTGACAACGCGGAGATCTCGCAGCAGTACAGCCACATCAACACCCGCTTTGACCTCCGTGACGAGGAACTAGACAATGACAACTGCTCGGCCCGGCTGTTCGAGCGCTCACGCATCAGGGCCCTCGCAGGTGAGTGGCTGCATAGCAAACAGGCCGGCTCCCGTCCGCTCTGCCACACGTGTCAGAGACGCTGTCGTCTTTAAGAGCATGGGAAGGGCAGAAATGAAAGGGTGTCTGTTCAAATTCCACAGGGTTGAACGGGCTTGGGGAAAACTCTGACCTTCACTGAAAGCCAGTCAAACTAAATGACAGAATCACATCCCGAGCAATTTCCCCCTCAAGCCTCCCGGCTCCAGCTCTGCAGGTGTTGTCTTGTGTGTGTGTGTTCGTCCCTTGTGTTCCTCGTGGTGTAACACATTCCCGGCAGCTGAGCCCCGACACGGCTCCACACCCTCCCGCAAGCAACTGGGATCACTTGCACATTCCCAGAGTGTTCCCAGTCTGACCGATCTGGACAGCTGCCCTGCCCGTCTGCCTCTCATAGCTCACATCTCTGGCATTTCTGCTTAAGCCGGTGGGCTGCGACCCACCTGTGGGCCGGGCCGCTCGGCGTTTTAAAATAGCAGCGTTTCTGAGGCGGAAGGAGGCGTGAGAGAGAGGAAGGGGGAGTTGAGGGTCGCACGATGCTCACGCCGGTGAAGCTGCAGACAGAGGTCACACACAAGGTGGAAAAACACTGCTCTGCTGAAAAGACTTGGAAAACTGACAAACCGTGTCCTGAATGTAGAGGCCATTTAGTAACTTTGCCTTCGAAGTAGTTTAAATTTACATAAATCATGTTTGTATCATTCGTTATTATTGATTTGGCCTCGTTTATTGCTATGTGATAATTATTTACTCTCATTTAAACTCAGATTTTAGTCTCCACCACCTCTGAATGGAAACATGTGGAACGTCTCTACTTAGTTGCTTGATGCTCCTCCAGGTAGTAACTGATACTTTGCGGTGGAATGTAACAAAGTACATTTACTTCATTACATATATGAACAAATATCTTTTCTTGCAATGTGCACTGCGTCACCTATTCCCATTGTTTTTTATATTTTTAAAAGTAAACAGTAGGAGTAAGTGATCCAATCAGAGCGGGCTGGTGTCATTAGACTCCGCCTCCTGCAGCAGCGTCACTCCCTGGTGCAGAGGAAACACCTGAAAAGGCCGAGACTCGATAACAGAGAGAAGTTTACACTCGTCAAGTACTTTCTGTTTATTTCAAACAAAGTACTTTTACTCAAGTAGAAAAGTCAATGTGGTACTTTTACTTTGACCTCCTCCACCACTCCTGATACCTGACTGGGACCAGCTGCATCATTATGGCTCATCCACTGCTTGTTTGACCAGGATCCTCCTGTCGTTGTCTTGCAGGTGAACATTGTGACCTTGATAAGCGCCGCACCACAACTTCCCAGTCCCAAACGCTGACTTAAACTTTCACCAACATTGCTAATACCTCATTGTCATGCATGCGGTTGCTTGGGGCTGAGCAGTTCTCCTCCTTCTAAGTCTTTTCCCACCAGATCCCGCTGCTCACTCATTTGAAATCCTCGACGCGAGCGAGGAGGTGTCTGACAAGTTGAGAGACGGTGACGGAGAACTAATGTAGGTCGTGAAACAATGAGTCACAATCAAGAGGCGTCTGCTCTTCAACCCACCGAGGGTTTAAAAAGCAGAAGTGCAGTTTCACACGTGGGCGGCCGAACTGTCTAAATCATGTCCCGACCCCTTGTTGGGTCGAGCTCGCACCACTTTGCCTGCTGTGTCTCTTTAAGTGATGAAAACTTGTGTGTGTGTGTGGGTGTGTGTGTGTGTGTGGGTGTGTGTGATATTGTGTTAGAGTGCTGCTGCTTCTTCACTGATGTTTGTGTAATGCAATCAGTGTTTCCTGTTAGTAGGAGAGAGAGAGAGAGAGAGAGAGAGAGAGAGAGAGAGAGAGAGAGAGAGAGAGAGAGAGAGAGAGAGAGAGAGAGAGAGAGATGAGAGGAGCTCTGAATGACACCCGCTGCTTATTTACAGCTTGTGAAGTCAGGAACACGAATCCATCCTTCAAAGCGCACACACACACACACACACACACACACACACACACACACACACACACACACACACACACACACACACACACACGCCTAACGAATATCCAGTCATTTACACTGCTCCTTATATAAGACTTTAAAAAAAAGCCACTCTCCCTGGAGGTAGACAGTTTCATGTTGGCACAGGAAATCACAACTGTGCCCGCCGTGTGCCTCGAATCCTCTGATGTCATGACTGTGTGGGCGCGCCGGGTAACGTGAGGGGGCGGGTCGTGTGAGCAGGTGGACGTATTGAAACGTATGGTATGCATGGATGGAGCCGGAGAAACCACTCTGAACTGAACCGAAGGCTGCCTGAGCCCCTCGTGCCGCCCGAGAGCGGAGGCACAGCATCGTCACGGCAGCAGTGAGGAGAGAGTGAGAAAGAAAGAGGACTAGGAGGGAGGGAGGGAGGAGGAGTGAGCACGAGAGGGATCTGGAAAGGAGGACAGAGAGCCAAAGAGACGGAGAAGAGGAGAGACGTGGAGAGCCGAGGTCCTCTGCCGGCTCCAGGCTGCGTGTTGTTGTTGTTGTTGTTGTTGTTGTTGATCGGGGGTCAGGATGAGCAGCCCGTGCCTGCTGAGCGCCGCCCCTGTGAGCCAACCCCGGCTCCGAGAGGTCAAGATCAGCCTGAAGGCCGGCAGCAGGGAGACCACAACCTCCCGCAGCAGCAGCAGCGGAGGCACCAGGGAGGCTTCCAGCCGGACCTATGCCCCGGCAGAGAGGGAGGCCCCTGTGCGGGTGGGCGTGAGCAGCAGCCGGAGCAGGAGCACCCCGCCGGTCCACCGGGCCCAGAGCAAGAAGACAAGGGGAGGCAGCAGCAGGCAGCAGGAGCGGGAGCACCACCCGGAGAGGAACGGCACCCTGCTGCATGTCCCGCTCGCCGTGGCGCCCGCAGGACTCTCCCCCTCATCCTCCTCTTCTTCCTCCTCCTGCACCCCGAGACGTCAGCGGGCCTCTCGCTCTCACCCTCACCTTCACCCTCCCCCCGCCCCCGCCCCCGTCCTCTCCTCCTCCTCCTCATCCTCCTCGGCCAAGAGTATGAAGAAAGCGCGCTGGCTGAGTTTCAGCACCTCCAACATCTGTTTCAACTCCCTCCTGGAAGGACGCTTCAGGCAGTTGCAAGGTACAGGGTCCTGGTGGCAGAACTCTGTGTGTGTGTGTGTCTGTGTGTGTCCGTGTGTGTGTGTGTGTGTGTTCACAGATGAGAAAGACAACACTTTTCCAATCACGCTCCTGTCTTCCCCAACTTGTTCTTAGTGCTGAGGCCCGGACGGGACAGCAGGGAGGTTGGGCTGTGATGTGTGAGGTTACTTGTCCCTGTTGTGAGAGCTGGGAAAAGGCAGCAGCAGTAAATATGTCCCGTCCTCCATCGCTGTGGCCCTCTCTATTAAACATATCGAGCACATTCAGCGAGTGTGGCACTGCCCCAATTGTTCACCGACTTGAATTTGAATAATTCATGGGAGAACTCCTAAAAAGGTTGTGATGTTTTCCCCTCCACAGCCGTTCATCCCCACCTTGTGCCGCGAGCTAATTCTCTCAAACAGAATAACACATCCGTCACTGAACTCATCACCTTTTCTCCATGCGGCCCTCGCTCTGCCCAAACTGCCCTGCAGGAGAAAGAAAGTGCGTCTTCTCATCCGTTTGTCTCCCTGAATGAACAGCCCCCCCCCCCCCCCCCCCCCCCCCGCCTGCGTTGTTAGCGTTATAAAAGAGAGGTTCGCCATCACAGTGGATTTTTGTTAGCTTGCACTATGCTTTCCAACTCCCTGATGACAGGAGTGCATTAGCGAGAGGAGGAAAATGGAGGAGACGAAAGCAGGAGCAGAGAGAGAGAGAGAGAGAGAGAGAGAGAGAGAGAGAGAGAGAGAGAGAGAGAGAGAGAGAGAGAGAGAGAGAGAGAGAGAGAGAGAGAGGCATGCTTCTCTCTCTCTCTCCCCTGCCCTTGCTGGATTTCAAGTATCGACTGATTCTGAAGACTGCAGACACAACTGATACGTGCAGCGGCGAACTTTGGTAGCTCTCCCAAATTGGAGCGGCGTTCGGAGCCAAGCGTATCGATCCAGCGATTGCATATCCTGAAATTGTATTTAGCTTTTTTATCCACCCCCAATCAGGGAGATGTAGGAATGAAGTCAGGCAGAGCAACAATAACAGAGTAACACCAGCGAGGGATGGAGAGCGAGAAGGGAAAACTATCAGTGTTTTTGCAATTATTGATTTTGAGTATCCGTTAATGTCTTTCTTGGAAGTTAACACGCTCATTGGTGTTGACTATTTCTGCTGCGCCCGTTGCAGAAGAGTCCACATTGTTGTTGTTGTTGTTGTTGTGACACAATCGACCTTTGACCTTTTAGCATCCTCCTGTCGTGTCTGCACATCTTCCCCTTCAGGTTTTTCTTCCTCAAACTATTGTGAGGATGCAAACAGCTTTGTTCAAGCATATGCATCTTATTCTCGTCTGCTTTGCTCTCTACTTCGTCCATAAACGTTGAAAACTCACATGTGCACGGATGTGTGACGTTCAGCCGCTGCAGAAAGTGTCGATCAGTGCAGAACAAAGCAGAACAGAGGAAGAGTTTCACGCACTTGCACACAAGCCTGTAAATATGGTGTCATGGCTGCAGGACAGGTAGCCCCGGCACCGCCACGAGTCAGGCATGTAGCCGGGCTCCTAGGGACCACCGGGGGCCACATCCGGTAAGAGCTGACTGTGGGAAAAGACAGATCAGGCCGTGTACAGGGAAAATCCATCAGCATGAATAAGTCATGGGGGCTTTCACTGGAGTCAAGGAGTGGATAAGAGATTTACTCAGTGAAAGCATGTGAAACAGAGGAATGTTTAGTAATGCTTGTACTGATACGCGGGGAGAAGGAGCTGCGGAGGTGGAAAAGGGAAGTGGCACAGGAAAGTGACAGGAAGCTGCTGTCGTGCCGGCAGAGTTTGACTCTGTGACTGATGGATGGATTTTATTCATGTAAAACTGCAGCACAAGCAAACATTTAACCAGCGGCGAAGCTGCGGTCTGTCCGTGTAGACTGTGAGCGAGCCGCTGCAGACGCGTCCCCGTTTATGAACTGTAACTAAATATGAAACTCTCGTTTGTCTTTAAAAGAGGACGAGCCGCGCGTCCCGCTCTGCGGCTCTGACACGATGGTAGTGAAACTCCTTCAGCGAGCCAGTAACAAAGGTATCTGTCATACACATACGTGAGGCTGGTGGTGCAGTGATTAGAGTCTCAACTTCCTCCCACAGTCCAAACAGTGTGCAGCTTAGGTTTACTGGAGACTAAGTCGAGTTAAGTATAAAGTTTAAAGTACACGTCTGAGGGAAATGTGATTCCTCTCAGGCCAGAGGACTTTACGACAGTGAACACAAAGTACTTGATAAATACAATTCAGAGGCAGCATCCTTGAGACTTCCGATCTTCTCATTGCATCACCAGCTTGTCCCGCCCTTACAGCCGTCGCCTAGCAACAGAGCTACGGACAAAAAGTTCTTCGCCTGATTAAAAAAAGTCAAAAAGATGTTTTTACACATGTGCACCTGTTTGGTTGAGTAGTGGAGCTATAAGGCGGGTGGGCGGAGTCAAATATTTAATACTAGACAGATTAAAGACGGTACATATATACGTGAAATAATAATTGAAGTAAATGGTCGTTTGTCCTTCCACCTGGTTTGTGTAATCCTGCTAAAATAACAACCACTGACAAAAACACAACCTTCCCAGTGGAGGTAATGATGTGGCAGCAGCTACACACAAAACATTCTCACTGCACCTAAAGAAAAATTCAACCTCGTATCAACGTTGTATTGACATAAAACCCTCCTGTGGAGTTCTGTGGTTAAACAGAGCTGCGTTTCCAGACGGATGCTGAAAGGCTCGTGGAGCAGCGGGCGCTCGGAGGCTCGTTGTCATAATGAGCTTGTTGAACGACTCTTCAGGAGACGACTCAGTCAGCAGCGTCGCTTCCTCTCCTCCTGCGAGGCCAGAAGCGTCCGCGGGCGGCGGCTCCTCTCAAGGTCTCGTGATGTGAGATGATGATACCGGGGATGTGCATGTTTTCGTTTCCTCTCTCCTCGCTGTGAAACCCTCGGAGAGCTGCACCCATTTAATTCAGAGAGGATTTTGCTCTCGTCTGGATTTCGGCTTGCTGCCCCCCCCCCCCCCCGCCGACAGATTAGGACGCGATGCTCTACGCTAAATCAACTCCGACGCTCCTAACGGCTTAATTGCCATTACTTTTTCATGCCGTGGGTTTATCCATGTGGATGTATCGGAGCAGAATGAAGCATGATTTATTTAGTGTGCACGTCTGCACCATGTGTTTTACATGCAATAAACCACAGTCTGTTCTCTGAGACGTGCTGCGAACGGAGCTGCTGTTTACTGGGTCATTTGGAGCAGTGGTGGTGTGGGGGGGGGGATGCTGTAGGTAATCTGTCCTGCTCTATTTTCCCGTTTGAGTCTCTGAAGGCTGAACCTGAAAACCTGCATCTCACTCCCTCCCTCCCTCCATCCCTCCGTCCGATCCGTCTGTCCCTCCGTCCCCTGCCCTCTTTTCCTCTCCGTCCTCCTCCCTGGTTTACCTTTGCTCCAGTTTCCCCCGACGCCTCCTCGTCTCTCCCTCTGTTTCACTGTCTCCTTCTCCATTAATCCAATACCTTTAACTTTGTCTCCTCTTATACCACCTCCTCTTCCTCCTCCTCCTCCTCCTCCTCCTCCTCCTCCTCCTCCTCCTGCTCAGCTGTTCTCTCCTTGTTCTCCGCAGCCTCAGGGTCTGAATCATTTATCACACGAGTCGTTAAGGATGCAGTCCTTTGCACTCTGTCGTTTTCAGTCGTATTTGGGTGCAGGGATAAACTGCACTCGGCGGTAGGAAGGACCAAGAGGAAGTCACGTGGTGCGAGATGAGACGACTGAGACGTCTCATCGCCAGTAGTTGACCTGATACACTAAAGAGGCTGTGTGTGTGTGTGTGTGTGTGTGTGTGTGTGTGTGTGTGTGTGTGTGTGTGTGTGTGTATCAGTATTTTAAACTTTCACTACACTACATACTGTATATCAGCAAACATCTTTACTTGTTCCTCTCTATATTTTTACAATGCCTTACATGTGCACATGTTTGGGAGTTGGTCCACTGATCCAATCAGGGCGGGCAGGTAACATTAGACCCCGCCTCCTGCAGCAGCAGCATCACAAACACCTGGAATGGATTCAGAGAGGGCAGGTACTTTTACTTTTAGTACTTCAAGTTCATTTAAAAGCAAGTACTGAATTACTTTTACTCAAGTACAAAAGTTAGTGTGTGTGTGTGTGTGTGTGTGTGTGTGTGTGGGAACCTTCTCCCAGTGAGGCGACACAGCGTTCACCCTTGAGACAGTTTCGTGATATAATATACATTTTTATATTGCAAGTTTAATACCATCATTTATTTTTCATGTCAGCTCCATAAGAACAACATCTATGGTTCTCGTCAGTTGTTGTCTGGGGGGTCTCATGTCATATGTCATACCCCCCCACTCTGTGCCCTGCAGCTTCCTGTCTGTCTCTGTGGACTCTTAAAATAAAAGCAAGCTAAAACATGAATAAATACGGCAAAGGTCAAGTTCTATTTATTTCTATATAATAATTAACTTCATTTCTCCAGTGCCGCTCAAACCAGAGTCCACAGACCACAGCCAAGCAATAAAACAAAGCAGATAAAAACATTAAAACAATAAAACATGTGTGTGTAATAGACATTAGAATTTTCTCTGTAATCTGTGCTTCAGTGGACTGGTAAAAAAAACCATGCAGGTACTTTTCACGTGCTTGGAAAACACATCTCCATTCACTCAAAGATCTAAACTGGTTTTCTATCTGCTGCTGAGTGGGAGGCTCGTGTGCCGCTCAGTGAGATGATGAGTGATTTAACGTGTGTCCCCATGTGCTCGTCCTCCCATGAGCCTCTGCAGGTCTGATGCTCACACACAAGGGGAACATTGCAGTTGAGGGACTTTGGCGTTTCACCTACGCAAAGAAGCCACATCACATCCAATCCAGGGTTGTGCTTGTGTTTATTTTTTCCCAGTTTACTGAAGCTACAGTAAGATTTCATTCACAATCCAGTAGATACATCCGAGCAGCTGCTATAAGAAGAGAAGCGCATCTCATATTTCTTTCATCACTGTGTTGTAATATTTGCTGTTGCCTGCTGCATAATTCAGTCTGATATCTGCGCGGAGGAGTGTGAGGTCTGTTGTGTCAGGAGGATTCACACAGGAGTCTTATTGTTGACAAATCCTGAAGTTCAGGTGCAGATCCTCCGTCTCTGATTTCCACAGACATGCTGAAACGCTGTATCACAGATATTCCACCTCCGTCACTCTCCCGGACATCCGCCCGTCTGCAGCGGCTCGCAGCTCGACAGCAAATCCCTACCAGCTCCGGCGCTGCTGCTCTGGAGCTGGAGGAGACTTTTCATTATTCATGGAGCTCATGTTCTTTCTTAACTTTGTGCTCCCGTCAGATGAGCGCGAGGCGGTGCAGAAGAAGACCTTCACTAAATGGGTCAATTCCATCCTGTCCCGGGTCGGCTGTCGCATCTCCGACCTCTACCTGGACCTGCGGGACGGACGCATGCTCATCAAACTGCTGGAGGTGCTGTCCGGTGAACGGCTGGTAAAGACGTTTTCTATTGCGCCTCACACTTTGTAGACTTTATTTTTTATTGTCCTTCCATTATCGCGTTCACTCTTCTCTTTATAATCTCTCCCCCCCTCTCTATCTCTCTTTCCTCCCTGTCTGCAGCCGAAACCCACCAAAGGCCGGATGCGTATCCACTGTTTGGAGAACGTGGACAAGGCGCTGCAGTTCCTCAAAGAGCAGCGGGTCCACCTGGAGAACATGGGTTCCCACGACATCGTCGACGGCAACCACCGGCTCATCCTCGGCCTCATCTGGACCATCATCCTGCGCTTCCAGGTAACCGTCACTGAGGGGCCACATTTATCTTAGTTATACTGATTCGCATTGATTTTACTTCTTTTCCCTTTCATTAGTTTAACAACTTTGTAAAACACACTGGTTCCATTCTTTAAACTATGTCCTTTATCACAGTTATATGAAATAAGATAGATATTGATCCCGTGGGGGGGGGGGGGGGGGGGGATTCCCACGTTACAGCAGCAAGTAACAAACAGCTTAAAGAGGCAGGAAGCACATTAAGAAATATTTGAACTAATAAGTAAAATACAAAATAAGAACAATTTGCAAATTACAAACTAAAGTTATATAATTTGGACATAGAAAGTTGTTGTAGTTTTTTTGTTGAAACTGTTTTAGAGACGTGTAGGTTAAAGGTTATGATGGTTTACAGATGTTAAACTGGTGATTTAGTGTTCATGCGAAGAAGTAAAAAGTCACGTGGTACAATCTACAGGTCAAATTGTGGTTTGTTAACATCTTACTAAGATACTATATATTAGTAATTTGCCAAACCCATGAAATGCAGGATGTACAACATTGTAATGTAAAAGTTTAAATGCAGAATATATGGCACCAGACCAGAAAATGAATTTATATGATAGAAGACATTGCTGCTTCAGTATAAGGTACGTTGATGTAAAACAAGGCAAACACAGGTTATTCTGAGGGTGTTGTTGTCATTATAGGATCAATAATTGTCAACGGATCAATAACCAATAATATTCAGTAAAGGGAGACAACTAAAAAACATCTCCACTGCAGTTCTGGGCTGAAACACTCGTGATTTCAAACATGCAAATCGAAATCCGTCCTCTAACGTCATCTGGTCAGATGCTAAATGTGATCGTAGGAACAAGCTGCTGTGTTTAATAGACGTGTGGTTGTGAATGGTTCAGTCTCTCAGGTCTGTTTCCATGCAGCACAGACACAGTTTAAAACCAGCAGCCTCAGGATGTTTTTCGTTTCTTTTTCCTCGAAAGAGACGCCTTCAGGTTCCCGTCGTTACGATCCACTGATACCGGCACATCCACAACATCAGAACACGTCCGTTTGGCTCTTTCATCTCCTCGGAGGGGACTGATATTTATTTTTAATTTGACAGCAGCACTGTTATTTTTAGGCACAGCAGTTCAAACAATATGGCCTCCTGCATTATTCACCCTTCACAAAAAAAAACACTAAAACCCCCTGAAACAGGAAAGAATTCACTTAGTCCTGTCTGCGTCTTTCCAGTCTGCATAAAACGAGGAGAACCAAAGCCGGCTAAATTTAGACGTCTCTCAGGAGCCGTCTCTCTGATCACATCGCTGCTCTAATTACTGGGAAATAAGAACTCCAATTATTACCAGACCCCGTTTCTGTCGGACTCTGGGTTTAGATTCACGAGATTCCAGCCGTCGAACAAACATTGATGATTTATCACTGGAGATGAGTTGTGTTGTAACGCAGATAATAAAAAAAAACCCCGTGAAGATAAATGATGTATATCAGAGGGAGATTTGTGCCACTTTAGCAGCATGTTCCCTCCCGGTGCATCCGATTAGCGACGTGTTGGTATCAGTCGGGTTTCTGCTCCTCGGGTGTGAATTGTTCCCGTTTGATCACAAACATCACGTTCATTAGTCGACCTCCATTATTAACCAGCCAGCTGTGCTGCTTGTTCCCCACCAGATCCAGGACATCGTCGTGGAAACGGGCCAGGCCGACCAGAAGGAGACGCGCTCGGCCAAGGACGCTCTTCTTCTGTGGTGTCAGATGAAGACTGCAGGGTAAGTGGTCCCGTGACCTTTGGCTTGACCCCGGCTGTTGGAAATATCCTCTGGGAAACCGAGTGTGAGCGTGAATCCAGTTCTGTGCACAGCTGTAAATCTGTAAATAGAAAGAAATGTTTGTGGTGTGAGTCTTCAGGGCGCTGCAATGCAAAACCCTTTTTATTTGTCATTAAAAACATAAATGTATTATTATTATTGTCAGTATCATATTGATATTGATATTCTTTTTCTTTTTTTGCCAAAATGTAACAATTTCATTTACAGTTAATTGTAATTAATCCAAAATTGAATCTTACATTTTTAAATAAATAATAATATTGACTGCTTATTTAATTCATTAATCATTTAAAAGTATTTAATTTATTTCGGAAATTATATATTAAATAACAAAATTGCGTTTATTAAAAAACTTTGACAATTAATTAAATAATAATGCATTTAATAACAAATTCTTTTATTGGAAAATACATTATGCAAATTGCAACATAGTGAAGTAGCAATTCAAGTTTTAATGATGTAAAAACACCTCATTGCAGAAACACTTTGTTATTTCCAAATATGTATTAAGTGTTGGCATCAAATTATACTTAAAGTACCAAAGGTACAAGTACATAGTATGCAGACTCCACTTCTAATGGACATCATAGTTTATTTCTATATTAATATAATGTGTTGTTAACCTGAATCAGCAGAGTGATTAGTAACTGAGGTATGAAATACATGTAGTGGAGTAAAAAGTACATTTGTCCCTGAATTGTACTGAATATGAAGTTTATCTGATCTCCAGCCTCAGAAATAACTGGTGAATAATCCGACGCTGAGATGCAGAACAAGCCTCAGACATTGATTTAAAGCAGGAGCTCCTGGGTAACGTCCCGTCACTGACGTCACTGTCGCTGTCCTTGTTTTTGCAGATATCCCAACATCAACATCACAAACTTCACCACCAGCTGGAAAGACGGCATGGCCTTCAACGCTCTCATACACAAACACCGGTAAGGAGAGATGAATGACCAAGTCCACTCTCACCAGCCCTGAAATGTAAACACCCACGAAACCCATCTGCTCAGTGTCTCTCCTCCTCCTCCTCATTCTTCTCCATCTCTTTCTCTGCCTCATCGTCTTTTTCCACGTTTGTTCTCCATCCATATTTCTCCTTCAGGCCTGATCTGGTGGAGTATAACACTCTGAAGAAGTCCAACCCGACCCACAACCTCCACAGCGCCTTCAACGTGGCAGAGCAGAAGCTCGGCGTCCACAAACTGTTAGACCCAGAAGGCGAGTGACCGACGGGGGCCGGGCCTTCACCTCGAAATAAATGTTTATGAGCTTTAAGCCCGGTGGAAAAATAGAGATGTCTCTGGCTCGGCTGTGTCTGACTGTGTCTTCCATTGCTCTGTGTAGATGTGTTCACAGAGAACCCAGACGAGAAGTCCATCATCACGTACGTCGTGGCATTCTACCACTACTTCTCCAAGATGAAGCAGCTCGCCGTCGAGGGCAAGAGAGTTGGAAAGGTGAGATGGAAACACGACGCACACTCCTTCACCCCCCGGCCTGAGTTCTGTTGGGCCCCCGTGTGAGCCCTGACTGTCCTCTGACCTCAGGTTCTGGATCACGCCATCGAGACAGAGAGGATGATTGACAAGTACGAGACGCTGGCGTCGGACCTGCTGACGTGGATCGAGCAGACCATCATCGTTCTGAACAACAGGAAACTCGCCAACTCTCTGACGGGAGTGCAGCAGCAGCTCCAGGCCTTCAACACGTACCGCACCGTCGAGAAGCCGCCCAAGTGAGTCAAGACAGGACGCCTCTACACTGCATTTATTATATTATATTCCATTCTATTCCACTCTACTCTACTCTACTCTACTCTACTCTACTCTACTCTACTCTACTCTATTCTATTCTTCTCTATTCTATTAATCCTGTATTTTCATACAGAGAAAACTGAAATGCGTATATCTGAGTGCTCTTCTAGTTCATATTTAGCTAAATCTAGAATATCAAACAAAGGATGAAAAGAAAATCAACACACTTTTAAAATGTCCTCATTTAAACACCTGCTGTACACATACATATTTTTATTGTTGTTCTTGTATTTACATAAAGCACATGTAGTACTATATAGTATTGAATTAAATGTGAAGTGTTCAATAATTTACTGACAATCAAAACAGTGACCGGTTTGAGGTAAAGCATTTTTGTTCATCTTGACCCACACTTGTTATTATTACTTTATTTTGTGACTAGTCCCTTGTGGCTAACGCTAGCGGCTAACCCGCCCGTGTGACCTCTCAGGTTCCAGGAGAAGGGAAACCTGGAGGTGCTGCTCTTCACCATCCAGAGCCGAATGAGGGCCAACAACCAGAGGGTGTACACGCCGAAAGAGGGAGCCCTGGTGGCGGACATCAACAGAGTGAGACGCCGCCGCGGCATGGAAACCAAACAGAATCAGTGCACAGCAACTCTGTTTTTTTTATTTGTTATTCAAACATGTCTCTCGCCCTCACGCCACTACAGGAGAGAGAAGAGAGAGTCTCTGCAAAAGTCTGTGGTTCGAAGCTCAAAGCACAAAAATCAATTCATTCGGCTGCGTACGATCCTGAGGCCACAAATTGAATTATACAGGTAGTATTCTAGACATATTTACTGCTACTTACAAAATAAAAGGCCTGACAGAACTGCAGGCACAAGAAAATAAAAGCGTCGATGGGGTTTCAAACTGAGACGACTCAAAACAAGGAATAGGTTCACAGTTATAGTAAAACTATCAATCCATCCTCTATACTGCTGGTTATTGTAAATACAGCTGAAACAATAAGTTAATTAATAGATTAGTAGTTTAAATGAATTATTATAAACAATTAATATGCCATAATTTTGATAATCGTGTATCTTGGTTATCGTTGCATTATTAAGCAAAAACATCCAACATGTTCTGGTATCAGTTTTTCAATTTGCTGTTTTCTTGTGTGTTTAAAAATAAATGATTAGTTGAATATCTGTAAGTTTTCAATACTTAATTCAACAAAATAAGACATTTAAAGAAGCAGCTTATGATTTCTTGAAGGTGTGATGGGCGTTGTCCTACAATTTGAAATTTCATAGACTCAAAACTATAATTCACTGATAAATCGATGATTTGAAAGTAAGTAAGTTGCCGTTAGGATCACGGTTTTGATGTTGACACGACGACAGCCAACTTGCCAAAGCTGCGAATCCTAACGAGGCGTCTCGTCGTCTGCGTGCAGGCGTGGGAGCGTCTGGAGAAGGCGGAGCACGTTCGGGAGCGCGTCCTCCGGGACGAGCTGATCAGACAGGAGAAGCTGGAGCAGATGGCGAGAAGGTTCGACAGGAAGGCGGCCATGAGGGAGACGTGGCTCCTGGAGAACCAGAGACTCGTGGCTCAGGTAAAACAAACAACAAACATAAAAGTCATGAATATTGCACAATGTAATTATCTGATATTTATTCAGTGGTGTTGATCTCAGTCGGGTTATTAACATGTTTACGAATACGAATAACTCGATTTTTACAGTATTTGTATTAATGAGTAAAAACAGCAGTTTGTTTGTGCACCTGATTGTTGATGATGGAGGTAAACACCAGACACAGATCAGCTTGATGACACAGAGCACATGAAAGTTTGTTAGTTAGAGGGAGGGAGGAGAAGCAGAAACTTTCTTAAAGTATTAAAACAAGTATTTCAAAGTTGTACTTAAACTTCTCCCTGCTCTCTCCCCTCAGGATAACTTTGGTTACGATCTGCCGGCCGTGGAAGCAGCCAAGAAGAAGCACGACGCCATCGAGACGGACATCGCGGCGTACGAGGAGCGCGTCCAGGCCCTCATGGTCATCTCGAAGGAGCTGGAGTCGGAGCGCTACCACGACGCCAAGCGGATCGACGCGTGGAAAGACAACATCCTGCGTCTGTGGGACTACCTGCAGGAGCTGCTGAGGGCTCGTGGCGGGCGGCTGGATAAGAACCTGACCCTGCAGAGGATCTTCCAGGAGATGCTGCACATCATCAGCTGGATGGACGACATGAAGGTGCAGAGCAGGAATATTCATGAACTGACACCACACATTGTTCACGGACCGAAGTGATCACATGGTCTGATTCTGTCCTCAGGCTCGGCTGCTGTCTCCAGACTTCGGGAAACACTTGCTGGAGGTTGAAGACCTGTTACAGAAACATGCCTTGGTAGAGAATGACATCGCCCTGCAGGCAGAGCGGGTGCACAACGCCAGTGCTGCCGCTCTCAAGTTTGCAAACGGAGAGAGTAAGTGCCGTGGCTCATCTTTCCCTTCGGCAAAACTATTTATTATGTGGTTTTATCAGGGATGACGACACTGAATGAAGTGCAGCCCGTGGACCTTAACTGGAGCTCAGACCTCCAGACTTTCTGAGTTCTGGCTGAAACTAGGATAGAGTTTGGCAAAATGTAAATCTAAGATATTTTATTTCGTACCCTGTGTTTGTGCGGCTGCATGTGTCAGGAAAGGGATTTTTTTCTGTCCAGAATTTGAAAAGAAATAAGCAAATAGAGGAAAATACATGAATACATAAACAGAATGTAACAGTGTTGTTGTCCTGCATCTTTCGCCCAGGCTACAAGCCATGTGATCCCCAGGTGATCCGGGACAGGGTGCAGCACCTGGACCTGTGCTACCAGGAGCTTTGCGCCCTGGCGGCCCAGCGAAGGGCTCGCCTGGAGCAGTCCCGCCGCTTCTGGTACTTCCTGTGGGAGGTGACGGAGCTGGAGAGCTGGATCAGGGAGAAGGAGCAATTATTCTCCTCCCTGGATTACGGCAAGGACCTGACGAGCGTGCTGGTGCTGCAGAGCAAACACAGCGCCTTCGAGGACGAGCTCGGCGCCCGGCGCGGCAACCTCGAGCAGATCCTCGCCGAGGGAGAGAAGATGGTCCAGGCCAAGCACTTTGGTTCCCCCAAGGTTCAGGAATGCATGGACGACATCGGGAGGCAGTGGCAGCAGCTGGAGGAGCTGGCGGCGTTCAGGAAGCAGAACCTGCAGGACACTCAGAGGTTCTTCCAGTTTCAAGGAGACGCTGATGAGCTCAAGGCCTGGCTGCTGGACGCCAAGAGGCAGATGAGCATCGACGACGTGGGACACGACGAGTACACCACGCAGCGGCAGCTCAAGAGGCACAACGACCTGAGGAACGAAGCCATCAAGAGCGGAGCCACCATCGACGCTCTGTCAAAACAGGCCAATGCCCTGCCAGAGGAGCTACTGAACACCCCTGATATCCAGAGACGTCTCAAAGACATCAAGGCCCTGTTCATGGAACTCTTGTCTCTGGCTGACCTGAGGCAGAAGAAGCTCGACGACACCATGGCCCTGTACACCATCTTCAGCGAGACGGACGCCTGCGAGATCTGGATGGGCCAGAAGGAGACGTGGTTGGTGGGATTGGAGGTGCCGGAGAAGCTGGAGGATCTGGAGGTCGTACAGAACAGGTACAAAAAAGAAATGATTTTATTAATCACTCTGAATTATCACCTTAAACATGTTTAAAGTAAATATTGTAATTCACAAAAATGTGGGAAAGTGTTTTTGTGTTTTAACTGATATTTTGTCTTTATTACAGGTTGAGCATCCTAGCTCAAGATATGGCAAACGTGCAGTCGAGAGTCGATGACGTCAACAAAGCGGTGAAGCAGCTGGAGGACAGCAGACACCCTCGCACCAAGGAGGTTAAAGAATGTCAGACACGACTGAATACGAGGTGATTCAAGACAACATGTCTTCCATTGTTACTGCTCATCTGTGTGTCAACATGTCTGATAAATCATTCTGTTCTTTATCCAAGAAAAACTACTAGTATTCTAATGTTTTATCTTCTCACTGAGGGGTTTAATCGTTTCATTTTACAGGTCTGTCGCTTCTGTTGCTCAAAAACAACAAGCAGTTTAACATTGATCAAGTAGAATCAAGTTTCCAATAATAATTGAGTAAGAGACGATTGTTTTCCTGTAATCAAGTTTATAACAAGAGATTTGCTGCTCCTCAGGTGGGAGGCCTTCAAGGCCATGGTGGAGGACAAGAAGAGGAAGGTGGACTCTGCCGTCAGTCTGCACAGCTACAGGCTGGACTGCGACGAGACAGAGACCTGGATCAGAGACAAGACGCGGGTGATCGAGTCCACACAAGACTTGGGCAACGACCTGGCCGCTGTCATGACCATCCAGAGGAAACTGTTTGGCATGGAGAGAGATTTGGCCGCCATCAATGACAAGCTGACCTTCCTGAGGAGAGAAGCCGACCAGCTGGCCCAGGATCACCCGGAGAACGCAGACGACATCTTGGCCCGCAGAGGAGAACTGGACGCCGCCTGGGACGCGCTGAAGAAGACCCTGAAGGACAGGGAGGACTCCTTGGGTGAGGTCAGCAAGTTACAGACCTTCCTCCAGGACATGGATGACTTCCAGTCCTGGCTTTTCAAGACCCAGAAGGCCGTGGCTTCGGAGGAAATGCCCGCCACGCTGCCGGAGGCCGAGGAGCAGCTCAGCCTCCACAACGCGGTGCGCGAGGACATAAACAACCACGAGGAGGACTACCACCGCGTGAAGGACACCGGTGCGCAGGTCATGCAGGGTCAGGAGGACGACCCTCAGTACCAGCAGCTGGAGCAGAGGCTGAAAGGCATGGACCGGGGCTGGTACGAGCTGCAGAAGATGTGGGACAGTCGCAAGAACTTCCTGGACCAGGGTCTGGGCTTCCAGCAGTTCATGAGAGACGGCAAGGCTGTAGAGGCCATCCTCAACAACCAGGTACTGTCCTGCACGTGTGTGTGGTGTCGGAGTGTTTAACCCAAGGTTAGAACTTGTCAGAAGCCTCATCAGGTACCACAGAGTCGAGGTTAGCAATGCTACAGGTATCTAAAAGAATGTGGAGCAGAAGAATGCAGCGTAGTCACATCCCACGCTGCATGTTTGTCATTCAGCTGGTTGTGTTTTCCTGTCTCCTGTCGGTTAATGTTTTTCTTTGTCTGGCTGCTCTGTTGCAGGAGTACACGTTGGCCCACATCGACAAGCCCGACACGCTGGCCGGCGCAGAGAAAGCGCTGAAGAAGCACGAGGACTTCCTGAGCACCATGGAGGCCAACGAGGACAAGATCGACGGCGCCCTGCAGGGCGGACAGCGGCTGGTGGACAGTAACAACCTGTACTCCGGGAAGGTTCAGGACAAAATGGACTCCATCATCGACAGGTTGGTCGTCACAGTGTTTGATAAAGATTTGAATATTGTAGAACTTTGGTACAAACTTTGACATAACTTCAAACCTACTTGATATTGATCATGAACAGATCTTGTGTCAGTTTCCTGTCCACAGACACCAGGATTTGGAAAATGTTATTCTATTATATTCTATTCCTTGGCCAGGACTAACATACACAATACTAATCAGTTTAACTTCTTTACACGCGGGTGATCCCAGGATTAATCAGATTCATGAAGAGCCAACTAGAAACGATATTTACCCGACATCTTCCTTTTGTTCATTTTTTTCACTGATGTGTTATTCATAATTATTTTATAGTGAAGTTCATTTTATTTGTGTGACATCCTCAATATCTCCATCAGTGGAAAAAAAGTGGAAAATAAAAAACAGTGAGTCGCATTTAAGATTTTCAAATAAGGGTTGATAGAGATGGATGAGATATTGAGACATTGGTTGAAAATGAAAGAAAGAAAAAACAAAACTCTGCTGCCGGTGAATGAGCGAGATGAGCAAAGGTGTATCTATAAATCTACAGTTGACATTTAAAATGAATTCAAATATATATTTATAATCAATGAAATAATAAGATAAAAGACAAAGCTAATGAACTAGATAGGAGGGCCTCGACTTTCTTTCCTCACTTGAAGTTAAAATGTCTCTTTTAGCAGTTTGGTGAATCCTCTACAGGCTCTGCTCTGTTCACTGCAACACATTCTTCCAGTGAAACAGTTTCCTTATCACTGTAACATCAGTGTCAACACGAGGCAGTGGAGAGGGCACCGGAGCTTTTCCCCTTAACTCCCTCAATTTACTCGGTCGACAGGCGCCCACGATAATGGATATTGATCTTTAAGTGCGAGCGCTTCTTCGTGGTGCGGCAGAGGAGCAGACGACTCTTTCAGGTTACTGTGTCAGGTATTCTTCTACGAGGAGGAGGAGGAGGAGGAGGAGGAGGAGCTCACAGGGATTTACTCGCTGCAGCTTGTTTGTCTGGGCTTTGTCTCTGAGAGAGATTACGCTCGAGTCTTTCATGTTTTTCTTTTCTTTGTTTTTTCGTGTTTGACCTTCAGGCACGACAAGAACAAAGGAAGAGCCCAGGAGGTGTCCGAGAAACTCCGAGATAACCGCGACCTGCGGCACTTCCTGCAAAACACTCAGGATGTGAGTTCACCGCGAGTTTAAACGTTCATGCAATTGATGGGAAACATCTATGAGTACATTTATTATATATAGATTTTCGTTTAGTATTCCACAGCAGTACTTGGGACTGTGGCCCCATGTGGTTAATTACACTATTGCTCCTTTGACAAAAGATAAAGAAGTAAATCCTTATTGTTCAAAGTCACGTCTACACTAACTTCATATGAATGATTGGTAGATATCCTTGGTTTCCAGTTGACTAATACTCGCTCCTCCTCTCCAGCTGACTCTGTGGATCAACGAGAAGATGCTGACGGCTCAGGACACTTCGTACGACGAGGCCAGGAACCTCCACAGCAAGTGGCTGAAACATCAGGCCTTCATGGCCGAGCTGGCCTCCAACAAGGACTGGCTCACCAAAGTGGACCAGGTCTGTCAGAACCGTGTGGTGTTCGGAATATCTTCACACCGACATGAAACTATTCTGATGTGCGCAGAGCTGCCCAGTGTTTTATTAGAGCAACTGTGCACCAACACAAAGCAAAAATAATAAGTTAATAAGCAAGAAGACGATCAGGGATCCCAGATCAGCTCTGATTTATTTAGTATTTAGCAGAAAATTCTACTTTAAAGGGTTAATTCACCTAAAATAACAATAATAACGTTTCAAAGAAAATATTTATTTGGACATGAAGATCTAGCGAAGTGGTTATTACACAATAAATGACAATAATTATAGTCAAATTAATGTTATAGTTTAAAAAAGTGTTACAGAGAATGGAGCTCATGAGGGGTTTAATAATTTGGGTGAAGTCATTAATATTTGAATCTGTTTTATAAAACATTTTAGTGCAAAATTGAAACAAATGATTGTATTCATGACGTGCATCTACCTTTACACTCTTGTTCTCAATTTTACAATGAATGAAAATGCCCTGAGATATTTTCTTTTTCTAATACGTTATAAACCACGTCTTCCTCAGGAGGGTCAGGAGCTGATGGATTCCAAGCCGGAGTTCGAGCCCATAGTGACGGAGCGTCTGGCCAAGCTCCACGAGCTGTGGGACAAGCTGGAGTCCACCACCCAGGAGAAGGCCCGGCTGCTGTTTGACGCCAACCGCTCCGAGCTGTTCGACCAGAGCCAGGCGGACATGAAGAAGTGGCTCGGCGGGCTGCAGCAGCAGCTCCAGGGCGGAGACGAGGACGTCAGAGACCTGACGAAGGCCAACATCCTCCTGAAGAAGCACCAGGTCTGCGTCTTCGGAGCGTTTCGCTGCATAAGCTGTCGATTTGTATGCTTCCTGCGGCTGCACCTTCCCGGGATGCATGCGGGTCTCAAATCATGTTGAGTTAAATCTCACCATGGGAGTGAATACATTATGGTGTTAGCGTGTGTGTTATTTCTTAGGATTAACTTTGAGTGAGTGAGCGTCTGTGCTGGATCTGTATTAATGTTTTCTGTTTGCATTTGAACACAGCAAACAAAAGCCTTGAATCTAAATCTTAATGGGAAAAACAACCCAACAACAACAGAAGTTGTGTGAAATGATGTTCCAGTCGGCAGGGCACTGATAAAACTTTCATGATAACAGTGGCTAAGCTCAGTTCCACACAAGACAAACTAACTTTTGGTGAATTATTAATCTCCTGATTCTGGAAAGGCTATTTATCTGTTTCTCTTGCTCTGCCAGATGACGGAGAACCAGGTGCGTGACCGGGCCAGGGAGCTGGAGGAGCTGCAGAAGGCGGTCAGCAAACACGGCTCCGGCCGGGAGGACCAGCCGGAGCTGGAGGCCGAGCAGCAGGCCCTGCAGAGGGACTTCCAGCTGCTCCTCACGCCGCTCGCGCAGCGCAAGGGCAAGCTGGAGGCCGCCAAGGCCGTCCATCAGTTCTACAGAGACCTGGCCGACGAGCTGGTGAGCATGCTTCCACTGTCAGAGCCACGTGTGTTGAAAGTCCCTGTTCGCACACGTGATCGATAGCAATGAATTAGAATAAAGAGTGTTTCAAAAGATTCATATTAGCTTTTGAAATATATAAAAAACTCTTTGGAGTTAAATTATTGAAAACATTCAAGTCTGAACTTCAAGGGGTGTTTTTTTTTCTTTCCTCCCGAAAAATTATAACTTGTTAATTTGGAAATGAAGTTTTCAATTACAGTACGTTAGCTCAGTCTGCGTGATGGTGGGACCACCTGCTCGCTCCATGAAATTGACTCTCCAGGTGAATCTGGGTAAAAGCTTTAATCCCTTATTGGTTTCTCAACATAAATCCACTTCAGTCAGGTGGAGGAGTCGGCTTAAAGAAGGATTTTTACTGTTTGAGTAGTCTGAGACATTTTGTGAAGGGATATAAAATAAATTCAATAAAACCTGAGATGGTCCTAACGTTTTCTTTTATACTCGGTTAACGTCAGAGATCTGTGAGACCCGTTGTCTTTGTCGCTTTCTTTCTTTATCGTCACGATCTCCTGTCTTCCCTCCCTCGTCTTCCCTCTCAGCTCTGGATAGAGGAGAGGATGCCCCTGGCCACGTCAGACGAGCACGGGCACAATCTTCAAACTGTGCAAATGCTGCAGAAGAAGAACCAGGTAGGGATTTCACTTTAGATTTTAAAAAAAGGTTGTGTGTTTTTGCAACTTTGATTAGTTTTCTTGATTAATCAGTTAATTGATCAAGGCCCATAAAATGTCAGAGAAGGGGGACATGTCCTTCACAATTTCCTGGAGCTCAAGGTCTGAAGGTCACGTTTACGAGGATTAATTCAACAGAAAAGCAACATCCGTCCTGAGTGACTCGATCTCAAGTGGACGGCTCCAAGTACAGATGTGGACGAACCCAGATGTGTCCTGAGATCTGATCGCTCAGACATTCGGAGGTGCTCGGGGACCCATGTGACCATTTTCCTCAGCTGGACATTTGTGTTGATTTGCAATTAGAGCCGGGAGAGAGAACCGATCACAATGAGCAACACGAGACACATTCCAGAAGCATTTTAATCATTTGAACTGCATTTAAACTCAGCAGGATGTTAATTACAGAGATACCACAGATCTGCTGATCGACTAATAACAGGTTCAGGTGGAGTTACTCTGTTGTTTCAGTGACGTTACCTCATAATATAGCATCTGCAACGTGCACGAGCATTTTTGTTTTTAACATTTAAAATAATAATTCTGTTTCTGTGGATCTAACGAGTTGTCAGAGAACTTTAACAGTTACAGACGGATTCAGTGCACTTGGACAAAAACATTTAGTCTCCGTCATAATGCCGGATTGTGTTTTCTGTCCGTCAGACATTGCAGAGGGAGATGGAGGGCCACCAGCCTCGCGTGGATGAGGTGCTCGAGCGGGGACGGAGGATGGCGGCGGCCGCCGGCGCCGAGGGCCGGCCGGAAGCAGAGCGAATCACAGACCAGCTGAAGGAGCTGGAGGAGGCGTGGGACCGGCTGCAAGACGAGATGGCCAAGCGGCGGGAGAGGCTGAACGGCTCCGACTCGGCCCAGCAGTACTACAACGACGCGGACGAGGCCGAAGCCTGGATCGGGGAGCAGGAGCTTTACATGATCGCAGATGAAAAGGCCAAGGTGAGAAGACAAGGACACGCTCGGATTATCTCAGGGAAGTGTGTGTGCAAAGCAGATCATATTTCTCAATTTTAAAAAAGCCATATCATGTTGTGTAATAACAAGTGGCGCTGTTTGCATTAACATGATTACATGGTTCAGGCTTTCCTCAATTAACGCTGGCACGCTCTTCATAAGTGGCAGCCTCCATTCAGAGCTCGTTTGTTTTTCTTTCATCTCTTTTATTTCCTGTTTGTTTATCTTCTCCCCCCCCCCTTATTCTTCCTCATCCTCCTCTTCCTCCAGGATGAGCAAAGTGCCATGCTGACGCTGAAGCGCCACATGCTCCTGAAGCAGGCGGTGGATGACTACGCCGACTCCATTAAGAAGCTGAATGGCCGTGCCCAGAAGATGTTTGCAGAGGACCATCCTGACGGGTGTGTGCTTTTTAAATTTGATGTACACACACATTGTTGTCCCAGTCAGTTGTGGTTTAGGTAGATAACAGAGACAAACATGTAAAGTGTGGTAATTCCTGTTTCCTAATCACACGCCTCATCTAGGGTAAACCTCAATCCAATTTCTGTACCCTTCCTTTTCATTTCCTCCATCTTCCCTGCGCCTCGTTGACCTCCATCCTCTCCCTCTTTACCTCGTCTGCAGCGACGGCATCATCAGGCGACAGGGCCGGGTGGATAAGCAGTACGCGGGGCTGGGGAGCTGGCGGAGGACCGCGGCAGGAAGCTGGATCACGCCTACCACCACTTCCTGCTGAGCCGAGAGGTGGAGGACCTGGAGCACTGGATCGCGGCGAGAGACGTGGTGGCCTCCTCCCAGGAGATGGGCCAGGACCTGGATCACGTCTCGGTAGGATCACACACAAAACACACCATCGTAGCTTATAAGCCCATTACACATTATATTATATAATAGACAGATGTATTTTTATGGAGAATGATTTAATGTCAGTCTTATTTTGAAGGTGGAGTTATTCTTGATCATATCAGAAGTTTGATTGCTTGCAGTGTTTAAGGAATAAAAAAATACGGATATCACATGATTTCTTAGCTGTTAAAGCCCAAAAAGAGTTCATATAATATACAATTACTACAATTACATAGCGAATGTGTTTAAACATACTGCATCTGTCCTTTCCCTTCAGATCCTGAGGGATAAGTTCAGAGAATTTGCGCGGGAGACGGGGATGGTGGGACAGGAGCGGGTGGACATGGTCAACCTGACGATCGACGAGCTGATCGAAGCCGGTCACGTCGAGGCGGCCGCCATGGCCGAGTGGAAGGACACCATCAACGACAGCTGGGCGGATCTGCTGGAGCTCATCGACACGCGTGCTCAGCTCCTCACGGCGTCTTACGAACTGTTGAAGTAAGGAAAACCAGCGTCCGTGTGTAATACAACCCGTTATCTGGATTTGATAAACGAGTGAGTGAGAGATCAGATGTATTTTTCCTAAGGTACTTTGACGACGGGAAGGAGTTGGTGGCTCAGATCCACGAGAAGCAGAAGGAGCTGCCTGAGGACGTGGGCGAGGACTTCAGCAAAGCCGAGTCCTTCCACAGGATGCACGCCGCCTTCGAGAGAGACATCACCGCGCTGGGCAAACAGGTACAACTCAGCCAATCAGCCGCTTCATTCGGAGGCTAAACAACAGGCAGCTATCTGTCCAGTACCGGGATTCTCACAATATGTTAAAGCTGCATTATTCAATATTCTCATTTTGACATCATTTTGAGATTATATGGATAAATATGGGACTCACATCATTTTAAATTAATGCAATTTTTTTACGTTGGATGTGAGAATAAGCAGCAACAACTCGCCATACCCTTATTTGCATTAGTTTTGTGTTTGGAGTTTCTGCTGCCCCCATGTGGTTTGAAATAATCTACAAATGCTGCTTTAATCTAAATACAATTAAAATGTGAAAATTGACATTAATTAAGAGTAGAGGGGGGTTTGGCATTGAGAATATTTGATACATTAAATAAAGTTTGGGAAATAATGGTCAAAGAATAAAGAAGAAATATTCCTGTCCTCACAAGTCGCCTCCTTCCTCCAGGTTCAACAGTTCCAGGAGACGGCCGCGAGGCTTCATGCCCAGTATGCAGGGAACAGGGCGGACGCCATCCAGGCCACCGAGCGCGAGGTGGTGGAGGCGTGGAAGGGTCTGCTGGACGCCTGCGACGGCCGCAGGGCGCAGCTGGTGGAGACGGCGGAAAAGTTCCGCTTTTTCACCATGGTGCGAGACCTGATGGCCTGGATGGAGAGCACCATCCAGCAGATAGAGACTCAGGAGAAACCCCGGTGAGTGAGACCGGGGACACGGTGCTCTGCTTGAAATCCATTCCATAAAACATCTTCACAAAAATTATCAATATTGTATAAAATTGCAGAGAGGCTGCTTTTATCCCCTCAAGAGGAAATGTGATGTGAAAAGCTGAAACTGTTCCCCTGGAGTTTTTGAGTTTGCTTTTAAATTTCACCGGTCAGCAAAACGTCTGGACATTTATGTTTGGGTCAATAGGGAAAAAAAATAACCCCAAACACAGAGCTTGACTGAGTTAGATTTGTTATACCATGGTTTTTCTGTATATGTAGATTCATACATAATAAAATAACCTGTGAGAAGCTGCATTTCTTTTAAAACCAGCTTCAAAGCTCGATCGCTTGTAGATACACTACAGATTAAAGCATCATTTGTTATGGGAACAATCACTTTGCTCAGATAAATGAATGTATTTCATATGATATACAGTTGAGTGTAGTTTTAATATATAATAGTAGTAGTAATAGTTGGAGCTTTTCAGTTTTTAGATAAAGAATAACTTAAGGTGTCATAATTACCTTAATAAAGAATATTCAGGTTTTTAAAGGTGCAGCAATGACTCATCCCAGCAAACAAAACCTTAATTCCCCATTAAAGCCAATGGTTTACCAAGCAGAAAAAAACTACTAGTACTTTACTAGTATTAAGATGTAGTATAAGTACAGTATTGTTTGTACTGGATAAAGAACACACAGTAATACATTTGTCAGGAGCTTATAATTTACATTTCTGCAGCTCTAGTTGTCTGAGAGAAGATCGGCTTCATGCTTTACCTGCTCTCACTTCACATCCGTCAGGGACGTCTCATCCGTGGAGCTCCTGCAGAAGTACCACCAGGGGATCCGCTCGGAGATCGAAGCCAGGGGAGCCAACTTCACCGACTGCATGGACCTGGGCAAGGCCCTGCTGACACGGAAGCACCGAGACTCTGCAGAGGTGAGGCCGCTTCTTCCCTCATCCTCAGCTGGGCCTTAAATCGCTGCTTTCATTAGATTTAATTACTTTTCTGGGAGTGATTGTTCTCGTCCGGCACAATGGATCCAATTGGATTGCTACGAAGGGAAAAAAAGCTCCACTCCTCTCACACTCATCAGGGAGACTATAAAGCAAATACTAATTAGAAACAGAAAGCCAAAAGAATTTAAATGAGCAATTGACCCTGGCCCTAATTTAACATTCGGTTAATTACTTCACAATACTAATTCTTAGAAGATAATGGCAAGTCTTGGGGCTTGAGTTGTTTTATAATACTGATGTATGACTGCGGCCGTGTTCCTGCTGGTGTCAGATCAAAGAGAAGCTGGTGCAGCTGATGGAGAAACGGAAGGAGATGATGTTCAAGTGGGACGACAGATGGGACTGGCTCCGACTCTGTGAGTAGGAAAACGTCCTCGCTTTCGCAACTTCTTAAAAACGTCGTTATTTTGTGTAAAAGTTCCATAACAGCATCTGTCTTCATCCCACACACACACACACACACAGTGCTGGAGGTGTGTCAGTTTGCCCGGGACGCCTCGGTGGCGGAGGCCTGGCTGATCGCTCAGGAGCCGTACGTGACCAGCAGGGACCTGGGCCACACGGTGGACGAGGTGGAGAAGCTCCTCAAGAGGCACGAGGCCTTCGAGAAATCCACCGCCACGTGGGAGGAGCGCTTCTGCGCCCTGGAGCGCCTCACCACGGTACGAGGGAAACCCCTGGACTCTGTTTACAGAGAGTGGATCGCGAGGACATGAGTCATAACACTGGAGCTGGAAGTCTTTATCAGTTTTTCATCTTCATCTTTCACATTCTGTTCCATCTTGTTCCAGCTCTTGTTGAAGTTGCATGTTTACACTTAGTGAATTATAAATTGAATTTAAATACACATTTTTACTGCTATTTTATCAAGCAAATGGACAAAACTAGATGTGTTTCCATTTGGAGACGTCCTGTGGATCAGTTCTTACTTTTACTTGAATTTTAATGGGTTTATATAAATATCTATCACATCTAAAGACGGTACCTGTAATGTATCCGATTACTCTGATGAAATTAAGTAATTACTTAAGACTCGATACTGACACTGGCTGTTGTGTTGCAGCTGGAGTTGTTGGAGCTGAGGACGCAGCAGCAGGAGATGGAGCAGTTCATTAAAGACGAACAGCGCTCAGATAAGGACAGCAGGTACACACACACACACACACACACACACACACACACACACACACACACACACACACACACAGGCATTCATGTGCACTGTTCCGTATGCAGGGTGCGTTCTCTAGTGTGACCTATGAATTGATCGTATCATCAGTGAATCTAAAGCCTGATGAGGCTAATCCCTTTCTGCCATAGAGCTCCATTGGTTCTACATAAACTATTAAAAACAAATCAGTGAGCCACACCACTGCACCGAGTGACACCTGCTGAAAGTAGTCCCAGGCAAAATCAGGGTTCACTCTGGTTTCATAGAGAAAACTACAGTTAATGAAAGTATGCATTGATTTTTGGAAGGTTATAAATGTGTGGATCAAATCGTGGGTTTGGTTCCAAGAGTCAGAGGAATTCTCAGAGAGCAGAAAAAGCAGAGGAAGTCAAAGTTGTTTGTTGGCTTCGGCCTTTTTCAGGGAATTTGAACACAAACACAAAAAATGCTGAATATCCCCTGAACTTCCAAGCAGTCACGCTCTCTCTCTCTCACACACACACACACACACACACACACACACACACCACACACACACACACACACACTCACACTTATCACACTCCTCCACCTGCCGCTGTCGAAGGTCTCTAACGCAGACCCCATGCTGCCCTCTTTCCTCCAGGAGAGAAGACACAGGCTTTGTGGAAGAATCTTCACAGATCTACACCGCGGAGGAACAAACTCTGGTAACTTCACTCGTCCTCTGAACTATATATACAGTCGTGACCTCTGTTTAAAGAAACTAGAATTAGAAAAAGGAAAAAAAACGTTTTCATGCCTTGTGCCAATAACTCCTGAAGGATAAACTGATTGGATGTTTCTGGTCAAAGGTTAAAACAAGCATTCACAGGCTAATTCTGTTTACATACACTTAATCAATTGTATGAAATTAGACATATAATTGTGAGTCTGGACACACTTACATTTAAACTGCATTAGCCTGTTCAGAATCCTAATCAATACTTCCTAAATGATAAATAACAGTTTGTCTTCTCCACACACGCAGGCTGGTTCCTCTGGTCTCATTCTTTTGTCTGTGTCGTGTCTCTTATCTCCGTCTCTTCTCCCTCCAGTCCGGTTCCGGTGCAGTGGAGCCCAGTTCTCTTGCACTGGAGGAGACGGCCGGCGACACCACGGTCCCGATGGTGTCGGAGATGAGAGAGAGCGGCTCTCTGGAGCTGGAGTCCTCCGGGTCGGTGGTGATGCCGAAGGAACCGGAGAGGGCTGCCACGATGCCCGTGGAGCCCGTCCGAGGCCAGGCCGTGCTGCAGGAGGGCCCGCTGGGCCGCAAACAGGACGTCGAGGGCTCCGGGAAGAAAGCGTCCAACAGGTAGATAACAATCAGGGCTTCAAATGCTTTTTTTATTCAGCAAAGGAAGTAGAAAGGAAACCAATGGAGGCCTGGAATAGGATGAAAAAGGCCGGTGCAAGTGTACAGTACGCCTGTAGAGGATTTGTATTTAATCAATCAAGCTCATATTGTATATTTAAGGAGCTTAAAACACATTTTAATGGACAGCATTAATATTAAGAAGTTATTAGCAGTATTTTAATGTTTTTAAATGGTTTCAAGCACACTTATGTATGTCTCTCTTCTCTACAGGTCATGGAACAACTTGTACTGCGTGCTGAAGCCTGGTCACCTCTCAAGCTACAAGGACGCCAAAAGCTTCGGGCACGGAGTGACGTATCACGGCGAGGACCCCCTGTCCCTCGGCAACGCCACCTGGGAGATCCTCGGCAACTACAAGAAGAAGAAGCACGTCGCCAAACTACAGTGAGAATCCATTTGAGCTTTTCCTCATTGTGCACATTATTAAAAAGAAAGGGATATGATTTTTTGGGGGGCCGGGAGCCTTCTGGGTTTTCAGTTTCTAATTCGACCAATCATTTGATAGCAGGCGTTGTTTGCCAGCAGGTAAACAGTCCGTGTGGCGATGCAGAAGAGGGAAGAGCACATTGACGGAAATGCATCAGCTTTTTAATTTGTTTGCATTCATATGCAGAGAGTGGTTTATGGAGATTAGCCAAAAATGTTGTCTGGACCTAAAACACCTACAAAAACTATAGCTTGTCCGACTGAAAACAGGCTGTCTGCACAGGATAGCCCCAAAATATTGCCGTTGCCCCCAGAGGCTAATTAGTCATCATATGAGCTGACGTATTGGATAAGAAGATCCGTGTGAGCAGGGAAGATTATGTGCTGGACTAATTGTATTTCTTGTTTTTTTGGGGTAAACCCATTAAGCTGCATTTTCTGCATGAAACATTATATTTAAGTGTATTATTACGAGTGCAGTAGCTTTGTAAAACGAGCCCGTCAGCAGGGGCCGAACGCTGCGTTGCTCCGGCTCGCAGCTTTGTCGAGAGCATCGTCAGCGTCGCACCTGACTCGGCACTTCCCAGGGTCCTGAGGAACACACCTGCCGGGGAATAGTCGTGTTCACGCAGCAACGTTACAGCAAATATACGTAAATTCGTGTAAAAACACTCGCACACACACCATTTCAAGGCCCCATTCAAGCTCTGTGTAAAAACACTGGAGTTTCTGCCGTCACGTTTAAATTCCACTTTTGTTGAAACTCTGTTAATTGTCCAAGTTTAGTTTAGGAATCTCACAGTTTTCCTGTTTTTACATTTGCCATTAAAAACAGTAAGAAGCTGCAAAATAAGACATTTTACCACCTGGAGCTGCAATTAGTCGATCAATCGCTTATAAGTAAGTTCCAAAGTAAAATCATTAAACATTTGTTGGTTCCAGGTTCTGAGATGTATGAGTTCCCCACTTTTCTCGGTCTTACATTATAGTAAATTAAATATTTGGGGGATTTTGCTGTAATTAGACAAAACAAGAAAGGTGATGATTTCCTCTTGTGCTTTACTTTTAATAAAAAGTACTTTTAATGAACCAAGAGAATAATCTACGAAGACAGCACTAATTTCTGCCTTTGCAAAACAAACGTGAACAAACCTTTTCAAATATACATAAAGAAGTCAGAGTTTCAAACCTGTTCCTCTTGCTTCCCCCCCCCCCCCCTCTCTCTCTCTCTCTCTCTCCTCTCTCTCCTCTCTCTCTCTCTCTCTCTCTCTCTCTCTCTCTCTCTCTCTCTCTCTCTCCTCTCTCTCTCTCTCAGTCTTGGTGATGGCAGTGAATATCTGTTCCAGTGTAAAGACGAGGTACGTTACTCACTGTTATCTCTCCACGAATCACATGAGACTCTGTGTTCTGGACATGCTGCTGCTCTCTGATCCTTCATAATGCAGCACACACAGTGTTGCACTTTGACCACGTTCTAGTTTATTTATGTATGCAGCTGACATGTGTACATTTCCTTCTGAACATTTAACCCACTGGGGTCATGAGGCTTTACAAATTTAAAAAACTATAACAAAATATAATTCGAATAGTACGTTTTTTTTCTACCTGTACCTTTCATAGAGTTTCCTTGTTAAAAGCACGAGCACCGTTTGCTAATAATAGACCAAGAGACAAACACACACTGTCCCACTGGACGCAGACTTCCCTTTGCAAGCTGTGATATGATGTGTGTATTTTTGTGCTTAATTTCAGGAGGAGCTCCAGCGCTGGAGCCAGGCCATGGAGAAGGCCATTCAGCCCCTGGCAGCAGAGGAGGCGTCAGGGCCCTCGGGGGCCAAAGCCCACAGCCTGCCCCAGCCCTCCTCCTCCTCCTCCGCTGCCCTCCCTGAGCCCGGCTCTGCCAAGAAAGACAAGGAGAAGAAGTTCGGCCGCTTTGCCAAGAAGAAGTGAGACGGAGATTGGAGGGGAGGGGGGGGAGGAGGAGGGAGTTGGGCTTGTGCCGAGGCAACCTGGAAAGAGAAAGTAGTATTCGTGTACAATCAGTCGGAGGAAGCTTTTTGTCACTAGATTTTTTTTAAATATTATTTTGCGAGCATATTGTAGCTGAGTTTGAAGGCGTCACTCTTTTTGCCTGTATTTAAATATCCACTTTTTTTCTCCTTTGTGTTCTTTATAACAAATACCAAATTCAAAGCATTAAATTAAAGCACAGGAACGCTCCTTCCACACTCAACCAAAGAACGTTTGTAAAACTTTTGTTGTGTTACTTCTGCTGCAGGTTCCCTTTGGTTCTTGTTTCAGTGAGGCATGCTCTGATCCAGCCGTGTACGATATGAACGCAGGGTGACCCGAGTACCGGAGCGTACTTTAATGAATCTGCCTTATAAAATGGTTGTGAACTGTAATACTGTGCTGTTTGAATTTGGAGCGCTGAACGCTACTCAAGAATCAGAGGGAAGTTAGCGGGCTTTTGTGAAAGCGGTGCAAAGACTTGGTGATGAGCAAACTGTGGTGCTGCACAGCGCACACACCACACACACACACACACACACAACACCACACACACACACACACCACCGAGTGTTACTGCACGTATGCAAACTCAACGCTCTATGCACTGTGAAGGGTTTGACTGTTGAGATTTCAGGACGGCAACATACGAGCAGTCACGTGACACCACAACTGTTAGTCTGGAATATAGATGATATTCTGAACTAAAACTGTGCTGTAGTTATTTCTGTGAACTGTGAAATATATTCAACACTCGTGTATGGAACCCTGAATTTCATATCTATCCAATAACATATATACAGTATCTATATATCTACAGATGCATGAGGTATGTTTTAGTTTGATATGGTGCTATTGTGATATTCTAGAACTTTCAATCAAGACCAACCTGACCCACTGTCTCAGAGCAACAGGTCTTATTTTGAAAAGTCGGGTTGAGCAGAAAAGCTGGATTCATCTCTTTCCTAAAGTCAGGTCCAGCTTCTTCATCACGGCTTAAAAACACCGGAGCACTGATCACATCTCTTCACGAGAAAGAAATCGGGGGGGCGTGGCGTGTGAAAACCAAATGGCAAATAGACTGTGGACACACATGAGTAAATGGAATATGGAGAGTGAAATATTAACAAACTGCCATAAACACAACAGAAGTGCTAAAAAAAAAAAGATTGTGCATGTCTTGATAAGAACAACTTGAAATCAAAGTAATTTTTGAGGTGGGGGGGGGGGGGGGGGGGGGGTAAGTTTCCACATAAGTTGTGGGTCATGTGACTTTCGACTGCTTTTTCCAAACCACACAACAGGACCAGGCATGAGCAGCTCGGAGCTGAAGTGTCTTTACTCCGAATGTAAAGGGAGGAAATACTAAAGGACGTGAGAAATGGGTACATGTAGGAGTATAATGCAATAAAGCCATAATAGAATAACACATTTATTCAATATATGCATACAGGGGATATAGATTATGTACAGTGTATGGAACTGCATTTATAAATGTTCATTTGTTTCTAGGATAGTGTCTCTCTCTCTCTCTCTCTCTCTCTCACACACACACACACACTTCACCACTGCCGTCTTGCCTTCGACTGCGGGCTCCGTCCCTGAACTATGATCTATCTCAAGTGACCTCATTAAAATGATGGAAGTCGGGTGGAGAGAGATTAACAGAGGCTGTTCGGCTCGAGAGTTTTCCAGGAAACATGTAATGATCTCTCTCTCTCTCTGGCTTATTTACATTTTCACCCAGAGGAACAAAAATGGGTATTTAATCCGTCATCTTCTCGTGGCCGTCACACACACACACACGAGGAATACAGATGTTTCCATGTGCAGACGGCCATTAGAACAATGCGCCTGTGCTGACAGTGCCGGTATTTGGAGTTTTTCTGTTTAAAAAAAGAAAAATGCACCTTTAAATGGTTTTGGGGGGAACTTGCATCACATGTATTCACTCTTGTTTTTCTTGGTCACTATATCTGGTGGAATCTCAGACTCTTGACACCTTCTTCTCTGACACCTCCTTTCACTTTCTTTACTCCTCTTCTTCTTCTTCTTCTCCCCTACCTGCCTCTTCTCTTCGGTGGTTTTTAAATCTGCATTTTGTACTCTCTAGCTATGTAAAATACCCAACAACTGTTGACAGGAAATATCGAATATCTTTTGAGAGAATAAAGTTTAAAATAAACTCCTGAAACTACCCGGTTTGGGTTCTTTTATTTACTGACCACTCTATCGCCGTCACAGTCGGTTGCCAATGTTTAATGAAGCCGAAATTCATTTTATTTGTTAATACATTAAAAGAGGGCGCAAGAAAATGCATTAGAGAACAGATTTATTGTGTACAAACAATTTAACATGGGCAGGCATGAAAGAAAAAGGCATTTGGACTTTGTTGAACAGCCCGTTCACCGAGCTCATTTCAGATAAGACGAGCTGCATAGGAACATATTCAAAATAGACAAAACGGTTGTATTTACATTCCAGTGGCTGTAAAACAATGAATAAACAGCCTCAAGACAGCGAGGCAGCCTTAAGCTATACTAATTAGATCTCAGCTGACAAGTAACAGGCTGAGGACGATCACTTACAGAAACACAAAGCCCTGAATAACAGCTCATTTCAATCTTTACAAACTCAATAGGTGGACCCCGGCATGAACAGCATACAAATGAGCATTTTTCTCCCAAAACAAAAAAAAAAGCCTTGCGATGCCTACGAGAGATATTTTCAGCTTTCGGTATTACTTTATCATTAGCCAATTTTCCACAGCGAGGCCTGAGCATCGCCAGCCAGGACTTCTACATTTACCCCCCCCTAAACAACATTCATTTGCATGTATATTTTTGCATCTCGCTGCCAGCAGTAATTTCTGAGCCGGGCTGCGGCGCTGACAAGTACAATTACGCCCTCCATCATCAAATATTATCCCTTTACTGTGGCCTTGCTCTGAAAACTGGCTGTTTGCAGAGCAGGAGGAATGGGTTGTGACACCGTGGCTGTTAGAACGCAACCATCCACCATCAAACTGAAAGGGGCCCGGCACATTCTCCCTTTTTTTTTTTTTTTTTTAAATCCCAGTATTCTCCCAGACTCATTTCTTTAATTTAAAAAAAAAAAAAAAGTCTAGGTCATTTTCATTAGAACCAAACTGCTGCATGTGCCACAGCGGCAATGAGCCAGTGAGCCAATGTGAGGAATGACGCGTGTTTCCAGACTCAACATGTGTTTTCATACTTTTACAGGCAATTATTAAACTTGAGGAAATTAATTTTCACACACACACACACACACACATTACCAGGCTTGTGTGGGCTGTTAAATCTCCTCTTGGGTGCTATAAATCTCTATTAACTGGGAGGTAATGAAGAAAGAATGGAATTAGATTAAGGGCGAGACTATAGGCAATTAATGAACAGCTACACTGCGTTTCGGTATTTACATCAACACTGCGGTCACGTAGAAAGAAAAAAAAAAACTCAAGTGACACGAAATGTGAAGTACAGCAGTTGATCCTGATGTAAAAATCAAGTTTCTTCAAACCACTGGTGTTTCCCCCCCCAATGTCGGGGACGTCATAAACTGATCTAGAGACGCTGTACAGGAGGAAATGATGAACACTCCTCGTGATGCCAACTGACCCTCCTTCACATTTGAAGGAACAGCGATTTGCTATACATTTAATTTAAAAAATAAACACATCAACATTAAATTGCTCTCGTTCAGGGGGAAGGTGCCTTGAGTCCCAGCGTCACAGTGTTTCTGCTGCGACTCCAGAGCACAACTTTTTATTTCTTGTTTTTGAAACAACTTGGGGAGGAAATGGCAAAACAAATAACATGGGAACAAAGTGTTTTAAAAAAGAAAAAAAAAAGAAAAGACAACTTTATTCACAAGTCATTTCTGCTCGATAATGAATAATTAAATAAGCATCTCAAAACAATACACACACGGTACAATTAACAGGGAACCAATAGGAATTTGATTGTTTTAGACCAAGAATTTAGTTTTAGGATCAAAGTGGCTGCAGCTCTATCAGGGTAAAGCCAATAGGGGGGGCGGGGGTGATACATAAATTAATGTTGTGCTGTATATCACTTAAAGACAATTAAAGACCTCGGATCTACCTCGTCCATAAATTCCAGAGAGGCGTATACACAGAGACAGTTCATAGCTCTTGACTCAAGAGGAAAGCAAACAGGGGGATTAAAATAAGCAGGAACAGTATTTGACCTGCGCTACTTCCCTTCCTGCGAGTGGGTTGGGATACGATACAAGTCGGGTCCATATTTGGTATCAAGCAGCCGTGACAGGCACTCAGTCACTGGCTGTTTGCTGCAGTTTCTGATGCCCACACTGCTTCCCCAAGTCCAGCACGGAGACTATGAATACAAATGTTTAAGGATACGAGGTGGTGGCCAATTTATAGACTGTATAAATGTTTATACTCTCTTGACATATTAGTGCAGTAAAGGCAGGAGGCACACTGCTGGCATAAACATTCTCCCAGAGTGGATTTCTATTTTATGTTGTGTGTCTGTGCATATGTGCAAGTATGTGTGTGTGTGCATGCGTGTGTGTGTGTGTGTGTGCATGCGTGTGTGTGTGTGTGCGTGTGTGTGGGGCGACACAGGCTCAAGGTTGATAGATGAAATTGGCAGAAGCGTGGTTCCTTGTCTATTTGATGAGCTTGTTGGCTCGTTGGTTTGCATCATCAATGCGAACCTTGTTCATGTCCGCCTGAAAGAAAACGATGAAGCAGGTGAAAAGAGGCACTTAAACAAACACTATGTTCCTTTTTTCATTAAGCAATTCACAACTAACTTTGAATGCATTTAAACACATTAAAAAGTGGAGCGGGGTTTTGACCTCTAGTGATAAGCGAGGCAATACACAGTCCTGTCTGTTTCAGTGATCTACAGGTGGAGGTAATGTGCCAAGAGGTGAGGAAGAAGAGAAATCATGAAGATATACAAGACAGGATTCAAACCCTTAGTTAAATGTATCATAACTTTTGTTTGTTAAGACGTAAACAGTGTGAAAGTTTTTGCCAGAGCGAGTACAGTGTCGTTTAATTTGTCCATAAAGCTTGAGGTGATGAATAGTGGAGGAAAATGTGTTTCATGAGCGAAAGTGTTTTTGCTAAAGACATCTCCTCCTAAATCCTCTCGGAAGGACGCATCAGCAAATTAAGGCGACAGAAGCTGCGTCAACGCTGTCGTCTACGACATAAAGATGAACAATCGCAGGAAGTTAATCTCAGGCTCTTACCTTGTCGGTGATGCGGTCAATCTGTGTGTTTTGCTTGTCTATCTCAGAGCCCATGTCCACAGCCATATTCTTCAGGTTGCCAATAATGCTGCCGACCGCATCGAGATTCTCCTCCATCTCATCCTCGCGGGCATCGTTGGTTATCCTGTGCCACAGACGGTTAAAATGTTGGTTTACAAAGGGTCTTTCAAATATGTATTAACGTGTGAAATGTGATCAGGGCAATTTTGATTTCTGACAGCACTATAGTAAAAGAAAGAAGAAGAGCCGGACTCCACCTCTTGATGTACGGGCCTGAAGGGGCTGAGTCGTTCAGCTGGCCGGCCTGACCGTTACGAACACCCGGCGGCTGCCTTGAGATCACCTTCGAGCCACCGTCGTCACTTTCTCCATCTCCTCCTACTCCTCTGATTCCCCAGGTTCGCTTATATTTCGACTCATGCTCAATAGTTGACACCCTGGCAAAGGAACAAATATCATCGTCAGGAAATCTAAAAGGGGTTTAGCTTAAAAACTAGAACACTTTCGATTAAGAAAACCAACTGAACTATGAGGAGAAGCATCAAAAAGGAGTCCGTCACTACTATATTCACAGATGCTCATCTATCATAACATTAAAAAAACGATTTCCTACCTTATCTTTTGGTACTCATCAATGAATCCTCCTCTCCAATGTGAAAGCATTTTGAAAAGATTTGTGTTTCATGTTTAGAGCCAGATGTGATCTTATTGTACAAAGACACTGACACTGCACATCGATACGGTTTGACAGATTCAGACACAGAGATTAAAGTGTGTTCATGTGGAACATTACACCTAAAGGGTCACGCACCCAACTCTTTCAAATACAGTTGGGAATGCTCATGAATTGGAAAAAGCAAGCTCATGACCACAAAATACACATTTGACAGACAAACCAGCGTTTTGTGTGGCAGCAGCTCAAACTGCGTTAATGCTGCGAAAGCACCCGACGCATCAGAGGAGCTTCACGCTACGTTCAAGTCAGTGAAGTGGGACGTGTTTCTGCTTTTCTGAGGTGTTTGTTCCCTTTTCAAAACTTTCCTCATTCTATTCAAATCACATCCTTAATGTTCCTTGACAAAGAAACATGGCACTTTCCCAAGAAAAGGAGGCAATAATACAGATTTATGGTAACGGCCAGCAGACAGCTCAATACACTGAAACAAATTTAGCACCAGCTGCTGTGAACTCAAGCGTTTCAGAGTAAGGAACAAAACACGGTAACATAATGACATATGACTGAATCCATCCCAAACTGACCCAGAATCCACAAGTGAATTGACTTCAGCCTCAGATTGTGTCGTTAATTTAATGTTAACACCGTAACCTTTACATTTGACAGGTGTTAGCAGCGCTGCTAAAAGGTTTCTAAGCTCAACGGGCCCATTTTTAATTATCCAAGAGGAGATCATTTGGGACACGGCCGTCCACCTGTTGTCGTAGCGATTTAAATATTCCAAATATGAATTACATTACACTGTGCATGGAAAGAAATTAGTCACGAGAACTCCACCCACTTTGCAACACTACCCATAATATAAAGAATAAACAAAACTAAATTTAATATGCCAAGAAGCAGAGTGTTTACACAGCTTCCTTGCTTGTTAATAGCTGAATTTGTCGAGTTCATTTGCAACTATTTGTTCAAATCAGCCCCCACGACAAGAGAGAGAAATGTGATAAATTTAATCTCCCAACTGGCAATAAAACAGTGTCGTGTATCCAAAAAAAAGATAACAGTGAAATGGAGCCCTCAGCGGCTCTGGGTCTAGAGTACCTGTCACAGGGGCAGACACAGATCCCGCAGCACTTGGACAGATCGGTGAGGTTTTTCTCAGCCAGTTTCATATCCTGGTTGATCTGGTCCATGCCGCCCTCCACCTGATTCAGCTGTTCTGGAACACACAGAGACAGGTACCGCACACGATGATGTCAGAGTCCTCTTTGTATCTAGGTACGTTTCATACACTAGAAATTAATCCTTTGTTTTGTTTTTAAAGACTTTATTTATTTTCTTCCATTTTTAGAATATATTTAAATTAATTATTTAATAACCCCTGTGAGGATTCTTAAATTGGGTCAATAACTGGGCCATTGCAGCAGCAACAAATGGGATAGAGACAACACAATGGAACATACAGTAGGTAGAAAAACTAATAATTACAAATGCACATTTTTAAACAAGGAACACAGCAGATACATACAAAGTTAAAGGCAACAAAAAAAATGGAAAGATAAATACAGTGAACTGCTCCTGATGGAGAAAAATACTGTAAACTATCATTAATTGAGGGTAATAAACGTTTGGCTTATTTTAATAATAATTGATATGATCATTTTGACCATTGATCGCTGTTTTACTGTAACTGTGACAATTGTTATATATTCAGGTTTGTATAAGCTTCATTAACACCTCTCTCGTTTTAATACTCAGCAATACACTGTCGCCAAGTGTGTGCAGTCGCATGAATGAATGCAACTCAAGTTAGAAAATGCAGAACATTTCTTTGAGCACGACATTCTCACACATCTCTGTCCTTGAATTTTATTCAATGGCCTCAAGCGAAATTGAAAAGCACCACAACCAATAATAAGGTCACATGCATCAACTGCAGTGTTGATGTTGTAAATTTACCTCCTTGCTGGTCCAACATCACCATGGTGTTCACGCCTGTTTGTTTGCTCTGGAAACAACAAAAAATCATGAGTTAAGAACCCATGAAAAAAAAAAACGCACATGGTTTCATGAACTATGAGAGATGGTAATAATTAGGTGTAGAAACATTTCAGGATTCATTTGGACAATCAGAGAACTGGAGCGTTTATCAATAATTAACTGGAGCAATATTTTCCTTGTATACAATGACTTTGAAAATGTATTTTCTGACAATGTCAACTTACACTTTGTCGAAAACCATAAATATTTAAATTCATATTTCTGTCAAAATATCTAATATGAATATAAACTATATTATTCAAAGACTAAAAATGACATTTTCCTGATTACAACATAGAGGAGCCGGGGTGGCTGTGGCTGAGGGGTAGAGGGGTTGTCCTCCAACCAGAAGGTTGGTGGTTCAATCCCTCAGTCTCCCCTGTGGGCAAGATACTGAACCCCTAAATGGCCCCTCATATATGTTTATTGCACTAATTGGAAGTCGCTTTGGATACAAGCGTCTGCCAAATGACATGTGATGAACCAACACAGACATAATCAAACTCTCACCTCCTCGGCCATCTGCAGCATCCGCCGCGTGCTTTCCAGTGACTGGGGGAGGAAAAGAAACAGTACGTGTTAGAGAATAATGAGACAAATGGAAAAAGCTAAATGTAAACAGGTTTAGCCCAAAGCAGTTTGCAGCGAGGACGAGGGAGGAAGAGACAAAATGATGCAGAGTGGATCACGCCTCAGATCGAATGATGCATTTTCAGTATTTGTTTATTGGGGCAGCATTATTGTTTTGAGTACACCACCCAGGATTTTGCAGCTCCCTGTCATACTTCCTGTTCTCTGCACTTTCTCCAGGTGTTGGTAAAGTTTCTATTGTTCTGGTGGAGAAAGTTGGACCAAATCTTCAACCCACACTGGATTTTATATTATCCACCTGGATTTGTATGTAATTTCGTACAGTCTTCTTAATTCAAATAAACCAGTTGATTGGTGAGAATATGGCCTCAAGGGACTGAGAGGATGGAGAAGAAAAACAGAAGAGAATTACAAAGGAGACGGAAAGGAAGAGAACAAGATAAGAGGGACGAGGAAAATGGAAAGATGCGTGTGATAAGAAAATAAGATAAGAAAACAGGAAGCGACACGGTATTCATTAAGATATAAGAGTAGACTGCAGCAGATCTATAAGACCAGTTCAACATCGTGATAATAGACTTAATATCATCTGAGATTATATTTATACGATGAATAATTCAAGTTAAATTGATTTTTTTTTTTTTGCTTATTGGGGCTGAAAATAATAAGTTATTAGTTATTGATTTTCCATCAATTATCTTCTTGGTTAATGATTATATTAGTCTATTAAATTACCTCAGTTCTTTTTATAAAATACCACAAGTATTTTTAGAATACACTATTTTACAATTGTATAAAATGCCAGTTGTAATGTTCCCAAGGACCAAAGGGATCTTTATGTTCTTGACAATAGAAAAAATAAACAACAATATTCATTTTCCTCTCACATAAGACAAAGAAAAGCAGGAAATACACATTATTTAGAACGAAGGAATGTTTGTGCCTAAAAATGGCTTCAATTATCAACTGACACATTTTTTTGACAATCATTAGCTGACACTACATTAAAAAAATCAGATATTATGCAAGTATGCAAACATCATGCATATTAAACTAAGGAGCGTGGATTTCGTGCTGTGTCTAAACTCGCTCTAATCAGATGACACAAAAGTGAATCGACAACAAGACGCAGACAAAAACACACAAAGACAAAAGGGGTTGAAACTGGAATGCAGTCAGTTCAGGTGAGCAATGACTTTGTTTCGCTATAAATAGACAGCAACTCTGCACAGAGCAGCCAAAGGAGCGAAGCACGGAAGCAACTCGGGGCATGACTCCACTGTTACCATCGCTAATGAACTGTTACCACGAGAGAGCGAGAGCGAGAGAGAGCGAGAGAGAGAGAGAGAGAGGAGGGAGGGAGGGAGGGAGGGAGGGAGAGGGACAGGATCCCTTATTCTTTCTGTGTTATGTTTGCTCTGAATACATTAATCAGCGAGTTGAGAAACAGACAAACATAGAATTGGCGAGAGGAATATGTTGAGCTCAGCCAGGTTCCTGTTGGCTTAGCCTGAACATCATTCGGGTGGATGAACATTACTTTATGTCGCCCAAAATCCTCGGACTTGACTAATTAAGCCTGAAATCGCAGACTTAGGACAAATCTTCAAGGTTGAAGTTCTGTGAGAAACGTGAGATACAGAGAATGGCATGATATTTTTCATCATGTGCTTTGGGATGGCTGTACATTCAAAACAGCCTTAAATTCACAAGACGTCTTGTTACACTTCCTGATACATTGCCAGCCATGCTCGGAGTTAGTCAGGTATGAGTGTTTACCCAAAGCCAGAGTGTTAAGTAGCTTTAGCAGAAGGAGCCTCCCATGCTTTGTCCCATACGTGACCTCCTTTGTCAACAAGATAGCAGCAGGAGGAAGAAAGAGATAGAAACACAGTTCAGAAAAAAAAGAAGAGCGGGAAAACCCCCCACAGAGAATTAGTACAGTGGAAATTACAAGAAGGTGACGTGCACTGGAGTAAGTTAATCTGCCTCCATTCGAATCAGATGGCTGATCATATGATGCCCAGCAGTGCTGATTAAACAATTATCTCCATGATAATAACAACGCTTAGATATAGCTGACAACATTCACACAGAGGGGGAAGGGGCTAAATTAGGCATAAAAGCCTCACACACTCCTTAGTAATGCCTGACTCAATTCTCAGCTGAATGCTTTGGAAATGACTCACCCTCTGCTCTTTCAATGCAAAACTGCAGAAACCACCGGATTCTATTCATCTGTGTTTCTTTCTACTCAATCTGGATAAACTGAGCCAAAAAACCATGGCTACAGTTAAAACTATTTCATTGTGATATTGATAAATCTTTAGTGTGACTATTTCAATAATACTGTTGGATTAATTACACTGTTAAGGGAACATATGAAGGATCAACTGTGCTGATATGGCTTTATGAGTATTTGTACTCATCAATATCAAGATATCAATAGGAAAAGTTTTTTTTGAAATGCTTGTACCTGCTTTCTTGATGGAAGTTCATTTAGAAGATTAATACCAGTTTTGTGTTTTCATGTCAAATATGATACTATAGCTGGCAGGTGACAATCTTAATTTAAGATTAATTAGTGATCTTTAGAATAAGCATATTTTATGTCGAATTATTCTTTCAACGATTTGTATTCTTACTTCTGGCTGCATTTGTTTTGTTTCATTTTCATCTGATCTCAACTGTTTTGCATCCGAGACAAATTAAGTTTTTCTGTTTGAAGACAATTAGCTTATGTATATGAGCCTTTTTTGCTGTAATTTAAAGTAAAACTCCACCTTAATCTTCATTTTTAGTATCAGGTACTGTTCCCTCCAGGTTTAAAAGAGAACAGCTGCTGTTACATTTGGTGCAGGTGAGAGCGATGGGTTTTCACGGTAGGAATAAAAAAAGGCTAATGCTTTATTTTAGTATGGTATAATTTCTGGATAATTTCTAAGGAAGGTTTCCTGGGAGCTAACTACATACTGTGGAACCGAGAACTGCAAAAATAGCTTTTCCTTTAAAGCAAAGCTCAATTTAAACCCATGTAAATATTCAGTTATTACTAATTTAATATTGGAAACTTTATCCTCCATATAACCTGTGACTGTTTGGTTGCCTTTACAGTTTCCACAGCTATAGTTAGGACCAAAATACCTGTGTTTAGGAAACTTCCAAGAGCAATAACTCATCTGTAAAATAAAGTATCAAAACATCTGTAGAATACATGCACACATTATCCCCTCTCTGTCACTGTCCACCTGAATTCTCACTATGTTCCAATGACTCAGTTTCACTTCTGTTTAAGGGGTTTTCACAGTGTTGGCATTTGATACAAAAACCTTTCAGGTAGATTATCACTTTAGAGAAGTTTCATACTGCTGCTACTTGGTCATAGAGAAAGAGAACAATGAGAGAACAAGAGTGAGAAACAGACAGTGAGTGAGTCTGTGTGGTCTGTGACTCGGTACCTCGTCAGTCACTTGGTTGGCCCTCATGGTAATCTGTTCCACAGACATGTCGTCCATCTTGCTGCTGTCCTGTTTGGAGGATCCTCCTGTGGCTCCGAGCTCGAGATTCTGCGGCCTGAAAAGAGGGGTTCAGAAAAGTATGTTAAGAATTATTTTGAATGCTGTTTCTTTACATATTGGCGGACATATATTCAACATCCACACATCTGCAATGAGATTAATCAGACTATGGCAGATTTCTAATTAAATAAAAAAATGAGTTATTTTTTATAACTTAGCAATAATAATCATTTAATTGTTGACATCGATCAACGAGGAGCACCGACTGTCAACAAGTTTCTTGGCTTTTTTCTGTGTGATATCATGATGAATTATATATTTTTCTCTCACTGCTGATGTCTATCATGTTGATTTGTAACAGTCATAACTTTAACTGGATTTAGATTTGATGGGGAATAAAAAACAACTACAACAAAGAAAAGTCCTAATTTGAATTCTGTGAATTCGATCCAAATTTGTGTTGAGTTACTCCTCAACTGAACTGTGCTCGACTCAGTTCAAAAACATGTTTTTTTTTTAGTGGTTTACAAGGAGTATTACCTTGTTAAGACATTTATAGCCTAAAAGTCTTACTTGCAGAAACTACAGCCAAAGCTTTACAGGTTCAAAAGTTCAGGTTCTGAGAAGCTCCAGCTTAAGCATTTTCATAGTTAAAAGAACCTTATATCTCATGTCACAATGAGTCAAGGTTCAGTGCTGTATACTACTTAAAATCTTAAGATGAAAGAGCAAAGAGCAAACTTAAAGATCGAACTTTTAACTACGTTTGTAGAAATGTTATTGTTTGTCACTTATGAGGAACAGAAGAAGATGCAAAACCTAAACAAGACAAGACTAAACAAGAGTTTGGAGTCTGAACACAGACAATCGTCCTGCTGATAAAGGAAACACAAATCTGTATCAGTGATGAAGTAAACTATCTGTTTGTGAGCCTGCAGCGGGTCCTTGTTGATGTAAAGCTTAGCGGCAGTGTGGCTGGTAGAATCATATGTGCTAACAATGAGGGAACTGAGATAAGGAGGCTGGAATATGGAAATCAGAATGATGAGATTGAATGTTGGCAACTGGCAGATTAAAAGAAAGTTCAATCTTTTATGAAAATAAAATAAGATAATGTTACCGGTGAAGGGTAAAAGGCATCTAAGGTAAAAGCAGAACATTAAAAAAAGGTCTTACATTATCTTTCTAAGTGATAATTCCTGAATAAGAGTTTGTGTAGGTTTTGACTTTTTTTTTTTTTTTTTTTTTTTTTAAATGGCAGCATCCCAGTTGAGTGACACACATTACTGTTCTCACTTTACTGATTTATCTTATTTTTCTTGTACATAAATGTTCCTGAAAAGATGTGGTATATTATACATCATCAATAGAGACATTCTGCAACAAAGGGGACCTTTGATTAAAAAAATTCTACTTCAAGTTCAAGACAAAAAACCTATGTGGCCTCAAAAAGATCAATATTATGTCATGAGAACGTCAAATCTACATTTAACGGTTAATATGGTGAAATGACTGGCTTCAATATTATTCAATGGGCAATTAAGGATTTGACATGAAAACTAATCTTATCTAATGAGATTATTTATGCGTGGGATCTCTGTGACCACTTCATAAACACGGGAATAGTCTGACAACAGATGACAATACAGCTACTTAACCAGCTGGTGGTGGATGGTGCTTAAGAATTCTTAGCATCAATTACTGACTCACTTCAAAACAAGCATAGCCTAAGATCAAAAGCCACTCAAGGCTGCTCCTCTCATGTGATATTCAGTGTGTGAAATCCCCGATCTCATCAAGACATACTGGGTTATGCCTACATTTCACAGCTCAATACACACTGCGTTCAGATCAACATTTAGATTTCACGATCTTGCACAATCATCACAAAAGCGGTTGTGATGAAAGAGGTGTTGGTGAGAAGCTTTATCGTTGAGCCAGCAGAAGGAAGTGCAGGGTGTCAACAGGGTTTTTAAGACCATGATGAATGAAGCTGGCGGGGCGGCTGTGGCTGAGGTGTAGAATGGTCGTCCTCCCAATCAGACGGTTGGCGGTTCGATCCTCAGTCTACCGAAGTGTCCTTGGGCAAGATACTGAACCCCTAAAATGGCCATGTAGGGAATAATCCTCGAAAGACCCATGCTATCTAACAAATGGAGGCGTTCAGTTCCACGTTGGTCTTGTTTGCAGTTTTATTAGTGTGTGAAGAACTACAACACACAGAGAGATTACAAACTATGCACGCGGCCAACACGTTTCTTTAAAAAAAAACAACTAAAGTAATTCTTAAGAGCAAAAAAGTACCATAACAATAAAATCAACATAACTAAGAATTCAGATCACTGATCTAATCTTGAACATTGCAAACAAGGAATGAGAAGTGGAGCAGAATTAAATGCCCCTAAGTGTTAGATGACGGTAAGAACCGGTATGTATAAGTACGGTTAAAAGGCTACAGACACCCATTCAATTACTTCCAAGGAAAACACTGTTATAATGATGTAAAGCATTCTGGATGGTTTCTCAATTCATAAATACCAGCCCACTGACAGGCAGAAACACTTTGTGGAGAAGGGACTTGCATAATAGGTGTGGTTTTGTTGTATTTTCCAAGGTAATCCATTTGCAGACGCATACTTTAAGTACTAAATCCATAATTCTGATCATAACTTGAGGTATGGTGCCTTGGGGTACAGCCAAGCAGGCGCAAATCCAATGATTTGTGACCTTCGTGCAGTCCAGCATCACAAGAGGCTCAGAAGTGAGTGGTGTGATATTAGCCTCTAAGAGGTTTCGTGCATAAAATAACGTGAAATCAAGAGCGTCCTAAGAAAAGAATGAAGTCTGTTATCCGGCTTTGACAGGACAGTCAAGGACAGAACCAGGTGTCCATGAGCAAGACTAATGTTTCTTAAATTCCACCCGACAGAAGGATACCAACACTCAGGAAACACCCTTTTCCTTTTCGTTCTCTCCTGTCCTCTTCCTCTCCCTCGAAAGGTTCAAATAACATTTTCCTGTTTTCCAAATAACCCCTGAACCGCAAGTTCCCTTTCAACCCTACTGCAATTAAACATCCTGAGAAAAAACACATGGAAAACGGAGAATCTACTTGGCAGGCAGATTAGACGATTCAATGTTGTAGACGCTGCATTTTTTTCCTGGACTAGAGGGCATTTGGTTCACACAGGCTCGACTGCTCTTTCGAACCCATTATTGAACTTGACGAGGAACTGATACGAGGTTTATATGCAGAACGCAGAATAACGACTCATCCGCACATTTGTAATTTGTTTGCCAAGCAAAGAGCAGAAGAACTGTGCCAGTGAAGCAGATCTCTCTGTAGCTGGGTATCGATGGAGAACGTTACAACCGAAGAAGAAACACATCTGTAAACGCTGTATTTTTTTTTACTTTCCTGTGCAGTTTGACCCAGAAACACTCGACCCACATGTTTTCACACCTTCACGGCTGAGACAACGCACAACATGACGCCACAATCACAAGATCAATTCCGCAGACATACCCGTTCATGTTGTCGTGTCTTCACAGCCACAGCCCAACACAATGACTCCAACAGGGAAACACACTTCTTGTTCTTCTCCCCAAACCTGTTCCTCCTGATCTGACACACACACACACACACACACACACACACACACACACACACACACACACACACACACACACACACACACACACACACACACACACACACACACACACACACACACACACGCACACGCACACGCACACGCTGTGTTACACGTTCCCCTTGTTGACCTTTTTAATACATTAAATACACACAAAGACCTTTACTTCTCCAACACACTTTCCCTGTAGTGTGGATGACAACATGTTCATTTGGGGTTTTTAAAAAGATAAGAAGGTAGCTGACCTGTGTGCACAAAAACAAACACATGACATCATGCTGTGCCCATGAAGCGGGTGAAAACACGTGTTTTACCTATTTTAACTAAAGTTTTTTTTTAAAAGGTAAATTTTATGAATCTTTTCAGTTGTTGTGTTTAAAATGTTGTATCCACACTCCTGACCTGGTTGGTTGTGTCACGAGGGACAAAGAGCTGGGCACACTTTTTTTTAACCCGAGTCACCTGAGACAAACAGGTGACGTTAGCCTGAACGAGAAACACGACTCAAAAACACTGTCGCACACACACACACACAACACACAATACACGCGAGTTGTAGCGGTCCAGCCCCACTTTTAAAACTTAATTAACACTTCTAATTGGACACAGAAGTGACCGGAAGTGTGTCAAAGCGGATTAAAAGCGGTCTTACATTGTGCGGAAAGTTGTTTCAAGGGTCCGCTCCGGAGTCGTTAAGCTAGCTTAAATTTTTAAAAAGTGCAGCTAGCTCGCCAGTTAGCTAGTTCCGCTTTCTCTCCCTCGCCCGCTCTGACAGCTGCCCAACAACCCGGGGCCGGAGAGGAGCTAATGGAGGGGAGGCGACACTTACACTTATCTCCCTCCTGCTTGTGGAGAGGTCACCTCGATGCTCCTCACTCCTCCTCCTCCTTCTTCTCGGTTGGTGAAAACTTGGCTCCCGGAAACTTCTGGATTCCTTCAGTGGCTCCGCTGTCTGCGTGCTGCGTTCACGTGCTGTCGGGAAATGTCGCGATTTCCAAAAGACCGGAAGAAGAGCTCGGAGGCTCGAGTCAGAATTAGTAATAAAACAATGTGGAGCTATGTTGTTTTCATATTACTTTAGTATGTTATTCATTTTCATGTTGAAACAGTAGGACAGTGTTTTTCCCCTCTGCGTTAGAATCATTAAGATAAGATAATAATCCGTTATCAGTCCCATAGTCAAAAATAAGCATCAGTAAGTAGTAATACGTAACATTCAATACTTAAGTGTAAGGAATTTAAATATAGAAAAATATGAATGGAATAAAAACTGATATATATGATATATACAGTACAAGAATTGCACATGAACCATTGTATTGCACAGACAGGATGAATATTGTAACGTTAAGAGAGTTAAAGGTCCAGTGTGTAAGATTTAGGTGAAAATGATCTATTAGCAGAAATTGAACATAAAATAACCCTAGTGATGTTTCACTAGTGTATTTCATCTAAATTGTGTGAATTATTGTTTTTTTTATCCTTGAATGGGCCCTTTATATTCAAATACTTTATATTTACATCTGGAGAGGGTCCTCTTTACGGAGACCGCCATGTTTTTTACAGTAGTCAAACTGGATAAACTAAACACCTTTTGAGTTTTTATGACAAGTGAATGCTGCCACAGGTTCTTGTTCATGTTTGGAAGGGGATGGGTGAGGTGAGGGGTATTCAGCTGCAACATGCAACTTCACCACTAGATGTCACTAAATTCTACACACTGAACCTTTAAACCAGAGTTAGAGTTCAGTCCATAATGGGTGGTTGTTTTACTGGGAGCAGAGCTGGTTGTACAGTCTCACTGCTGCAGGAAGGAACGACCTGCGATACCTCTCCTTCAGACACTTGGGTGACTCAGTCTGTCGCTGAAAGGATCTTCCCAGTGCTGTGATGGTGTCCTACAGGGGGTGGGACTGGTTGTGTCATCATCCTCCTCTGTCCCACCACCTCCACTGGGTGAAGGGGAGGACCCCAGGACCAAGCTGGCCCTCCTTATCAGTCTATCCAGTCTCTTCCTGTCAGCAGTGTAAATCCTGCTGCCCCCAAAGAAGATGGCCGATGCCACCACAGAGTCATAAAAGGTCTTCAGTAGCCCCCCCACCCCCCCCACACTCCATAAAACCTGGGCACTAGCATGGTGATACAATACTCATCGTTGTGATTTATATGCCAAAGCTGGAGGGCCCTCTGTCTCTGTCAGGCGAGAAACACATTGGGTTTGATTTATCTGTAAGGTCCTTATTTATCTTTTACCCTCCTGTTTTTACTGAGCTTGCGGAATCCAGTATATCCCATCATGTGCCTGCAACATGGAATAACACACAGATCAATCTAAAGCTCAACTCTCAGCCGTGCGTATTCATTTGTTTTGATTGATCCATTTGCTTTAACTGACCTTTTACGTACTGTTCAAAGTTTATGTAATTTTTTCTTTTATTTGTGTTTTCTTCATGTCTTGGAGTGTTTAGTTTATTTTCTGACACTCGGATATAGAGTAAATGAGTGTATTTATTAAAGGGGTAACATTTTTGGAATAAATATAACAATTAAATAAAACGTTTAAAAATAGCGATGAACAAATTCAAAATGGAGATGTAATTTTTGTAACTACCCTTAATAAGTAGTCTGTATTGTTTATTTGTTGTTTTGTCTTTTTTCTGTCTAACCTAAGCTACACCTTTTTGTTCCACATCTATATTTATAGATATAATACAACATTTAATGGAAACATTAATCAAACTTAAAAACTTTACTCAATCATTGTATCAAATTGTACTTGATTGACCGTAAGTTAAAGTGCTCATTAAGAATAGTAACTCATTTTTGATTAGTGAGCAAAACTATTAGTTTCGGGGAAATGTGATCGTCTCAATAAGCAAATTTTGTAGCGCATATAACATTTTTAATAATGTAGTTTATTTTGTTTGAGTAGTTGTATATTAACAAAGCTAGCCAGAATAAGTGCTCCTATACTTGATTTTTTTGATCAATTAGTAACAATAATAATGGGAGGACAATAATCCATTAAGGTAACAAATAAAAAATTCTGTGTAAAACGGTATAGACATATTGTATCAGCTATTTATTATTTGTTGGATTTCTTACTTTCTTGTGGGCCAAATAAACAATAAATGAAGAAACATTGAAACTTCATTCTTCAAGTCATATTTTTATCATAAGGGGAAACAATATTCGGTATTGTGATTCTCTTAATTAAGCGAATGTAGTGGCACACATCAGGTTTATCTCATTCATTTAGTTTGAGTAGTTGTGTTTCAAACTGAAAAGAGGTAGGAGCTGTGGACGGGCTCCAGAATGCAGCACTCGATGGTGTCCTGTCATATGACTCCAAAACCAGGCACTGGGGCGTTGCTCATTCTCCCCACATGAGTGCAGCATTTACCCTTCACCCAGACCTCCCCCCTCACCCTCCTCCCACTCTCCTCCTCAGTGTTTTGAGATGAAGGCACCTGCTGGATATTTCCTCTTTCCATAGTGTTTCTGCTCTGTAATCTGAGCCCCTAGCATCGAATCTGCTGCGCAATTCCCCCAAGTTTTATGTTTTAAACCACAGAAAGCTTGTTCAAGGTGACCGCAAAGGCGCAGGGGGCCGAGTGCCAGCCAACGCATCAACCGACAATGTCTAAAAGGCCAATTCCTTCGCTAACTGCGGCTAAATATATTTTCACCCCCGTGCTGGCTCACCTACAGCTAAACACTAAGGAGCTGAAACTGTTCGCAGCAGCTCCAATTCATTTGCACAAGGGATGCTCCGGCACTGCCCTCGCTGAACTGCCCCAGGTGCCTGAATGGTGCCCAGCTTTCTCAGCCCATGTATCTTTTATAGAGTCTACATAGCATGCATTATTCAGCAATAACACACGGCCCATCTGGACTCCTGTGAGTTTGTGTGTGTGTGTGTGTGTGTGTGCACCTGTGTCTATACATAGGTGTGTGGTCTATACTTAACTTTCCTGCCATGCCATTTCACCATTTCACGCCACATCCAACAGTGCTTGAAGAGCTAAGAATTAGTATTTCCTCTGTAATTACAAGTGAGGTATGAGTGTGTGTGGTGTGTGTGTGTGTGTGTGTGTGTTTGACAGAGAGGAAGGAAGAGAGAGAGAAATAATAGAAAGTGGTGAGAGAAAGAGAGATAGATTAAGTGAATGTGTAATAGTGACTACAGATGGCACGCTCAGGATCAAGCTCTTTCATCATGCCGTTTCTCATTAATAGAGATGGGAGCGCTGCCCTAATTCCATAATTCCTAAATCATGCCAGTTAGTTGAGCGCGAGGAGACAAAAGTACAGGGGAGAGAGGAGAATGGATTAGCCTGTAGCCTAATAACGTGTCCGCAAGAGTAAGAAATCAACAGAAGAAGAGATGAAGGCACAGAAGAAAGAGGCAGAGAGCGGAAAAAGGTTCGCCATCTGCATTTCCTTTTTTGTTGTTGCCAAAACCAACATCATGTAGGCCAAATTTGATTCTCGCCAATTATTGTCCCACATGTAAGGCAGCCAATGAAAGACGCTAAAATAACACAAGAGATTAATGCGATCTGGAGGAGAATAACGAGGATATAATGGTGTGTTTACAGCATGTGTGTCAGTGACATGGTCCAGATGACGGGTTTTCTTACGATTTCAAGGAGCACATCTGTTCATTTCTGGCTCCGTTCCCTCCATTTCTCCTCTCACAAGGGCCGTGACATGGGAGGGTTCCGAAGCCTTGCTTGATCGGGCTTAATTTTACGTTGGGCTAATTCCGCCGGCACCCGATACTTGTCAGGACAAAGAATTGGCTGACCAAGCTCGTGTCTCAGTATTCAGAGATAATTTTATTCCCTCGTCTCCCTTTCACTGGAATATACTCTTTCTCCATTTAAATTGAGCTCTCATATGAAGCAATTTGACGGAAACTAGAGACATCGATAGCCATTAGCCCGCTTTGCACAGGAGGGCCAAACATGGCAGGCCAGGCCTCATCTATTATTCATGCACCTTAGTTTCCCCCCAAAACAACATTTCTTATATTCGTTTTGCATCATGCTGCTAAAAGAGACAAGTCGGTGGTTTCAAGTGACGCTTTTTGAACGGGTGCTGATAAATGTTTCAAGACACCGGCCCTTACAATACCCATTAGGGGGAAAGTGTCTATTGTTGATCTCTTCGTGTCCATACATCTCATGGAAATCTATGGAGCTTTAAAAAGGGACGAAACATTAGATATTCTTTTTTAAAAAGACTTTTAGCCTTTAGGCATCCATGCAATGTTCCGTGTTTTATTCAGGGGCACATGATCAAACCTTTTCAGTTTCAGAGCAACTTCTCTAAGTAGTGAACCACAGTGGTGGAGGAAGTATTCAGATCATTGTTAAGTAAAACTACCAACACTGCAGTGGAAAATACTTATTATTGTTATTATATATTATATTAAAAGGGTGGTAGAATGGATGCATCAACGCATATGTAAGATTGTAGTGTCATAGGTGGTCCAGCTTTATCCAGTGGTTCCCAAACTAAGAGTCAGGCCACGTGATTAATCACAAGATAAATCTGAAGGATGAAAATTATGAGGTAAGAAAAGAGGGAAAAAAGTTTTTCTTTTAAAGAGATAATGAATACTTCAACCTCTTTTAATCAAAACATGTTTTACATTTATATATTTAAAGCTAGCTGGTAAAATAGCAAGAGCAGGCTCCACTTCATTATATACGACCGATACATCCCATCTGCCATCTGGTCAAAGCTCGAAAAACACATGCACACGCACTGACAACTGGTAGAAGACGACTTCTCTGTGACTTGTGAGTGAGAGCACAGGCTGAAACAATTTACCAACCCTACCTTTAATGAAACCACGGGAGAAATGTGGAGTGGAAAACAGCCCCTAGGCCAACTCTCCATCCGAATATTGTTACCATATTCCCAGAATTCAGGCTAAAAAAAAAAAAGAGTAAATTGAAGCACTTTTACATCCACTTCTGTTATGCAAATATTAGGAGTTAGGCGCATTGAGATAAAAGAGCTGGAGGAGCTCATTCTCCAGTTGGGCGCCATTAAAGCACCAGAAAATATAGGGCACAATGTGATTGAGTAACTGAAAGAGCACTAGTGAAACCTCAAACCCATAGGATGGAAAATGTAATGGAAATTTGGCATTTGTTCATTTCAAGTGTTAGTTTAATATATATATTTTTTTTAATTCCTGCATTTACACTCATTTCTATTTATGCGCAAAGTGAAAAACACCAGAATCGAGATGCACTCATAAACAGCGTAAGAGGTGAGATTGGGAACCACTGGTTAAATTGTGCTTTTAAAAAAAAAAAAGTAAAATCTGAGAAATAACGAGTACCCGAAGCTGTGATATTAATGTAGTGCAGTAAAAAAAAGTAGGATATGTCCCTCTAAAATGAAGTGGAGGACACATAAAGAAGCAGGTGATGAAAATACCGAAGTAAAGTACTTGAGTAGATGCACTTCCCATCACCGGTCGGGCCACCCTGCTGGAAAGCTGATGGAAACAAGAGAGGAGAGGCTATCAAGCTATTCAGTCTCCACGTTGTCAGCAGTTCAGATTAGCTGTCACATCGCTGAGGGAGAAACAGCTGAAGATTGGAGAGGATGATTTCATCTGAATAATTTCATGCTTTGACTGGCAGAGCTCAGCGCTCACCGTCCCAGGACTTTGACGTCAGAGGAAGATTGACTGGGGCCAAATAAAGACCCAGGTAGGAGTCTGAGACATGAACACAATCACATGAAGTCACATTTCCACTGAAGAAAACCCCACTCGCTTGTCTCGTTTTTTCCGAGTAGACAAAAAGACAATCTTTATTTGTGTGTTTCTCTCCTCGCTCCGACTCCTGTGTTTACTCTTGACCGACTGACATTAATGAATGAGGTCAGCTTCCACAAAATTAACACCACGAACAGAAAAGGAGACAAACTCATACATGACGCTGAGACCTGGAGGCATCCTACCACTACCAACCATGGATCACAAACCAGAAGAGAAGAGGAGGAAGAAGAGGAGGAAGAAGAAGAAGAAGAAGAAGAAGAAGAAGAAGAAGAAGAAGAAGAAGAAGAAGAAGAAGAAGAAGAAGAAGAAGAAGAAGGAGAAGAAGAACGATAGCAGGACAGCATCGGTGGAATAGAAGAAGAGAAGACACATTTTTTTTAATCATCCACAGGCTATACCCCATCACTGCATCCCACACAAGAGTAATTAACAGTGATTTTAAATGCTACAAAAATAAGATGAAACAGGGAAGGAAGTGCTTACCCTCGTTTGTGTGTATTGTGTGTGTGTGTGTGTGTGACATGTGTGTGTATAATGTGCATGCCATGTCTTTGAAAATGTCTGTGTGTTAATGTCTGCACGCGTGTGTGCGTGTGTGCGTGTGTATCTGTACATGTGTGTGTTCACAGTGCTTACTCATTATGTTCGCTTCCCAACATTAAAGAAGTCTCAGTCCCATGATACACACACACTTTCTCTCTCTCTCTCTCTCCCTCCTCTGCTCCCTCTCTCTTTGTGCTGTTCCCTTTAAAGTACGTCCATGGATGCTCCCACCAGAGGAACAGCCTTGTAATCACAGACTGCATGTGTGTATGTACTTGTGTGTGTGTGTCTGTCTGTGTGTGTGTGTGTGTGTGGTGTGTGTGTATGCGTGCCCCACATGTGTGTTGTTGTTGTGATGCTGCCACACACACCTCCCCTCATATACCACAGTCTATGCACTTCCGACATTATGCTTTAATCCCCCCCCCCCCCCCCCACACCCAGGACCAGCTTCAGTCAGTGTTCACGTCCATTGTGATCTGGCCTGGGCTCCGAGGGAGGATTTCCAGTCAGTTCCCCCCCCCCCCCCCCCCGAGGGTCCATTTGCCTCCCGGCCCCGAGCTAATCCATCAAATGACCGAAAGCCAGTCAGGAGAAAGCGCGTGAGGAGAGAGGTTTGATTTCTTTTTTCTTTTTTTTGTTCTTTTGATGTCAGAAAACGAGTCTCTGGGAGAGCAAGAGAGCGGTGGCAGGGTGTTTCTGATTTTTCCCCATGAAAAAATATATCATCGTTACAAACAAGATTGATCTGAGGGGTTTCACAGTGGTCATGCAACTTGAGTGTCGCCTCCTTTTCTCACCCGTTCATCCTTTAACACCACCCCCACCCCCCACACCCCCACATTCCCACTCCCAACCCCTGCAAATCCCCCCCCCCCCCCCCAACCCCCATTTATCCTGCCAGTCCGAAGAAGAGAAGGTACCGTAAGTGACCACAGTCAAAAAACAAAAAGAATACAGAGAGACAAAGAGGTGGGTGACCAGTGGTACATTCATACATGAGAAAAGACATGGTTCCAGAAGTCACCCGACCCGGTCGACATTAGACGGTGCTGAAGACGCCTGTGCTGGCCAGGCCGTGATAAATGCTTTGTTTAGAAACACGAAGACAAAACACGTTCCCCACCTGAAAAAATGTACACCTCGCCAAACCCCCACCCGGAAAACCCCCTCGCCCACACACACCCCCCCAAACCCTCCTACTGAAACAGGCTATGGTTATACTTGTCATTATAATATGATATCTGAGCTTCTCATAAAAAATCAATCTCTATGACTTTTATATCACGTCGCTGTGCATATACACTGGGTCTGAAAATATCAACACAAACAATATTACATTTCCCATATTTAAATCGGTGCCCGCGTCGTTTTCCTATTTTCTTTTTCCGCACAGGCCAGGCCGCTCTCCTTCCTCTCCATCTCTGTACATCGGCTCTTTTTTTTTTTCTCCTTGTAGCTGGAATTCATCCAGATAGTGCAGAATTCCAATTACAATTCAAGCTTGGCCACTTCCAATACTTGGTGTGAGGATGGGATAGCAATGTGTGCAAAAAATCCAATTTTTGTGCATCCAGGCCTATCGCTAAATGCATCCTGCCGTGATTGGATGATAGGAATTGCACGCAACAAGTTTAATCATGGCCACGGCTATATCTACCCCATCGGTGGCTAAAAGTCAATAGTCAAATCAAAAAGGACCCCCTGATATGAGTGCAGAGACATTTCCCTTGTGTTCTTCAGCTGAGAGGTGCTGTCCCACCCAGAAGTTGGGGATCAGAGATGAAGGGTCGATTCCCAGGCAGCTCACGACCCCAGCCCTCTCAGCCAGGCCAGGGTAGGGTGTCCACGGCCGGGCCATGGAGGGGGGCTGGCAGTGGGGGTGGTTGGTGGTTGTATAGAGGTGGAGGTGGGAGAGGGGGGGGGGGGGGACGGAGACAGAAGGCTTCCCTGAGGGGTGGTGGATTTAGAGGGACAGCCAGCCCGGCTCAGCAACCCTGGGTGGGAGCTCCAGGAAGAGGGGGAGAGGGGTCACAGCCAGGAGGAGAGTCCCAGTGAGGCCAGAACAGCTAACAGGGCCACGCACCCTGGCCTCCGGATCGGACCTCCATCAGTCAGGAAGGGCTCCGGAGAATCATATCCCGACCCATCTGAAACAGAGAGAAGAGGAGCACGAACAAAACGCCTGAACTGAGAGGGACACGGAATAGACAAGACAATCTGAGAGTGGATGAACAGGGGGAAGTGGATTTAGAGACAATGGGTAGACAGGCGAGACTGTTCAAGGGGGGTTGGGGGGGGGGGGACAGTGTGGAACGTGAGCGACAAACTGGAGAAGTCTCACCCTTCAACAGCCGGGGAGAGGCTGAGGGAAGATGGCAGAGAAGGATGAGGAAAGAGGAAAGAGCGAGGAGGGAGGAGGGAGGGAGAGGGAGGAGGGAGGAGGAGAAGACGACAGCAACTGAGCTCTGCAGGGGGTTTAACCAACCTAATTACAGTTTAATCACAGCGACTCAGAATCTGGAGCAGCTGACACACACACACGCACGCACACACACACACACACACACACACACACACACACACACACACACACACACACACACACACACACACACACACACACACACGTGCAGCCCCTCACAGCTCGCCCGAGTGACAGTATTTCACAGACGAGATGGAAGTTGCAATGTCAGACAGATTACTTTAACAGCACACAAAAAAAAGGATCTCAGAGAGGAGCCGCAGCAATGACAGAATAAAGGAACGTATGTTGTTTCAGTAATTATGGAGGAGGAGAGAATTTCCTTCCCCCTTAGCGAAAAAAAGATGGAATGATCTGAGCCTTGAAAGCTGCGAAGGCCGACTCTCATCCTCGTACGAAGATCTTCAAAGCCGTGTCATTATCTGGGGAGACGTGTTACTACCCGGGTTTGATTCCTCAGTCTGGCTCGGGTCGAGGGAAACTCACGAGGGCGTCTTTGGAAAAGGCGCTCAGGTAGATTTTCAGGATAACGCAAGGTTAGCGTAATGCCTGCTGCAACCTGATCCCCCCCGTGTATGCCAATCCGCCGTCGAGCTATTTTTGAAACGGGCACTATCGCTGGCCGACACGTCTGCTCTGGTGTCAGCGATCTGAGAGGAGCTATTTTCTAAAGAGTGTGTCTTACCAGGCCGCCTGCTGTTTGGGGGGGAAGAAGCAAAAAAAAAAGATCTGCTTCATCTTTTTACCACATGGCTGGTGCATGAGGCGGATTTCATAACAAAATATGAAGTGTCTAATATTAGATTAGGCTTCTTCTGTATGCGATTGGTTTATTATTAGATTGCTCTCCGGTTTCTCATGAGTAAATCTAGCTAATAGAGCGATGCTTGCGGCCTGGTAACGTTTTCAGAGAGCACTTTCCTCCTGCCCCCTTCTCTCTTTACAAGGACAGAAGGGCTCCCTCACACCCAGTGCGATGTGATGTGATGTGATTTGATGTGATGTGCGTATGCCACTTTGTGCCTGTGCCTCTTCTCCCGCGTCTATGTGTGTGTTTGCGCCTGTGCATTCTTATGTGTGTGCCGCCATGTGTCAGAATGTGTGTGTGTGTGTGTGTGTGTTTGTGCAAAAGGTGTTAAAGTGTTGCCTGGCCGACCTGTGAATCAGAGCAGAGACTGTTGCCGGGGCATTCTATCAAGCCTCTTATTCCCCCCCTAATTTTACTTTGATAGCCAATCTGGACCTCGGTGTGCGTCGGCGAGTGTGTGTCTGTGCGCGAGTGTGGGTGTGTAGTTGGAGCGTGACTCACCTGGAGGTCTGACATACACCTTCAGCTTTAGACACGCCCGCCCCACATGGTTCGGGTGAGGAGACGCTGTGAAGAGAGAAAGAAAAAAGCAGAGAGATTGGACGAGGAGATTAGCTGAGAGATAAAGTGATTTGCGCCGCTGATTGCTCTCATGAAGTAATTGGGGACATTTAATAAAAGTTTGATAGTGTTCTGTCACCGAGGGCTGGAGGCTTATTACCAGGTGGTTAGCAGCATGACGAGAAAGGAGAGATTGCTGCGACCATGGCCTGATTAATCTGTTTGTGGGCCCTGTCGCAAAAAACAAACCGAGGGTCCCCAATCACTCCCATTCCGACTCTCTCCTTATAATAAATCCGGTCAACAAGAAAACAAATGAAACACATTTATTTCCTAATAAGCAGCTTATTAAGGTAGATTGGACTTTGGAAACCAAAATAAGACCTGACCGTCCATTATCCATCCACTAGCCGTGGCATTTAAGGGGAGCTGGAGCCAATCCCAGCGGACACTGGGTGACATGCGGGGTAAACCCTGGACCAGGGTGGGCTCATGTCGGAATATGGCTAAACAGAGACAAACAACCGATCACACTCAACAACACAATTTAGGATTCAAACCGAGGACCCCTTTGGCTGTGAGGCAACAGTGCTAACCACCACGCCGCAGTGTCTGTGTTGGAGCCAGAGCCTGATGTAGCTTGAGATCTCTACTGTCTACTCACTTCAGGTGAAATGTTCTATTATTATGAAGAACATGGGCACTGAAGATTTACTTTTGGGTGAAATCTCAGATTCATTGTCCTGCAGTAAACTCACTATAGATCCCCAACTGCGTATTATTGCACAGCTGAAAATATTCCCCAACAGATGCTCTATTTACTTAATCTAGATGGCACTCAGTGGAGCGCATATACCTCTAGTTCCCTGAATCCAATCGAGCGGCGCCAAATCTCACACACTCGTGAATACCAGTTCCCCGAATGTGCCTGATTTCTTCCGTTAAGATCCATTAACTGGAAAAAGTCCATCATCTCAAAATGGTATGGAAAGTGAGAAAAGCTTTTTGGATCTGCCCCCTGATCCGGATCTTAATGGATTCCACAACATTCACCAAGTTTCGTTATAATCCGTTGTTTTTGTGTAGTCGTGCTTACAATCCAACCAACCAACCAGCAAACGGACAGGGGGCAACATTAGCTTCTTGGTGGAGGTAGTAACCTATAGAGATGATAGATTTCTGAAGATCTACATATGTCTTTGGTAGGAATGAACGAGCTTAGTGATTTGCCAGGTTTGGGCCTTTGTATTGGAATTGTGAACACTGATAAAGATCATGGAGAAGCCTTATCATTAAAGTAACAATGCAGGACCCGGCTATATCAAATGTTGTCCTTCCAAATGATGTTTTAATTCCCTGTGACTGCTCTCAAACAAATGTCACAGGACGGTGGTCGAGCACCAGCCCCTTTCAGAGGCTCAGAAGTCAGAGACGTCTTTGGCGCTGACCTCTTTTCCTCTGACACAGATACGTGCAGACATCTCTTCTCGTTCACTGGGCAATTGTTAGCGCAAAGTGAAACACACAAAACTGTAATCAAGTCGGTAGAAATATGTCACGGCTGGTTAATCAGGAGTGTAAAGGAAGGGCAGTGTTTTTACGCTGAATAACTTGTTAGAATTGGACTTTGCTGTAGTCATTACCGCAGCCTATTACTTTTTTTGATGTAATTTATTGCTTCAAGCATTTGGATATATATATATATTTTTTTTTGGTGCTTTTAAGTTCTAAATAAACCCGTGGTCCCAAGATATTCCCGTAAACATACCAAGCACTTCAGGCAGTGTAAACAAGTCTGTGAGGGATGAGCCCACATACTGGGATTCGGTCACACTCGCATTCATACCTTAGGGAAATAAGCCGCTCTCCAATCGACCTGACTTGAATGTCTTTTGGAAACGGGGGGGGGGAATGAAATCCATGCAAATTCCTCACGGCCGCGGCGCGCCCTTCTCGCGCGGGGAGGTGACGGTGCTAACCACTCAGCCACCACGCTCCCCCCCCCCCCCCCCTGTCTGAATCCCTACCCCCCAAAAAATGGGGAGAAGTGTTAAAAAGTGACTGGAATTCAAACTTCAAAGTGCAGTGAATGAAACTGAATCTGGGTTTTTAGTCGCACTTCACTCAGAGGTGACGGGGACCGACTCGACACACACACACACGTACTGTATATATGCGGATGTGTTGAGGAATATGCGCACAAACACTGATGGGTTGCGGCAGCGGGCGTGGAGACCTCTTGGCCTTCTCCCTTGAGGAAGTCCGCATCGCCAGAGCCCACGGTGACCCCAAAGAGGACCGCCATCAAGATCCACAGCGATACAGGAAATAAATCCGACCCTTCCCTTGCCCTCTCCTCCCTCTTTTTCTGCCCACAACTCCTCCCTCCATCCTTCCCTCTGCCCTTCACCTCCTTTACCCTTTCATGCCTTCTCTGTAGCCCACTTCCTTTGCCTCCAATTTGATACAAATCATCCACCGACCCTCCCAACAGCGAGCAGAGAGATTGTTTTGTGGCGCTGCGCCGCCGGCCTGGCATCAGGTTCTCTGTCCCGCTGCACCTCTTTGTTTTTGGCTTCCCCACTGTTTGACTGGAAAATGGCAACACTGGGAGAGAAAGAGAGGTGGAGAGATACCCCCTTCTCCTCCCCCCCCCCTTTTCTTCTCTCTGTGACCTCCAACAATTTTCACTTTTGTCTCCCCCTTTTTTTCTCAAAAGTCTTATCAGCTCTTGCAGTGCCTCTTGTTCCCAGCACATCCACAGCCCCCCCCCCGAAAACCCATTGAAAATCACTCAACCTCATCAGATGGCAGCTGGGAGAAGTAAGAGGTGGAGCAGACCTGTCAACATGTCAACCACATGACAAACACACACGCCGACGTGCACACACAGGCACACACACACACACACACACAGGCACACAGGTCCGGCTGCAAATCAGCATCAAAGATTTATCTACCGAATATCTGTAGAGAGCACACACACACACACACACACACACACACACACACTCATTGGAAGGGCTAAAAATGTCCCATGCAGTCATTCCACATCAATACTGACCTGTTCATGTGTGTATGACTCTCTCGCTCTCTCTCTGTATGTGTGTGTGTGTGTGTGTGTGTGTGTGTTGTTCATCTGTGCATGTGAGAAACAGCGAGAGACAAAAAAATGTGTGTGCGCTTGTCACTCAAGATGATGGACATGGCCTTTCATGGACTCACAATTGCCTGACAACTGACCCCGCAACCAGCCCTACCCCCAACAACACACACACACACACACACACACACACACACACACACACACACACACACACACACACACACACACACACACACACACACACACACACACACACACACACACACACACACACACACACACTCAAGCCTTGCGGAATACCCACTACCCTCAGGGGTCCCAGAGACACAGTACTATAGTCAGCAACTATACAACTCTGGAGGGGCCCTGTCCATCCTTACATGAGACAGAAAACAAAAGAGTGTGAGTTTGTGCGTGTGTGTGTACCGACTGGGAAAGTACACAAGGACATTGGGCGGCTGCAATCTTTGTCTCTTTGGCTCTCTGTGACAGAGACAGACAAAAAATATATTTGCAAAATACTTGGTATCGTTTTTTCCCATTTTCAACAAATAGTTTAGCTTTTTTTTATCTCATCATCTGTAAAAAATAATCAAGGTCTGTTGTGCGTTACGGTTTGATTTTCCAGAGATTACATTCAAGAGCTATATTACAAAGTAAATTTGCATTCCAACCTGTGTCAGTATCTGTATGATGAGGAGATATATGATATCTGTAAGGTCAGAATCTGTGTCCAAGGACAGATCCCTGTCAGTCAAAGAAATATGTTGCACCTGCATGGCGACCTTAGACTGGGGAACCTCATCCCATTATGGGTCATGGTGAGAACGCTTCATCTCCGACCGAAGAGGTTAAGGTCGGTTTGGAGCCGAGTGTGGAGCCGCACCACACGGATAAATGAAGCGACCTGCGTGGAGGCAGACATGCTCCACGTCGTCTTTTAGAGGAGACGTCGAAAAAGAATTACTGTTGACAAGCAGCAATTGATATGAAAGTAAAAACTCTGATTATTAAAAGTATTATTCCTGGGAAAACAGTGAAAATGTTGAATATCTCGCAATGTGAAAGACGATGAAAAACAACTCCTGGATCCGAAACCGATTCCTCTCTTCCTTCCACAAAAGTTTGGTGGAAATCTGTTGAGTTGTTTTTGTGTAACCTGTAAAGGACAGGGGTGAAAACACGTCCTCCATGGTGGAGGTAATAACTTTGACCATTGCAGATAAAACAGTTACAGCTTTAGAGTAAGTCAAATAGATTTAACCTTTGAAAGTTACATCTGAAACATTATCGACTCTACAAAGTATTTAATGCTAAGTTTGCAAACTGCATCTTCTCACTTCTCGCCCCAAAATCAACACAATCGATCATTTGTTCCTTTGCAAACATCTCCCCAGCTGCTCTGTGAATCCAAACAGGAAGACGTCTCGTCTGAAGTTAAAAAGTGGCTGTTTTCCGAGCAGCGGCGGGGAAAGTTTTGGCGCATCGACAGCAAAGCTTCTGAAAGTCAATTTAATGTGCATTCCTCTGATAACCCAGTGATCTTGCAGTAAACTGTTCGGATGTAGTAAATCTATCCCACCCATCTGGCAGCTGAAAACAATGTTTAAGAGTAATTTGAAGATACGATTTGTCTCTTTGCCTGGCGGGGGGAATGATAGCGTTTTAACTCTGTTCAGAAAAACCGTCTCAGGGGGCAGAGCCCATCTGTGATACTAATACATCACTTGTTGATGTGAGGAGGAACATCAATACAGCTAATATAAAAATGATTACAAACTACGCCCGGTGACATTTTTACCACTTTGCTGAGCACACCACTTACACTCTCCACAGAAGCAGAGAGATACATCAAGAAATAAGGAGAGTGAGCGAGTGCGGGGGGTGTGTGTGTGTGTGTGTGTGTGTGTGTGTGTGTGGTGTGTGAGCGATGGAAGGTGTGTTTACGCTCGCCTGTGGCTGTGCGAGCGACATGGCGGGCTGTGTTTGAGAACTCTCTCAATCATCTTCTGTTGATTGCATATTTACACGTGGTTTACAAATGCCTATTGAACAGGAGGGTGGATTACATGCACACAGACACACGCACACTCACATGCACACAACAAACAGACAAACACCCTTTTTACCTGCACACACACACACACACACACACACACACATATAAGGAGTAACAGTGCCAGGTTGATAACCTACAGATGTAGTAGTACTCATGTCCGGGCCTGAACTCAAAGCCCAGGGAGAAGGGAGTGAAGAGCTGGAACTTCTCTGAGAAGCGCAGGGGTCCGTCAGGACCGCTGGGACGGTTGCACTCCCAGCGCTTGAAGCCACGCATCCTGTGCTGGCAGGAAGTGTAGCCCTCGTGGTTGACCATGAAGAGGATGTAGCGCTCCATGCGCCCGTGGGACGGAGGACCCTCATAGTAAGGACAGTAGATGTCCAGATAGTCATTGATGTTCACTGCCACCCTGTACTCTCCGTGCCAGAACCTGCAAGACACAAAGGAAAGGAAATTAAAGTTTCCTCAAGAAATGAACAGGCAAAGGAATATGCATTGAATCAGTGGGCAGACGTCCATGTGACAATAGTTTAGTTTACAAATACATCCCTACGAAACCATGAATATTTACTACCTATATCGAGTTTCTGAATGATTGCACGGCATAAGGAAAACTGCGGTGAGGGTCCGTTTAGTGCAATCACGCTGTGCACGGCAATTATATGAAATATTATGACTGCTGTTTGGACATTTCTGTGTTTGCACATCTCCACAGGAAGCTGAGAAGTCACAGAGAGCTACACAACTGCAGCCTTGACAGATTCAACGCATTGTTTTCCAAGGACAATGTTTTATTATAGAGGATCATTGCAGTGCATAGCAAAAACATCGAACAGGGTGTTTTTTAAATCTTATTTAATAAAATAGGATTTCTCTTTGTCAGCTACGCATCATGGGAATGGCTCGTATGTTAGAGATCCAGTCTTTCTTCCTGTCAGAGCGCCTCAATGAGCCGACTCCTCTGACACTCAAGAGAAGTGGGTCATGTGATGGAGGAGGGTACACATTATTATCCCGTCCCCTAAAGCAGTGTATACAGGCAGCTGTGGTAAGAGTCCACTTAGTTCCGTACACATCCCAGATCACCGGGGTCGGCGTGATGAATGGAAGTGGGTCAGAGGTTAGTGAAGAAGACGTATCAGTGCATAGACACATTGTGGAGGGTAAGTGCGGTGGAGGAATATGCAGTTTTCCTTCCCGTATTCCTCCTTCTGGCACCGAGTCAAGGATCATGTGCAGGTAACATATGGAGAAACATAAGTTGGCATCTCCGCCCGTCTCTGTTCAAAAGCCTCTGCTAGTTATGATATATTACAACCATATGGCTGCATCCTCTCCCCACATAATACAAGCTCTCTTTAGGTTCGTGGTTTTGTGCCAATGTTGCTCGTGTGCACGGGGAAGCGGGACGCGTGTTTACAATCTTGAAGTCGGTGGAGTGAGACGCTCTTCTCCTAAAGGATGAGACCTGTGATATTCTATATTCTTGTCATTGCCAACAAATGCCATTAAAAGATAATAAAAAAAAAGCCAACTGTGTATTAGAATTGAACTTTTAAACTCCTCTACCCTGTCTGTGAACCCCAGCCTCAGGCCCCACTGGCTTCTCCTGAAAACATAAATGTCTAAAAATGGGTCATGAACACCTAGTTTCATTTTTTAAAAGAGGCTAAATCATCCTCTAAAACAGCTTGATACTGTTTTTCCCCCTCTTTTGCAGAAATTAGTCAAACAGGACTGTGGTGCATTGGTTAGGGAGTGTTCTACCAATGCATTGGTGCATATTTGATGCTCTTCTCACAGCGTCCACGTTTATGGTTATGAAGAAACATTTCACTTGCTGTCACAGTGTTGCTCACTGACAGTTTGGAACAAAAAAAATGGAGCTTTGTGACACAGACGACTAATCCCCACAAGGCTTTGGATGAAACACTTAAAAGTACAGAGAATATCACAAGACGTATTCATAAAACAGTCTTAGCTTAATATACTAAAGAATACAAGTTTACAGCTACAATATGAATCAGCATCTTTAATCAATACTTCAGATATTTTATTTACAGCGCTCCTCAAATGTCTTTTTGCATTTCCAACAACCCACAGTGATTTTGATATTCACGTTTCACTTTGAATATTTACTAAACACTTTAAAGGATGTTTAAAAAACACATGTGTGATAAGTTAGTGTCGATTACTCTGTGAGCAGCGTGTCTGCGTCTGCAGCGGCCACTTCCTCTGGCATTTGTCGTTATCGTCATCCTTCGCCATTGGCCACGATCAATTTGATTTCAAATGTACCACATCGAAACGCGTTTAAAATTCAGCTGCTGCACGTTATCAAATCTTGTTTCTCCGAGCTCGGTAAATTTGAGACGCAGGGAGATGCCTGCAATCAAATGAGCATAAACAAAAGCCAGTTGTCGGGGCAATCTCGTCGTCTCCGATGGCGTGCGCGCACATGCTTTTTAGACAAATTCATCATCTTCCTCCTCACCTTGGCAGTAATTGATTGCCTCGAATGAAGACATTTTGGTCTAAGCACTTTTGGTTAGTGGGATATTTAGCTTTGGGACAAATTATCCCAATAACGCCGGTCCTATCTCTCTCCCAGAGGGCAAATCAGGAAGTGAGTTAGATGTAATGAGTGCCTTCATGCTTCGGTGCCCTATCAGAGCGAGTCTCGCAGGTTCTAAAGGGATCCTTGAGCAGATCATTTAGATGCATTGATCCACTGGGGAGCTCCTCTCGGCTCTCTCTGCTCCCAATCAACTCTGATTAACAACTAAAGGGAAGAGGCAGAGAGAGAGAGAGAGAGAGGGGAACAGAGGGAGAGACGCACGGAATGCGAATAAAAGGAGTGATAGGAAAGAACAGAGGGAGTGAGACAAAGAGAGGAATGGTAGGGGAAAAGTGGAAATACGTGCAGACTGAGGACAAAAGTGAGCGAGAGGCAGAGAGCGGAGGAGGGGTAATGAGATTGCATGAAATTAGGGTTAGAAAAAGTCAGAAATAAGCAAAAATGCAGAGGAAAGAAAGAGGAAGAGGAAGAGGAGGAGGAGGAGGAGGAGGAGGAGGAGGAGGAGGAGGAGGCCAGCTGGAGGAAGAGCAGATGGAAGAGGAGTTTTCCGTCTTTCTTTTTAATTTGTACGATTGTGGGTTTCCATCCGAGACGAATGTGCTTTGCCTATTGATTGTGCACTGATACATTTATGGGTGACTACCGTCTGAGCGTTTGTGTGTGTATACGTGTGTGTTTGTGTGCTTGGACGGAAATGTGTGTGTGTGTCTGTGTGTGTGTGTGTGTGGGGGGGGGTGAAACAGGTCTCGATGAGTGAGGATGCTCAATCTAAGAAAGGGCTAATGTGCCAGGATACATTAAGTTGTATTAAGCTACTCAGCTCCCTGCTCCTGTGACACCGTCTGCATTCCTAATTCGCCAAACTGCGGGTGCAGGTGTGCGCCACCGCACTCTCAGCCGTTTAACAGAACATGTTGGAGGTGTGTGTGTGTGTGTGTGTGTGTGTGGTCATACGTGGATGAGTGTGTGTGTGTCCCTGCACCGCTGCCTCTAAGGCTGTGTGTCATCTGGAATTAAAACAACTCATGGCAAAAGCATGAGGATGCCATCTCACTAAGTAATGTGAGATTCATAAGTTGTTTGTTGTGTGTGTGAGTGTGTGTGTGTTATGTCGCATGGGGTGGGTGTGTGGTGTTGGTGTGTGTGAATGTTGGTGTGTGTGTGGTGTGTGTGTGTGTGTGTGTGTGTGTGTTAGTCGTGGGTACTGTCAGGTGTGGTGTGTCTCTGCTACGCGCTCCTCTGAGCACTGTGTGTCATTGAATATTTAATACACACACACTCCACTGGCCAAAAAAGACATGAGAATGCACTCTCACTTACGTCATGTATCTTTCTCACAGAACTTGTGTGTGTGTGTGTGTGTGTGTGTGTGTGTGTGTGTGTGTGTGTGTGTGTGTGTGTGTGTGTGTGTGTGTGTGTGTGTGTGTGTGTGTGTGTGTGTGTGTGTGTGTGTGAGGTCTGTGGGTGTCACTGCCTCAGGTATTGGTGTGTCTTTCTTCTACCGCAGCTCCGTCTCTGAGCAACTGTGTTTATATAATATTTATTTATCTAACTAATTTCCAACAGCAAATACTTTATAAAAGAAAGTTGAATATGAATAAATTATGTTTTCTATCAACAACACAGTGAGGTTATGTCGTTAATTTTCATATTTTGTAAACTCCAATTATGTTGTGACTAAAATTGTCGGTAAAACGTTGTCAGACAATTTATTATTTAGAATTTAATTTAGTAGCTATTTAACGTCCATGCAACTTTTTAGGCACTCACAACATCTGGTTAACATTAAGGAAATTATATGCAGTCTGGTTTAATCCAGAAAAAGTTTGCAGACACATGTTTATTTATATAAAACCATCACTAAGTGCTTTTGTTGCCTGGACCTAACGACCGGTGGGACCACGGACGCATCTGGCCCGACAGTCGTGCACTTTGTACCAATCGCCCAAACCTCGTCCAAACAAGTCATTTAACATTTTAACTTCTCAACCTGGTGCAGTGAGACAGTGCTAGTGTACTTTTGGGTGATGGAGCCCTGCTGCACCCAGGTCTCCCCCTTTGTAACTCAGGGTGACCGGAGCTACGCTGTCCATTAAACTCCAACAGACTAATTCTGAAGCTTCTTTTAAATCCCTTCTTTAACAGATAATTGACACAGGCTCTTGTTTACATTGACTAATCCTATTTATCTATTAATATAATTCTATCTTCCTCATTGTTCTGTTTTCTCGGCTCCAATGTTCCATTGGTTTGTCCTGGTCGCTTCGTCTTTGTAAAGCACTTTGCATCATTGCTAAGAAAAGTGTGGTCAGAGGGAAACACGGCTTTTTGGTCTGGACACATTAAAGGACAGATGTCATTGTATGAAAACTTTGTGAGAACCCGACACCTTCAGCGCTCAGGGCGCTAGATCGGAGATATTTGGTTCCTGCAGCCGAGGGTATTTTTGAAAACCGATGATAGGCAGGAAGCAGACAGAGGAGAGCGAGCCGTCCTAAATACGCCGCGGTGCCCAGTGCAGGACTCATATTCACAGTCTACTACCCTTTAAGTGTCATTTGCTTGATAATGTCAAAAATTTACGACAGCGTATGAATAATTGCTTTTAATTTAAGACGTGTGTGTGTGGAATCCTCGTATTCTCGAAGCATCAGTTCAACCTTTCAAAAAACACACATGCCGGAGGAATCTGCCTCCACCCCAAAATACAGTCAAGGTGAACGGAATCTCATTAGTGTCACACACTGTCAAATGTTGTCGTGGGGACAATTTCTTATGCAGAAAGTTGCTCCGACGAAATCTCTGCACAGCGAAGTCGGTGGATTATCCAGCCGGAGTTCCATGAAAGTCAATGTGGAGATCACCACCTGCAATGTAATAGGGCGGCATCTTCCATTTTGGACACATAGCAGCAGGAAAAAAACTGAAAATATCTACGTGATAAACAAACTTATTCAAATTTGGGTCACAGTGTTGCTCCGAAATATGAGTGGATTAGTGTTAGGGTTTGAAATCTCACCCGTGTTTGCTCATTCCCTTTTACGCGACGTAACGGACGCTCAGCAGTGAAACGCATTGTGCATTGTGGTACTGCAGAAACCGTGACCTCTGCGGTTTTTGTCCCATTGTTGAAGTTTCGATGGCACTGTTCGGTGGAAACTTTCACACACTCAGAATCCAGACACTTGAATCAAATGGCGGCACAATGTGATAAATAGGGAGTGATTTGTACGCCCTCCTTTTTTTTTTATTATAGTCGTTTTGTTGATATAAGTTTGCTGGAAACGGCCATCAACCCATTGCGTTTACTCTTTATACCATTAAGACCTGAGCAAATTCAATTCATTCCTTTGGCGTTGGCGGCGTGGTCCGTTCGCTCGCTGACCATTAGCGAGCTGATTCCTTCAGAGAGCTCGACTGTCCCTCTTCAATAAGTTTTTATTGCACAAAATGGTTTACAAGGATGAACCAGACACCACGAGGACAGTAAAGAGAACAAAATAAAAAGTTCTATCGTCTATCTTGCAGGTTTTTGGTCAGGTAGCCGCAGCACAGCTTTGTTACCCAAGTTTTTTGAAGTGCCTTCTACTGTACGCTTCAGTGACTCAAAGTTGCGGTTTCAAAAAAAGCAAATATATGACAAAATGCAACATGCATTGTCTCACAAACAAGATCTTCCTTCAAAACGTATCCCATCCTTATAATTTGACGGATGATAAAGTACAGTAATATAAAACTACACACATAGAGCCCCTCAGGTCGTTTACTCCAAAGTAGAATATTCCCTTTAGCCTTTGACTCATTCTGCGCACAGCAGGACAAGAAATAATGTATATACATATTTTTCAGGTCATAAAACTTGATTATCTTTCGTTTCCAGTGAGAAATAGCTTTTTGTATCTCTGGGGTATTGACAGTCAATATCATTTTCACACCTAAATCTACCCAAAGTAGGAAAAACTTGACGATTAGGTTCAGAATGGAAAGAAAGATGGATGTTGAAAACTTTCTGCTCTCAAAACTTAGTCGTGTCTCCGTGCAGAAGTCTCCAAAATACACAGAGTATTGTTGAGGTGCATGTTGTTCGGCACACGGCCTTTTCAGTGTTTTGTTCCGCAGCTCGAAGCCATTTTCTTTATTTAACACTGTCTCTGCAATGTGATATGATGGTTCACTTCGTTCCTTAATCCCCCCCGATGTCATTCGGATTCTCCTCGCTCGTTCACTGCAATTGAATTGTCTGCTGAGGTTAGCCAGATGCGGCTGAGGCACTCTGCCTTTCGGCTGCTGGCTCTCATCTGGACGTAAAAAAAAAAAGAAAGGCTTGTTCGGAGGCTTGCACCCCAATCAGCGGTGAAGAGTCGGTGTTAAAAGGGTTTTTGAAAAGCAGATAGAAATGGAGGAGTTCAGAAGATGCAATGAAAGATTAAGAGAGGAGAGTGTGTGTGTGTGTATATAGTGAGTGTGTGTGTGTGTGTGTGTGCTGCATTAACGCACTGTAGATGTAGAAGTATCTGTGCGTACAGTAACAAGTGTGTGTAGTGGCCTCTCTTTAGTATTCAGGCACCACTGAGTCATCAACACCATCTTTCAGCGCGGTGGTGATCAAAGCCTCCAGGAGCCCGATGACGGAGGAGCCTCGGATGTTTACCGTACCTGCTCGTGTCCTAAACATCGGGCCAGATCAGCGAACAAACATCAAAGGACGCTTCTCTCTCTCTCTCTCTCTCTCTCTCCCTCTCCCTATGTCGCCCTCCTCTCTCCCTCCATGCATAACTTCCTCCTTTCCTACCAGCCTCACTCGATCTCCCTCCGTCGCACTTGGTAATGCGGCGTGCATCCAGCGGAGTGAAAGCCCCGGGTATACGGGATGTCAGTCAAAGGAGAAAAGTCGCCTCCAAGTCACCATCGAGGTTTTTTTTTCTCACAAAGATGGGTCAAGTGAAACAGGAGAGCTCTCCACAGTCACGTTTGCAATGATGCAATATTTTCTCTTGTCATGGAAACCAGACTACAGCCCATTTAGTGGTCAGGTGGGCGGCATCATGTTTCTTTTTAACGTGCATAGTGAAAAATTGGGAAAATGGTGTAAGTTAGCCTTTTTGTGCACTTAGATCAAAACACTGCATATTTGAATTTTTTGGCGAGCTTTTGGGAGACATTAGGCTAATGTGGCTATAAACAAATCCAGATTTCAAATATAATCAAAAAGCAAATGTTTTATGAGGAGGGAAAATCCGCTCAACACAGTTCGTCGGAGTATTTTGTCGAGAAAACACCGAATGTGACCTTTGACTGAGAATCCAAGGTAAAAGAAAAAGAAAGACACACATTCACGTTGACCAGGGAAATCAAAGTTCTCCCTCTGTTGGAAGAAACTTCAACTGAACGGACTGTTTATTCAACACATCACTCCACTTTCTTCAAGAAGAAAAAGGCAGATGACTCAGATGTGGATTAACTTTCAGTTTGAACATCTGATTCATCTCCGCTTTTCCAGTTCAAGGCAAAAGTTTTGCATTGGGCTCAGTGGGCGATACCTTTGTGCCCGGTTTATCATCATCCTCTTATTTACAGTAACAAACTCCCACAACGATCACCTATCCGTGCAAAGGGGGGCTGCTGGCCAAGTGGAAATGTGGAGCCTTTGAAAACGAAAGATTTCACATCCCTCACGTGAAATGCGCAACAATTTCACCTCATTTGGCTTTTTGGCAGGAGGAAACCGCTGCTTCCTGACGCGTGTGTGTGTCTGTGTGTGTGTGTGTGTGTGTTTCTAGGTAGCCTGTGTCTCACTCTGCAGCTTCAGTCACTCTCTGTGTCTCTTCAATCGACTCCACATTACTCCCGGTTTCTATCTCTCCGTCTTCAACCTGTCTCGAGCTCCTCTCCTTCCTCACCGCTCACCTCAGCTTCATTTCCCCGCTCTCCTTCCCCCTTTTCTTCGCCTCCCACTTCCCCTCCAGGTGCACGGCGGCGTCTTTTGACATTGTGATACTGTTTCCTCTTTGCAGTCGTTACGATTCTCTTTCCTTCTCTGTTTTCTCGTCCTTGATCTCGTCTCTGTCTTAACCCCCCCTCCCCCTTCTTCCTTTGAACGTATTTTTATCCCCCCCATCAAGCCTCATGCTCTCTGCTCATTTTTATTTTTTTTGAATGTTAAATGACATCCCTCCTCCCCATCAATACACACACACATGCACACACACTCTCACACACACACTCCCATCTTCCTCTCCCTAAGACTCTTTAGATGCTTTTTCTCTCAGCATGAGGTTTTCCTTTCTCCTGCTGTCGTCTCTCTGCCTGCGATTCCCACTGCATTGCCGCTGATGCCTCGGAATGTGGGGCAAAGTAAATACATTCCCGCCTTCGACACAAACACACACTGAGACACACACACACACACACCTGCATGTAACACACCAGGACACAGGCACACGGAGACATATTGACACATATATCAAACCCCTACATTAACACATGCAGTGCAATGTTTGCCCTCGTTAAGATATGTTTAATTATGTATATCAGCTCCTCCAACGTTCTACGTGAACACAAAAAAAAACGTAACAGTGTGTTGTTCTCTACGTACGTAACAAAGCATGAAAAATAAACCATCAAAACCACACCACACGCTCACACTGTGTGGCTGTGACAAGTTCCACATCTGTCACTCGGCATAATGTAGCCCATAGATCAGCGCGGTGACATTCAGCACATCTGAAAGGTTATTATGTTTTTCGTCAAGACGGGGAAAACATGGGGCCCCCCTGCGGACTCGCCGCCGCCGCCTGCGCCAATGCCTGGCAAACTCATGCACGTAAGCACACATACAAACAAACTGTCAGACACAAACATGCTCCCCCCCTGTCATACAACCCGACACCCACAGACCGAATTAACATAACAAACCTTGTTGGAAAAACTACCCTCCAGACCCCCCTGGAAGGGTAATTGGCACCTTGGTGTTGTGGAAGCTAAAGCGTGCCGACAAAAAAGCAGAAGACGGTACAGACCCCAAAACACGAGACAGATAGAGTGACACAGCCGGTGATGGATGGACAAGAAGGACAAGTTAGTCAGACAGCCGGGATGAGAGCCCGGGCACACGTGGTGTGCGTCTGACAGGCTGACAGACAGGCTGCATGATATGCCTGTATCAGCCGGCTTGTTTTCTGAGGGGCGTTCACCGACGCCGGTGTGAACGGCGTCGGTGCCAAAGCGTCGTATTGGTATCGACAAGGTTGGCCCCCAAGCGGAGTGAGAAGGAGCTGATGGCTGATGTCCAAGCAAGATCTCTCAACACGGAGACAGGAGAGGATTTGTGTCAGCCCCCCCCCCCCCCCCCCCCCCCCCGCCCGAAGAAATGTCCCGAAGCCACCGAGTCAATGTTTAAAGAGGCGGATGATTTATTTTTCATTCTGTCAATACTCTTCAGATGTCATCATTCGGGTTTCATGACTTTTTTTCGGACACACTTTTGGCTGTAAATCAACATGGCCACCGAGAGTTTGTCAAGGGAAAAAAAGTTTCTTTCTTTTAGGAAAGTTTCACTCTTATATTTCCATAAAACCTCCAGCGGATATTTTACCGACAACTTTATCCCGAGCGGAGCCGAGTTACTGAGCCAAACCATATTTATGAAACAAGATACCAGCGATACAGTGAGTCTGCCATTTTGTAGCAGTGTCCGAATGTTCAGTAAGTTTTTTTAACCCTATATAGTGCACTCATTCTTTCCCATAATGCACCATGAAAAATAGTGTCCAACCACTATATAATCTATATAATATAACATAATATAGAAGTATCTATATGGTGAAGTAGGGGAATAGGGAGGACGCAGACTCCTCAGGTCTGACAAACAAAGACTGTTTAAAGTCTCATCAGGACAAACGAGAGGATTCTTCTCCTGATTCAAACGCAACTCCATGAAAAAGAGTCCACTTTATTATTTATTATGCAAATAAATATATGCTATTTGCATTTCCCGTGTTTTGTGGTATCTTACTGATGAATGTTTTCTCTGTTCTTGTCTCGCACCTGCAGATCTGCTGTAGAAAATCAAGGGTCTATTGGTCCTTTTGTTCGTCCTCTGATTGACAGTCTGACAGATTAACCGACGGAGTGATTGACAGGCTGACAACACCATTAAGTAACTGACTGGCCCACTGACTGACTGCTCATTTACTGACCACCTGGAAAACGGGGGTGAAAGCGTGGCCAGCCGTCTGTCTGACTGACTGCTAATCTTACACATGAACAAACTGGCCGGATGTCAAGCCGACTGACTGACTGACTGACTGACTGACTGACTGACTGACTTATTAACTGTCTCGTCTCGCCGCCCCGAGAATCTTCATCCAATGCGAACGGGCTGATCCAGATTGACGAGGTGAAATAATCCATGTAGTTTTGGGTCAGAGCGCTCGAGCCTCGTGAGGGTTTGGAGTCACAGAGGGCAGCGGGAGCGACCGGGGGAAAAGCTGCTGTATAGATTGCTTTGCAGCATCTCTAACGAGTAATTAAACACTTGAATGGAGTCCAATTAAGATACACACTGTATTTGCAGGCACAGCCACACACACACACACACGCACACACACACCCACACAAGTAAACATTAGCATGTAAATCAAAGACAGACATATGAAAGCATGTGCGCTCATACTAACATTCATTCACACACACACACACACAGTCAGATGGCGCCATATGTGCTAAATGCTGTACGTGGTTCTGGATGCATGGAGTGAAGGTCAACGACTCTCACACCGAGCATCTCCTCCTCTCTCTCTCCCTCCCTCTCGGCCTCCATCTCTCCGTTCTCATCTCCATCACTTGCCCTCCCCGGCGTTCCCAGCTCCTGTTTTGCCCATTTCTTTTGCCGTCACTCTCTCTTTCTGTCACTCACGATTGCCAAGGGTGCAAAAGCCACCCAAAAAAATACAAAAAATAAACCTACAACTAACAGATTCGGAGCTGAGATTGTCTTCACCAGAGAAACAACAGCACCGTTTCTTTTTGTCCCGGAAAATGTAAAATGACCCCGTGTTAACGTCGGCGTTTCCGAAGCTACTGGACCATCTGACGGGCAGCTCTGCCCGGGGTTTACTGGCAGCTTAATCCTGGACTTATATTTTTCCTCCGGTTTACAGAAAGTAAGGAAATTGTTGGAAGCAGCCCCAAGAAACATATGGTAGTGACGGGGGGGGGTTCAAATGCTGTTTGATGATCCGACAAACTACTTAGCATACCGTTCCCTTATAGTACTGGAAAACCTCCCAAGGAGAAGTGTAGGTGGAAGCTTGACTTTCTAACCACCTCCTGCTAACAGCCAGTATTTGGTCGTCTCGTATTTAACCAAGTTAAACAAATAAAAATGGATGTTAATTCCCCAAGGGTAAACAGTTCGGTGGGTTTAACCATGAGCACGGTGCTGTTAGTTGCAGTAAAATCGCTAAAACCTTAACCCTCAAACAAAAGCCATGCTTTAATACATTTGCCTTTAAACAGCCTGGATCTCCCGTGTTTTTCCAATGCATGTGCTCAATATTTGGAGGAACCGTGTCTCCTAAATTGCAATAACACCAGGAGGATTTGGCTTCTTAGCTGGAATCAAAAAGCAGCGCTGCCTTCTCTCTGTCTTTCTGTATTCCTGTCTCCCACTCACCACATCTTGGAGTAATCCCACTGCACCCAAAACCGGCCCAATCCCCTTTCTTCTCATCTTCTCATCTTCTTCCCTGCCACTGATCTCCCAAAATTCCACCCCCACCGCCCTTTTTCCTCTTCTTCTTCTCTTTCTCTCTCTCTCTCTCTCTCTTTTCTGCCTCTTTCAAAATTCTCCCCTCTGCAAACGTTACATCTCCAACTATACACTCTTCACCAAAAGATTATTCTCCGGGCTTGTACCCCGGCTTGGTGAGATAATGAACGCTTTTGTAGAATCACGCTCAAAAAGTTCGCGCAGGCAAACTTTCATGCGAGAATCTTTTCAACTAGAAGTAGTGCCTCGCGGTTATTTGCCTGATCCAACCAGTCAAGACACAGTTTATATCCACGTGTGTTCCTCAACGTGACTAAATGTGAAATATTGTCACGGCTTTTCTTAGTCATAGAGTCATAGCGTTGAATAATGGGTACAAATGTGTTTGTGCACAACAATATTAAAGTGAAATTGACCTTTGTGTTTTATCTTATTAGACATTTGAGTATTTCATCAGAAATGTGTCTTGTCAGCTCACAGCAACCCTGAAAAAAAAAGGAAAAGCACAGAATCTGAATCCGTTCATCCTTGATTCCAAATGGGCGCCTGTGCCAGATGTTGCCTTCAGGCGTTCGTGATGAATTGTATTCACAAGCAGGGGTGTTGTGGTGGTGGTGGTGGTGGTGGGGGGGGGGGGGGGGGGGAGGCAAAAGTCGGCCTGAATACTCTGGGCCCTAGCAAAGCCTTTAATGAAAATTTTTTGTTAGAATTATTTTTTTTTATTTGCGAGTAATTCCTGTCACAAGTAAACTAAAAACTGACCGAATAAATCAGCAGAGAGAACAAATTACACCCCCCCCCCCCCCACAAAGAATAAATAGCAGGCGCTCTCTGGCCCCCCCCCCCCCTCGCTTCTTACAAAATGTGCACGAGGGTTTAGCCTCCCGATGCAGCCGAGTGACTGCTGATGCCGGAGCTGGAGGCGGGAGATCGCCTGCTGTGAGTAATGCTTTTCCTCAAGACAGCGAAATCAGGGTACCAAAGTTAGAAATGAGAAGAGAAGAAAAGAGAAGAAAGTAGGGGAAAGAGTAAGAAAGCAAAGTGAAGGGAGAACAGCTTCTGATGATTGTTTTTCAGAAGACAGGTGAGAGGGGGGGGGGGGGGGGGGAGGGGGGCGATGGTTTAAGCTAATACCAGCACTTGTGCGGAGTGCAGGCAGTTACCACCCTGGAATCCAGCTCGGGGCATATTTGCATTGCATAACATAAATTAATCAGTGAATCATGCAGTAATCAGCGTCACGGCTACATTGTGTAACGTTCCAACATCACTGAGCGGCGCTCGACATCATAGAACGCAGTTTCGGAGACAGTCCCAGAGAGCGAAGCAGGAGCAGGTTCCTCATCAGAGGCGGCTCAGAGCTTGTGTGAAGTCGAGGCTTCTAAAAGTTATTAGAGTCGTTTTTACACTGAGGTGAAGAAAGTTCAGTTTTGGAGCAATATTCAACCCTTTTTCCAGTAAGATAGCAGAACATCAACTGATTCATTTGGATCTCATGTTCATATGCATATTCATATCATACAAATGTTACTGTTCGATGATCCACCATTATTCTTAGAGGGTTACACATAGTAACCCAAGAACTGTGGAGGAGAATAATTCCACTTTTAAGATCATGTTGATTCATGAGGCAAAGTCTGATGAACCTATACCAGAGCAGTGCCTGTTCTAAACCTGCCTGTTTGCTCTGTGGTGACGCTGGTTGCAGCTCTTTCTATCTGAAACTGTAAAAGTGACCGACTCAGTCTGCAGAACCCTGAAGCTGCGGCCCAGCTGCTGCACAAACAGCTGTTCACCTGTTTATTCGAAGTTCAGTAAAGCTCGACTGATTCCCAGCCTCCGCCGCTGCTGCTTCACAAACGCCGGGCGCCTGTTTATACCAAAGTTTATTTATATCGAACGTATCACTTGTTGAAATGGCACCAAATTCAACACTGGGCTCGTAACAGTACACATACGACGTGTGAAGCCCGAAACCTGTTGACAGTTTGGTCGACTCAGAACTGTAAACTGGGAATCAGTTGTTGTCGTGAACGTGCAAGTTGCCGCTGAGTGTTTTCAGATGGTTAGACTACATTAGACACAGTTGAAGAATGACCATAAGGTGTTCTTGATATATATTCTAGTGGATGGACGGACGGACAACCTGAAAATAAACCACAACCGGCCACTTGAAGTGATTTTCACTGCAGACGGGGGCGACTGAGCGATGACGGGTCAGTACAGAACCACTGCAAACACCAAACACTGCAGACGAATCCTTTTTGGATTCAGATTCACTTCCTTTCTCTCGCTTTTTCTAATCATCTCCATGTGCTCGGTCTAAACCCTTTTTTTTGCCCCCGCACCTCTCGCCTCCATCCGTCCTTTTCTCTCGATCTCCCTCCCTCTGGTCATCTCCTTCCAGGGTACTCTTCTCCCCAAAGTTCCTGCTCTACCCTTTTATTCTTTCTTCTCTCTCTCTCTCTCTCTTGCGTGCTTTTTCGCTCTCTCTCTCCATCTGGTGTCTCTCTATGAGCATTAATCAGAGTGCTCAAGCACCATGACCAAAACAACTCCACAGAGGCTCAGCTGCTGCTCTCTCTCTCCGAGTCTCTCTTCCTCCGTCTTGCTCCTTTTTTCTTCAGAAATAGTCACAGATATCCCACATACACACACTCACACACTCTCACACACACACTCACACACTCTCACACACACATACACACACTCACACACTCTCACACTAAAAAAATCCATAAACATTAGTCAATCTTGGTTATGATTTCAACCTGGCCTGGAGCTACTTTTGTTGATGGTAGACGTCTTTCATACATCTCAAACTTACTGTTGTGTGTAGGGAGCTTATTCCCCCCCCCCCCCTGTAGTTGGAGTATGCTCAAACTACGGGTGTTGGGTAGGGGGAGGGGGGGGGTTTGTTGGGTTGGGGAGTCAAATTGTGCAAAGATGTCCCGCAGTAATGTTTTTCACACCTCGTCTCGGTCCATCCATCACCACAGAGTCGATGCAAATCACTGACTGGGTTCTGCATGTGCGATATCAAAAAGGACCCTCCATCTTTCTACCCCTTATTTTTTTCCCCCGCCGGCAGAAGGCTGAGCCGCGATGGAGGCTGCAGCTGAATATGCCATTAAAATTCACAGTTGGGGAACACATCTGGATGCCGCGGGTCCCCTGACGTTCGGCGAACACGCTGCCGCGCCGTTTCGGCGGCAGCAACTCGTGGCTTGTTGAGGGCGACGCTGCCATTTTGGGGCGATGTGGCACCACGGCACGGAATGTTTGAGCAGATTTGAGTCCGTGTCAGATGTTTTATAAAAAATTGTTTTTCATCTGTCAGTGACATTTAAATACTGTTTGAAAGCTTCTTAGTATTCAGATTCTTTTTTTTTTTCCCTCAACTACTTCTAATGGTGTTGGGAGATGAAAGTTAATAAGTGGAGATTTAATTATTTGAAACTTCCCTCGGTTTGCAGATTAATTATGTACACTGGATATTTATCCGTATAAATGGGTATTACATAATTCATACTTTGCTTGCAGGTGGCCAGAGTGATACATCATAAGGGACAGATCAATAAAGGGAAGTATTCGCTAGTCAGAGTTCTGTCCGGATATTAAACCTGCAAAAACAGATTTTTTTGGAGATTTGGTTTTGGATGCCGACATATTTTCAAATGGTAAAATTCACATATAGTGATATTGCACATCTGTTAGCCAACAGTCATATATTTTATCTTTAAGACCTGGAGCAACATTTATTTGGAGTCAGGTTTGTGGCTCAATATTTACTATACTTTTTGCTTTGTTTTTGGTTTCTGGATTTTCAGCTACCAAATACTGTTACTTAGCTTCAGGTAAGAAGTTTTCTGAGGTCTGAGGTTTGTACAGAAGTCTAAAGAATAAATAAATAAATAAACTATCATGGATTTACCAAAAGTTTGATATCAAAGGCAGTAAAACACAAGGGACAGAACTATAAAACACGAAAAATCCAATTATATAAACATATATCCAATGCTTTCACTTGAAGTGCATCCCATTAAAACCAGTACTGCTTACTTTGATTGGGTTGTGTGACTTTTCCATTTTCAGGATCCTGGACTTTTTTCCCCCCCAACATGTCACCGACAATTATTTCTATTCAAAATATATTTCAGGTGACGCCACTGAGAAGGAAAGATGGGGCAATTATTTTTTGTTACACTTCAAACTGTCACAAACAGAATATCTGTAATTTAAATTCTGCTGAGACTGTGATTGTTTTTTTGCATTTTAACCAATATAATATGGGATCATTTCCTACGTCAAAGCCGATATATGAGGTTTTGTGAAATCATGAAAACTAATAGTTGGACTTCATCCAACAGACAAAACTGTTTTCTGTCCAATTTAGTCTCTGTATTGTCTTGGGTTCATAATTTCGTGGGGAATGAAGGTACAATTTATTTTTGTTCTACAGTGACCCTGAAGTGCAAAAAATGGCTAATCACCAAAAAAACAACAACAACACACTATTGCCCTTTCTTATTTGCCATTGTGTTTTATTTATTCTTGAGACAATCTGAGTGAAAACCTCCAGTTGGCTGAAGGTAGAAGCACCTGAAGATATCAGTCTTTCAAAATCACCATATTGTTTTTAAATATAAGCTGGTTTAAAGGGCTGCGTGTTGATAGGCTCTTGCTCAGGTGGGTATCACTCTCTACTTCAGCCAGGCTCCCAACAGTCGGCAATTCGTTTCATCCGGTGCCAAAAGATCACTGGGAACAGTTAATGAGGGCACGGTCACATTTTGAGCTTCAGCCACAAATAACAATAAAACTAAATCCCCCCCTGCTCTATTTCCTGTCTTTCCACTTTTTAGAAATTAAAATCGAATGTATTTTTGCAGAAAAACGTTCTTTTTAAAAGTAGATAATAGGGTCAAATACGGGTAACTCCTTGTGTCTGATTGACTCTCCCTGTTCAGAGCAAACGTGTGCCCTACAAAGGTTATTCATACACTTCACTTCACTCAGGAGTAAGTTGCTGGATAAATGCTAAATCTGTCTTGATAAATGCGGAGACCCAGGCTTTCAGAATTCCCTCCAGAAAACCTGCTGGTGACGTCTCGGATGCTACATCCATGTTTTTTTTTTTTTTTTTTTCACAGCGTAATGGATTTAAAGCGAGTGTTCACCAGTGAGTCAGAGCGTGAGTCACCCGTGATCATGACGCTCACTTCACGAGGAGGAACTCCTCATCCAAGAGAGCAAGGTGAGTGGTGTGTGTGTGTGTGTGTGTGTGTGAAGGTGATACGCTGATGATAAATAGTTCATTACTCACGTTGAGGAGCTTCTTAAAAACTATTCTGCTGAATTATATTCTATGAATGAATCACAAAGAGGGAACATTCTACTAATACACTGCTGAGGTTTAAGAGCGGTGCAGAAGAAGTAGTGGTCTTCCAGTTGTTTGCTGTTTAAGTATTTAGAAATGGCCGTAGGTTCTGATGCACAATGTGTCTCCACTTCCTGCGACTGCAAAAAGTGACGCCGAAATAATCTGAATATGGCCGATCTTGCTCTCAGCTGTCAATCAAGAGGTTTCACTTGAACATAGATCGTTGACTTTATTAATTAGGCCCATGTCCCATCTAACATGAAGGAGGCAGGGTTTATGACCTATACTACAGTCAGCCACCAGGGGTTGAAGCAGATTTGGCTTCACTTCTCGTTTTTACACCAAACTAACTAAAAATAACAATTGAACATATATCGGTGATAAAAACACCCTGAATTGTATTTGTATTTTGACTTTTTTTAGTTTGACCCTTGTATTAAAAAGAAAGAACAGGGTTTGTGACCCACAATGCAGGCAGCCACCAGGGGGCGATCCAGATGATATGGCTTCTTTTTTTGGGGAAGCTTTCATATCATCTTATCTTTGTGTTCAGTCTATGGTGACAATATAAATCAGACAAACGTTTAACACCAAAATGTTCTCCACGATGAAGTCACACCACGTCAACTACATGTTTCTGCCTCTGGCCTGTGCGAAACAAAACAAAGCATTGAATAGAATTTCAACAATTTGACTCGATGGTCAGTAAAATGTCAGGATTTGATGTTTTTATCTGCTTTATTTTATCCAGGATCCGTTGCCGCTGCAGCACTTTGGTCTGGGGGAGGATCTGAGCTGCGAGCGGCTACATGGCGGAGCAAGGGTTAAGGCTTTAAGAGGATGATGTGTGTTTGGTCTTCTTTTCATTGTGAGGAGAGAGCGAGAGCTTTTTTTTTTTTTTTGCTTCCTTTTAAATGGGAACACAGCTTTTCTCCACCGGTGGCCAAACCTTGACCCTCAAACCGATCTAGAAATAGGCATTCGCTGAGGGAGAAAAAGAAAAGAAACACACTCTCACACATAAAGCCTGCAGCCTTTCCTTTCACCACACACACACACAGTTCTCGGCTGCAAAAGTGTAGATGCATAGTGCACAGACACGGACACACACACAGACACACACACGCACACACACACACACACACACACACACACACACACACACACACACACCACACACACACTGCCATGGTTTTCCATTTTTTCACTCAAGGGAGAGGGTGAACTCATCTCGTCGACTGCTGAGTAAAATGCAGTAGCTACACACACACACACACACACACACTCATGCACACACACACAATCATACATGCACACACGCACACACACACAAACACAAGTGCAAACACGTAGACCCCAAAAATACAGACCCAGACTGTTGTTCCAGATGTCTCTATCCTGTTAATAACCAAAGTGTGTCCCTGGAGCTCACACACACAATTGCACATCTGAGTGTGTCTGTGGTCTGTGTGTTAGTGTGTGTGTGCATGAATATGGACCTTACTGTCTCCCACTCACCGGTTTGCCATATGTGTGTGTTAATGTATGGTTTCCTTTGAGTCGACTTTCAGATCACAAAATGGGCAAAATAAGATAAAAATATAAGTTAGATGGGACTTTGATAAAACCAACACACACACACACACACACACCACACACACACACACACACACACACACAACACACAACACACACACACACACACACACACACAGACACACAGAAAGATAAATATAAAATGCTCAGAGGAGTTTTTCAAACCCTCACAGTCATCCTCTCTCTCTCTCTCTCTCTCTCTCTCCTCTCTCTCCTCTCTCTCTCTCTCTCTCTCTCTCTGTCTCTCTCTCTTTCTCTCTCTCCATCTCTCTCTCTCGCAGCTACTTGGTGCTAAGCAGTGGTTTAATAAAACATTAACAAGTAAAATGCTGCACAGCGGAGATGTTTTGCTATAGACGCGCGTCTTAGATACTAAAATGAAAGTACATTTGACGAAAAATGCCGCTCCAGCTGCAGCCAGTGAGCCCGTTCTATAAAAAATAAGATTCATGCACGGTTTTGATGAGACTGGCACTCAGCCTCGAGTCCCGCTGCTTTAGCTCCCAGCTCGCTCCTCATCTTCCTCCCCTTCATCTCCCCCAAATCTCCTCTTACACCCCACTTCTCCATCTTGTCGTCTCCTCTGCAGTCCCCTCGACACTGACGCCTGCACTCGGGCCCGGCTGACACGAGACATATGATGCCTTTTTCAGTTTTCTATTTTCCTCTAGCGTGTTATATAGTTTTATGTGTACGCATAGGCTTCTCTGCCCGACTGAAAACACCTAAGACACCTTGTCAAGGGACCGGCCGATACTTCCGTGTGATCGTTATGTCATGCAATGTCATCATACCCCAACATATGCATAATGCATGGCTGGCAGCTCAAGCTCGCCCCCTAGCATAACCACGTACAGTGAGAATGGAGGTAAACCTTTCCTGCACATGCTGTTAGTGGCTGAACAACAGCAGTAGAGTGGGCTTTATCAGAAGGAGGGTCTCAAAGAGTGTTTCAGACAGAGGCTGAAAAGAGGAGCTGCAGCGATTTGAGGAAAGTGATGTGGTTTCTGAACATTAGAGGCTGTGAACATTTACAAATGTTCTGAATTCTGAATATGACGACCCCACGACAGGAAGTGAGAACCAGAACGCGACAGACCAGCTGTAGAGGGAACAGATGCACACTAGGAACACAAGCTGCACAAGGATCTCAGCTTCTTAGCGAAGTTGTTGAGAAGTTGTTGGCAAAAATCTAAATTCACTCTTTTTTCTGCTGTCTGAAGGACGGTGTTGGATTTGGCAACAAGCTGATATAGACTTCCAGTCGCAGCATGCCTGTTGAATTTATTTGACGACGTTGTTAAATAATGAATTGAGAATACTACATTAATTAAACTTTGGTATAAAATTGATAGAGAAGCCGGATGGATGCCTGACGGCTATTTCCCTCCGCCTTAGCAATTACGACTCGTGACGGACGGTACACAGCGCCTGATACATTATTAAAATGTGTATTATCTCAGTTTTAATTCGATGTGATCGGGCTAGATATTCAAATTACAGTTAAATAATTGAAAGGAGAATGGATTTTTCACTTAGGTTAAAGATCTCCTCATCTCAGAGTTCAGCGACTTTTTCATTTAATTGAAAACCACTTCCTCGAATACAATTAATTGAAAAAGGAATAGAGCCTTAATTTGGAACTAAGGGCCCGTAACTGTGGTCAGCGGTGAGACTAATGGCATTCCGCTCAGACAGAGGAGCCTGAAAAGTGGACCGAGAGTTGTTTGCCCGAAAGATTCCCTCGGCGAAAGCATGCATTGATCCTCGGCGGCAAACTTTGCAGGCCTGCTACAAACAGAGACTAAATGGGGGCAAGAGAAGGAGGGAAAAAAAACGATTTTAGTTCTTAATAGAATGTTGGGCAGCGGGGTAAAGCTCCACGCCTGAATAATTCACTTTAGCCAAACTGTTGCTTCGGGTTCTATTCATTTTTAATGCCGTCTTTTGATGTTGATTAATTAAGCAGTGCTAGCGCTGCTGTTTCTCCGCCGCTCTACGCGCGCACGCCTGCCACGCACGTACACAAACACACTGCAGCTTCTCCCTCCTTTCCTCTCCTCTCTCTCGCCTCTATCCTTCCAAACCCTGAAGCCTAAACACCCCCATCTCCTCCCATCTCCACACACACACACACACACACGCACAATCATATACACAGGAATATACACAGGAATATACACAACCACCAGGCCACAAACACTTGCACATTCAACTGCGGTTGTGTATTTGTAACACACTAGTTAACAGTGTTACACACACACACACACACACACACACACACACACACACACACACACACATGCACGCCTTTACACCCCTAAGCCACCCGCAAAAAGTGTTAAGACTCCTAAGTCATAAAAGTCTTTTCTTCTAAGGCAGGTTTGGATGTGTGTGTGTGTGTGTGTGTGTGTGTGTGTGTGTGTGTGTGTGTGTGTGTGTGTGTATTAATAGGGGAGTGATGAAGGGAAGAAGAGATGTGAGCAAGAAAGGAAGAGGAGGAGGAGGCAGTAGGAAAGGGGAATGCCTCTCAGCAAACACATAGCGGATTAGTGGAGGTGTGTGTGGTGTGTGTGGTGTGTGTGTGTGTGTGTTGTGTGTGAGAGAGAGAGAGACGATGAATTTATTGTTAGTCTGTACTGTACGCTACAGCTCGGGGGTTGGATGTTAATTAGGAGACATGCATGCCTAAGCTAGTGGTGCTGTCTGCGCATGTCCGCTGGCGCACGCACGCGTATTTGCCCGTGTTCGAGCGTGCCGCGCTCTGACTCTTTCATGTGTTCCTAACCAATGAAGAAGAGACTAACCGTGCACTGTCCAATCAGCGCCCTCAGGTTTATAAATAGAGTTTAGCTGAGTGGAGTCTTACTCCTTCTTCCAGCAATTTCCCCTAAATTTGCTCTTTAAATGACATTTACTAGCAGATGGTCCAGATAAACCAAAGAACACATTTTAGCCAGGTGGCTATTGTTGACTTACAATGCCCCAATAATTCAATATATATATATATATATTTACACACACATACACACTTGTACTTCTATCGTAGTGAGGACACTAACTGGCATAGTGCATTCTCTTCTCACTGGTTTTTAATCCAAGTTGAGTTTGAGACCTTGATTATATCTGCGGTTGAGCAATATTTTAATCCTCAATTATTTATGATGTTTAACATTTAATTGTTTTTTCTATTTATCCTCTGTTTTTTACGTCCTATATAAATAAACATTGACTTGACACGAACACATTCCATTGCCCCTTCCCCTTATCTTAACCCAAACCCTAAAAGTGAGGGAGGACTCACTTTTTAAGTTTTAGACTCAGAATGGTCTAAAGATATCTGTTCATGTATTCACACACATACGCACACACACACACACACACCACACGCACACACACCTGAGTACATGCTCTGTGTGACCAAGGTCCGCCTGAAAAAGCAAGTGAGAGACACTAACATTCTTTTCCACTTTCCTTGACTGGCTCCGCTACATCCCTGACACACCACACACACACCACACACCTCCCAGAACGTGACAGTTACTTGATTTGCTCCTGATAATGAAGTGTCAGTGTGTGTGAGAGAGAGAAACCATAATGCTGTAGGCCAGTCTATAAATACCTGGCCAAAAAGCCCCCTGTCATGTTACATTGATCTTAGCGTGATAGTGTGACCCTCCGTGATTCCATCAGCATCTCGGTTACACAGCTCGGTGCTGGAAGAGCACAGAGACAGGAAATGGAGAAAGAGAGGAAGAGAGAGAGGAAGAGAGAAAGAAAGAGAGAGAAACTCGTACTGCTTTTTCTTTTATTTGCCAAAAAGTAAAGGTCTCCCAGTGAGAGTCTCATTTATCTTGGCCGATAATCGTCCCATGGGTGCAGTGACAAAAGGAGAGAGAAATGAAAGAGAGGAAGATGGGAGGAGAAAAGAAAGAAAACCTGTGCACAGTCCAAACGCACTCGTACCTGCTGCATTTCTAACAAGCAGCTCACACTTTGTGAATTCATCTTGGAATACAGTTTTGTTGTGCCGCAGCCAGATTCGATAGCTCAATAGTCCTAACTGAATCAACTCTGGATTAGGCTGTCGGAGGTTTATCGATGCCTCCGCTCTTATTGTGTCGTTCCGATGCTTCAGTGGCAACATTCTCCCGGCAACAAATACAAATTTATCAAGGAGACGCCAAAAAAAAAAATCCTTTCTCAGTGCAGAGTTTGAAAAGGAAAAAGCACAAAGGAAAGACACAAAGTAGGACAGAATACTAAGCAGCACCTATTGCAGGCGGCAGCTGCTGCACCGGAACACGTTACCTGAACCTGATCTAACGAGCGACCGCGTGTGTCATCGGAACGAGACGTCAGCGTTAAGTTCGTCTGTTCACACCCCGAAATTAAAATCCGAATGTGATCAGGTTCTCACTTCGTCGCTCGATAACGCAAATAAAAACGTTTCAGTCTTTGCAGTTGTGTTGCAAAAGACCAAATGTTGTTGTTTAACTCGGTGTGAGTTTACAGATGTTTCCGATGACGATGCTTGTGTGTTGGTGCAAGTGAGAGAGAGGCAGGGGGGGGCGAGCGGCGTCAGGAGGGACTGGATGGATGAACGTGCACAACTTTAAAGGAAGATTTGACCAAAGAAATGAAACCATCGGCTAAAACAAATCAACGCGTGGGAGAAAAGTAAAATACGTTTGATTTCATTGCGGCTCAACTTTTCCTCTTTTTAAAGCTTCACCACAACTGTCATCACGCGTCATTATGTATGTTTTTAATTAATGTATTTTTCCTTTTTATTCTCATATTTTCAGCTTGTATTCTGACTGTGCAAAAAAAATAATATTTCTTGAAAACAATATCAAAGGATAGTGTAGCATGTGTTGATGGTTTTGAATTTTGAATGAATTCATCTTTATCTACTTTCATCCGATACAGCAGCACAGTGTAATGATCCCGTCCTTCTACGCTTTCACATTTAAGGCTTTTCAAGAACAAACCACTGGGATACCTTTAGTAGTAGTAGTAGTAGTAGTAGCCACTCAAACCAGTGGGTGTGTTTTTCAAGTTTCTGCCAAAAGACACGTTTCTTTCTCTCTCTGTTTCTTTCCCATGATATCTGTTCGTCTGCAGTCAGTCAGCAGCGTCGTCGGATATCAGGGCTCGGTTTAATTCCTCCACAATAAGCCGTTTGCTGCCTATTCCCGTAAGTGTGTGAAAAACAACTTGCACCGACTCAAAAACTTGCACGAGCCGGATAATCCTCCACAGTAAAGCCCTAAATTACTTTTGTCAGAGTCGCCGTTGTATTGTTACTTCATTGTGTCTGTCAGCGCTGCGTCGTGTTGTGGAATTCACTCCGTCAATCACCTGGAAACTTGTTTTCGAAGCGTCGGAATTAAATGCAGAGAAAGAAAATCACAAACTGTTATCAAATCGAGTTTTTTGTCTAAAACTCATTTAATCAAATACATTTTTTTAGCTATTCGACGGTAATGAATGCTGTAAAATCATAACCATTTCAAAACAGAATGGAAATTCTTGCATTACAGGTTACGGTGGAAGAAAAACGGGCCTAAGAGTCATACTAGGGTCCTAACCCACATTTTTTACTGGAAACCACGATATCAATGCTTTTAAATGCAGAGAAAGAGCAGGAAACAAACTGTGAGTGGAAGCCTGCGTGCAGAATCCAGGATTTAAAAAAGAAAAAGCTGTCAGGCTCACAAAAATAAGTTTAAATGTTTCTAATGGAGCGGAGCGTGCCGTATCCCTTTGGTGCATGCCAGTAAAAGCTTCTTTTGGGTTTTGTCGAGTACTTTTTTTTCTTTTTCTGAGGGTCCAGTGTGTCGCTAATGGTGTGGCTTGGGAACAGAGTGTATCGGAGGAGAGCGAGAGAACACAGAGATCACACAGGGCTCACACTGTCACAACACACACACACACACACACACGCACACACACTCCTGGAGGCTCGCACACATCACTCCGAGAGAGTCCTGCAGGAAGACACAGAAGTGCACCGCTGACTGATAATGTTGAAACAGAGAGGGTGTGACATGTGAGTGTGTAGGTGTAGCATGTGAGTGTGTGTGTGTGTGTGTGTGTGTGTGTGTGTGTGTGTGTGTGTGTGTGTGTGTGTGTGTGTGTGTGCAGTCGCTCAGCAGGGGATAACAGCTGGCATGCTGAGAGCCCCAAGAAGCTGCGGCATAAGGGAACGATCATTATGCAAACACTCGTCTGTACACGCACACAGACACACACAAACCTACATTCACACACATTCCTCTACATGGCTGTTAAATTAAATCTAAAAAAGCTGCACCTCTGAACTCACATGTTTAGAAAATACTGTCAAAACCACTTAACGCCCGAGAACTAATTCTAAATATGCGTAAAATGAATATGCATAATGACTATACCCCACTTGCACTGATAAAGGGAAAAAAGCTTGGAGAGCAAAAGCTGCCGAGTGTGTGCGCAGGTGAATGTGTGTGTGTGTGTGTATTAGTGAGGGAGAAAGTGTGTGTGTGTGTGTGTGTGTGTGTTGAGGGGTGTGTGTGTGTGTTTTCCTCCCCTCTCCCTTTAATCTGCGTATAGGGGCAGCGGTGGGAATCTGCACACCATGCTAAATCGATACACTCCCGCCTGATTTAGTATGCCTCCATGTGTGTGTGTGTGTGTGTGTGTGTGTGTGTGTGTGTGTGTGTGTGTGTGTGTGTGTGTGTGTGTGTGTGTGTGTGTGTGTGTGTGTGTGTGTGCCTTAGTATGCATGAGAGAGGAGAGAGAGAGAGAGAGAGAGAGAGAGAGAGAGAGAGAGAGAGAGAGAGAGAGAGAGAGAGAGAGAGAGAGAGAGAGAGAGGTTACATAAGAAGAATGAGGGACACACTTAAGTGGTTTTGACCTTGGGTACCCCCCCCCACCTCACCCCTAACCTCCCACACCAGTTCACCCCCACCCTCCCACACCAGTTCACCCCCACCTTCCCACCAGTTGAATAGATAAACTTTATCCAAAGCGTGAGGAGCGAACGTGAACGTCCGAGCTGCGTCTTGTGCGTGAACACGAAGCTCACGATGCATTCGAGCCTCAAAGAGCAGGAGCATCGAGCCAATCGGATCCTTCCTCCCTTCCCTCTCCATCTCCGTCTCATCTTTTCCTCCCCTCTTTTCGCTCGGCTCTTTTGTCTCTCCATCCTCCTCTCCTGCCAATCTCCCTCCCTAACCTCCTTTGTTCGCTGCTCCGTTGGTCCATTCTTCTGCCCTGCTTAGTTTGGCCTGCTTCACTCCGCTTAAATCTATCTCTCAGCCCCCTCCCAGCCTCCCCTTCCTCCCCCCTCATGTATCTCCATCCATCCAAATCCATCCCTTCTCTTGCTTAGATTTCCTTTGACTACACACTCCTCCTTTCATCTCACATTCCTTTTCCGCATCCCTCCTTCCTATCCGTCCTCATCCCTCATTCTGACTGACCGCTGGTCCCCGAGGCTGTGAGCACATCAGACTGGCAAAGCTCTATCTTCCATCGCCCGCCATCGCCCTCCCCTCCGCACTCTCCATCGCTTTCATTTGCTCTTTCGCTGCTGGCAGCATTGGCAGCATGACAGTGCTTTCCCAGGGCAAGGCCTTATGTAAACAGCCCCATAGCACCAAGCAGTGTGTGTGTGTGTGTGTGTGTGTGTGTGTGTGTGTGTGTGTGTGTGTGTGTGTGTGTGTGTGTGTGTGTGTGTGTGTGTGTGTGTGTGTGTGTGTGTGTGTACATGTGTGTGAGGGGGAGCGTTAAATGTCCTACTATGAGTGCTTGTGAAGAGAAAAACAAAGACGGGGACAGAGTGCATTTGTATGTGTGTGTGTCTGTGTCACAGACGCCTGTTAATAGCTGTGGAGGTCGAAGTCGCTGATGAAGTATACCAGATAGAGGTTAGGATCTCTCTGTAACCACCTTCTGAGCGAGCGAAGCACGCTCTTGCATTTCTTTTCTTTTATTTCCGCGGGTGCGTTTTTGTCGATTGAAGATGATACGGTGCTGCCGTTTGATTGGTTGACAAAGCTGTCTTTTGATTGGCCCTCCCCCGGGCCCGTCCCAGCCACGCTCTCCGACGACCTTCAGGAAAGTTTACCAAACTTTGCTTTGATTCCCCACCCCCCCACCACCACCACCTCCTCTTCCTCCTTCTCCTTGTCTCCTCCCTCCAGCCTCCCCCCCGGATTCCCCAAACAGTCTACAGCCTCTCCATGATAATGAACGGCGGCTCAGTCTGTGCAGCTGACGAAGCGCGGGGAGGAAATCATGAGCGGCTCCACAGCGAGCTGTGCTTTATCGCAATCTAATCTCAATCAGCGGCAATCAGACCGTCTAGGCCGGAATATTATGGGGTCACGCTGCCCTCCTCCCGCACGGGACACAGCAATCCCGAAAGTGCGGCTCCAGTCTGGAATTGATGACTGCGAGAATTTACGATTGCCGTTTGACGATGATGATTTTCCTGACTCTGAAACTTCAGATTGCTGAGTGTGATGCGGTGGCACAAAGGGAGCCGTGTCACAGTATGCATCATTATAACTCCCTCCTGTCAACAGTGCTGGGAGAAGCCTGACATTCAGGATCTACGACAGAAAAACAACACAGTCCCACGCACAGAAATCCATCTCAGCGCCGCCAAGTTTTCTCGCCCGCTTGTCTGTCTGTCTGTCTGTCGTCTGTCCTGATATTCTAAGCACACGACTCTGTTCATCTTTACAACGATGCCAATTATGAAGGTGATACTGACCTCTCCTATTCTCCCGGGAAGCCTTTTGAAGATCTCTCCGCTGATTCCCCAACAAACTCCCCCGTCTCGCGCTCTCCCCGTCCACGGAAACTTTGAGTGTTTATTGACAGAAACGCTAGAGAGACGCCTACTGGCTTCTAAAGATAGCTGGAGGAAACCCTCATGCCGCTTTGAAGTGCTAATTGATCCTATCGCAGTCAGAATCAGAGAGAAGTCCTCGGCCGCCGCCAATTTGTTGTGGTTTATTTTCCGAGAGGAGTAATCTTGATGTAAGACTTTGATCTGCCTGAACCCGGGTCTGTTCGCTTCTTCAGCTCTGTGTTCTAACACAAATTCTCGCCCCGAGCTTATTAACCTTACCCTATTTACCTTCGCCCTTATTATCAGACTTTATTAAAGCGTATAAACGACTTCCCTCCGCTGTGCTCAATGTCAAAAACCTCGGTGTCCTCTAACCTGGAGGAAATTAGAGTGATGCTGGAGGGGCTGCCATGCATGTGTGTGTGTGTGTGTGCGTGTGGTGTGTGTGTGTTGTGTGTGTGTGTGTGAGTGAGAGGCTTTTATGTGTATATTGCCTGTGTTCCTCCATCAATTACCCATCTGTGAGTGATTTGATTTTTTTTTGTGTGTGTGCGTGAGTGCAGGTGTGGGTAGTAGTCGTGTGCCTTTGTATGTGTGTGTGTGTGTGTGTGTGTGTGTGTGTGTGTGATTGTGCTCCTGCTCAATTATTGGCAGATTTGGCTGCTTGTGCTATGTGTGGTGTTGGTGTAGCTCAGAGGCTTTTATGTGTATATTGCCTGTGTTCCTCCATCAATTACCCATCTGTGAGTGATTTGATTTTTTTTTGTGTGTGTGCGTGAGTGCAGGTGTGGGTAGTAGTTGTGTGCCTTTGTATGTATGTGTGTGTGTGTGTGTGTGTGTGTGTGTGTGTGTACACTTGTGCTCCTGCCTCAATTATCTACCTGAGCAGAATTTGCGCCTGCACACATCTGTGACTATACTTGTGTGGGTGTATGAGTGTACGCATCAGAGGATGAGTGAATACCTGTGCGCATAAATAAGAGCGGGTAAGTATTAGCATCTGTGTGTGTGTGTGTGTGGTGTGTGTGTGTGCGTGTGTGCGTGTGTCAGAAAGCAGTGTGGTGTGCAGCAGAGGGCTGGCCCTGTCTGAGACTGGCAGGCAGAGTTATTCACGGATCACGGCAGACATATGGGCAGACTGGGACTTGCTGAAGACATGCCCTTACTGCTGGGACTGATACAATGAGATAAACAGATGTGGAGGATGCCACACCACACACACACACACACACACACACACACACACACACGTTTTACAGACACGCATAAAGATGTTCAACACATAGAGGCACACAAAGACTTAAACAGAGTAAAGCACAGATGCAGAAACACACGTGTTTTTCTATACTTTCCATCCCCTTACTGACCCTAACCTTTACCTACACACCTAAATAACCTTTAATCCTAACTTTTACCCTAATATCTATAAACAGATTTTGCATGTGCATATGCAGGGACAAACATTTGAGAGCTCGAAGCCTCCTGGTTTCTATTTCTAGTTTGACCTATCACGTTGGAGCAGGCTTTAGTTAGCGTGGAGAGCAAAAGAGACGGAGCACATTCCCAAAACACGACGACTATCTGCTTTTTAATTTATCTGCATTCATAGATGTTAATAGAGACAAACCAAAACGTCGTCTGGACATTAAACACCTACAAAAAAAACCGTGAGACTTGTGTGGACTCGTTGGACTGTAAACGGCAAACAGAAGATGGAGTCCTGGCCTGGATATCAGAAGCCCCAAATTATTGGCCATTATAAGCCTAATTCATAATCAGACAAGATTACCGTAAACTATAAAACCTAAACCAACCTAAACCCAACTGTGATCCTAACCAAAACACCAAGTCAGCCACAAACAGCGTTCAAAGTTGTGAGGACCGGCCAAAATGTCAAAGTACACACACACACACACACACACACACACACACACACACACACACACAAACGTGCATAAATGAGGAGACCAGACCGTAAGACTCCAGCCTGCGTGTCGACAGACTCACAAAACCAAGAGAGTAAATTCAAAGTCCGACTCGCACACAAACAAAAGTCCCTGAACCCCCGACCCCTCGCAGACTGATAACTCCTCGGGGAGCTCTTCATCATAACGAGCATGCTCTTATCATAACGAGCATGCTCTTATCATATACGGTTCCAGCTCAGCGGCTCTCGAGACACATTTTCCGACCGTAACCCGTCACTAACGACCCGATTCCTGCCCGCTGTCCCTTGGCACTCTCTGTAGGTGCAACCGATATGCCTTTCTTCTCCTACATTCCGGCACCAGCAGAGCCCCCCCCTCCTCCGCCTCCCCGCTCCCCCTGTCTCTTCTTGCTTCATGTCACCGTGCCAACTCGGCTGAATGGGGGTGAAGGATGCAGCCAAAGGAGCAAAAAGGGAGCAGGAGGAGGCGTGCGAGGGTTGAGGGGGGGGGTTGAGGTTTGTGGAGAGGCTTCCATTCACTGTGCCAGCTGTCCTGAGAAAAATACACACGGCATTGACTGGTGGAACATTCTCTCTCCCTGAACAAGTGTCTCACATATCCCCCCCCCCCCCCCCCCCCCCCCCGCCTCAGTGCTACCTGTCGGCAGGCTTTGCAGAGATGCATGGCGATTGGGAATTTACAAGGCTACAGCCGACCTGCACAGGCAGCGAGAGACCGAGCTCAGACGGGAAAACAACGGATGTGATGCATGGGCGTAGTAGCACTAAATATAAACCGGGGACAGGTTGTGTCTCTTGTGTGTAAAGCTGCTGGCAGATGCTACAATAATTAACAATATCTGTCCGGGCGAGGAGATCAGCACAATGAGACTAAATCCTCACGTTCACCTAAATCATCTGAATCATCAGCAAAGTGTCCGTACATTTGGGTCTGGACATAATCTGGACTTTGCCTTTCGAACATGAAGAACGCAGCAGGAGATTCTCTGAGTCAGACGCGTTCGCAACAACAGGACAATCTCCAGAGCGTTCAGGTGAGGGGGGGCGTCGGGTAGAGCAGCAGGAGGCAGGACCGAACGTATGAAATTTGCTGTGGAAGTTTTTGTTTAAATGACACTGGCGTTGGCCCTTATCACCAAAAGCTCTTAAATTTCCAAGTTGACATCTTCGTCGGCGTCTTCTACGTATATGGTTCCTTCTTTTCCATCCTGAGATATTTCTCTCTCTGCCTCGTGTTTATCACGTGTTAGAAACGTCCTTGGGCCGTTGTTGATCATTCTCAACAACGGCAACGACAACATGATTCTCCGGTTGTTGTTCTGCATCGTCGAGCTGCACTGTGCTTTGAATAAACAGGTGAACAGCTTTTGTGCAGCAGCGGTGGCCGCAGGTTCAGGGTTGTGCGGCAGTCGGCCTTCACTCGACTCTTTTACAGTTTCAGAAAGAAAAGCTGCAACCAGCATCACCACAGGCCAAAGTAAACAGCCCATTCCGAACAGGCAGGTTTAGAACGAGAGCCACGCTAGAGCGGGTTTGGAGTTTTCTGGGATTTTCTCGATGTCTAGATGCATCTCATCCAGAGAGCACCTCAAACACAGAGTACAGGAAGTGCTCCACACTTTGAATTCAACAAGCAGGTCGCAGACATTCAACTTAATGAGTAGAAACTTGCTGAAAGAACACAAAGACCACAGAAACAATCATCGGTGCCTTCAGCGACCTCATTTACAGTTGTCATAATGTGCTGAATGAACAAAGCAGTTCAAACAAGCATCAGACTGAACTCTGTGAGACATTTAGAGGCTTAACGACTTACAGTTACAGAAATGAGGTGCACGACTCTGTGTTCACTCAACACTCAAGTGAAACTTAGGCTCAAGGCAAAGTTACCTCAGTAAAGCTTATCAAGTATATTTCTGCAAAACAAAATACAAACACCAGAGTTGCTCACAGAAACAGTGTTAAGAGAACCCAAGAAGTTTCGCAAAGGCCCCCCCCCCCCCCCCCCACAAGAAAAAGCACCCAAATGAAACACCCACAAGAGATTTTAATAAGCTTGCTTTGCATATTAGCGCATGAGAGTTTCACCTCGACTGAATGAAAAGGGAAGAGAAAGAGAGAAAAGGCCAAGAAGAGGAAAGAAAAGAGCGAGATGGAGGAAGATGAAGAGACGAAAAGGAGAGGAGAAGGTGAAATCGGCAGAGCAGGGGACGGGCAGAGTAATTTGTCAATTTCCATTTTTAGTTTTAGTTTCTATCCTTCTACCAGACAAAGAAAAGAAAGTAAAGAAGGATGAGAAGAGAAGAGCCTGTTCTGATGCTGAGTTCTGCATCTGGGGACCCACTCAGGAAGCCAGGTTTGGAAAGCCTGTTTGAGCCTGTGAGAAAAAAAACACTGTTGTGCTTCTAGTGTGTGTGGTGTGTGTCTGTGTATATGCTTGCATAACTTGTGCATTGCCGTGTGTGTGCAGATGTTTCTATTTTGGTATTTTTGCCTTGTGTATGTGTGTGTGTGTGATGGAGATAAAGTTTGTGTGGGAGAAGGAGACATTGAAAGGAGGTGGAGATAGACACATGCAGAGAAAGGTGAAGAGCCACAAGATAAACAAATGGAAAAGGGATGACTAAAATTGTGCATGCCGTGAGGGCAAGAGATTAGGCAGCCTTGAGGAGAGGATAGATGCCTTGGGTGGGAGAAGAGACCTTGGGGAGGAGAGCAGCCTACGCTGGGGGGAGGAAGAGCACCTCTGAGGAGAGGAAGAGCAGCCTCTGGGAGAGGAAGAGCAGCCTCGGGGAGAGGAAAGCAGCCTCTGAGGAGAGGAAGAGCAGCCTCTGGGGAGAGGAAGAGCAGCCTCTGGGGGAGAGGAAGAGCAGCCTCTGAGGGAGAGGAAGAGCAGCCTCTGGGGAGAGGAAGAGCAGCCTCTGGGGGAGGAAGAGCAGCCTCTGAGGGAGAGGAAGAGCAGCCTCTGGGGGGAGGAAGAGCAGCCTCTGGGAGGGACACACTCAGGAGAGTAAAGCACACTCCTGGGAAGAGTAGCAGCTCTTTGAGAGAGAAGAGCAGTCCTCTGGTCTGAGGAAAGAGCAGCCTCCCAACGACGGAGAGCGTCTCTGGGGCGCTAGCAGCCTCCCCGAAGAGCAGCTCTCTGCAATCGAAACCTCTCTACATAGCTCCTCTACCCTCTACCACTATCAGCCCTCATCACCATCCTGACCTCCTTCCGACTACAAGTCTGCTCTCTTCTCTCCCCTCCCCACTGCTCCTCTCTTTTCTCTCCCTCCCTCTCCTCTCTCTCTCTCTCTCTCTCTCTCTCTCTCTCTCTCTCTCTCTCTCTCTCTCTCTCTCTCCTCTCTCTCTCTCTCTCTCTCTCTCTCCTTCCGCATCTGCACACGTCCTAATCCTCGCTCCTGTTACTCTGCCTAGTCGGCAAAGCACGTCTCTTATTTATTCATTTACTCTTCATCTTCGTCTTCCTTTGTCCTCTCGTATTGTCTTTCTCTCCCTCACCTTTCTGCCGCTTTAACACACACACACTCTCCCTCTTTCTCTCCCACTCCCTCTCTCCCCGTCGGCTCACCCGCGTCTCACACTGTTTGGATTTGGACCGTTTGCCGTGTTAAACATCTTGTTGCTTATTCTCTGTGTGTGGTCGGAGTTAATGACTGTTTACTTTGCTGCAATTATTCATGTTCACCAGCTCACAGAGGTGTGTTCCGATTGTATAACATATACAACTGAGCTGGTCCCCTGGTTTCTTTCAAAGACAGCTAGCGCCACGTTGTCAAAAAGTATTGAATGCAGTTTGAAGCCTCGTCTACACTACTGCAGATATTTATTTGAACAGATATTTTATCCTCCATTTTGCTAAATATCTACGTAGAGACGAGAACACAAAAACACCAGAGAAGATCGCAGTGGTCCAGAGTACCATTGGGCGGGAAAAACCCTCTGTGAAGGCCGGTAATGTCGTACAGTCATTTTAAATTTAGCTGCAAACTTGTAATAAGGCCTAACAGAGAATATAACCACCGTTGTTATTGTTGTGTGTTGTTGTTACATGTTCATTACACAATGATCTTGACGTGAAATAAGCTATGACGTCATGGATCGCCACATTGCCAAAAATACTCAGAAACTGAGGTTTTAATAAAATCTGCACTTTGGAAGGTGTTTGTCAAAATCTGTTTCAGTGACTTGGGACAAAAGGTTCGAATGCACATTAGTGTGAACAGGGCTGTGGGCTCCACCAAAAGAAAGATGGCCGATGATCCACATATTTCTCGGCTCACCACAACCAGTCCATTGAGTCGGGTTCTGTTAGAAGTTTCTTCCAGTTTTTTCTCTCCACAAAGTGTTTGCTCGCTGTGGGAATTTGTCGGGTTTCCCTATAATTTTTTGAAGGTCTCGACCTCACTATGTTAAGTGCCATGAGATAATGTATAATTTGATTTGGCGCGATACAAATAAAATGTAACATAATTAAATTCAATGTGAAAGAAAAAATGGCTCTATCTTTGGTCTCGGCTCCAAATTGATGATCATACGTTGCATTGTGAGAGGTTCAAAGACGTCACGGTCTTTAGGATTAACATCCTACGTGTACTAACCATGCAACAGGATATGACTTTCTCCAATGGCATCCCAAATTGGCCTCTTTTCCACAAACACTGCTGGGTCCACACTCTTCTCCTCCTCCTCCTCCTCCACCTCCTCCTCCTCCTCCTCTTCGGATGTTTTTCCAAACACATAAATACCACAAATGAACATGTCTGGACCCTGGATTCCTTCTTAGCCTCATTGTTTACCACTTCATCTGTGCGGACGGAGGAAGCAATCAAGCAAAAATTGCAATGGTTTGTGCTTCCAAGGGAGGGCCCTTTCATATTTCAACATTTCACCCCCCCCCCCCACACCCACACCCACACCCACACCCACCCACATCATCCCCTTTCCCAACTTTGGTGTGGAACAACTTGACTGGCCTGCACTCAGCTCCTCTGAAAACCTCTGGGATAAACTTTAGCCCTGGCTCGGAGCCGCCTCGCTCCCCTCAGGATGAACTGTAATACCTCTTGATCGCCTTTTCCTTCAACGCTGAACTTTGTGTTTCGAGCCAAATATGCTAACGTGGTAGATCATGAATTTTAATATACGGAAACAGGGACAGTGCGGACAACAGAGAGAGAGGGAGGAGAGTACACGAGTTAAACCTTTTTTTAAACTTTGACTCTGAACATGAACTCCCTTTTTTCCGTCTGGTCACGTTCTTGTCAACGTACCTGCCGATTAACAGGATTGGGATTCCCAACTTCCCTCTCGATTTGGTTTGCTCATCCGGATTCCTCCAGACTCATTGTTCCTCTCCACATCTCTAATTCCCTCTGTTTCTTCCCTCCTCTCCCTCTGTCACCCTCCATCTCCCCTTCTTTTTCCGACTGCCCCCCCCTACTTTTCTTGGTAATCCTAAATCGGGTGAACGGAGATAGTTTTTCCTCTTTCTCTCCGCTGGCCCCTCTGTCCTTTCTTCCCCCCCCCCCCCCCCCCGAAATCTAAAGCTTCCTCTGCCCTTCAGTTTGACAGGATGCTCATGCAGAACCGCAAACACGCAAATTAGGCACTTGGAAGTGGGATGCTCTAAACACACACGCTATACAGACGCTTCAACGTACACATAATGATTCCCCCCCCGAAAGAGTTCTATAGGGGGGGAAATTTGCCCAAATTCCTGCCTCATCCCAAACACTCGCGGCCAAGTCCGGCCCACTGCCGGCTCGATTCCTGCCGGCATCATCCAATCCCGCCGTCCTTTCACCGTCGGAGCATCAGAGGAGCCAATCAGATTAGCCGCGGAGAGGAAACTGGAGAAGGTTTGGCAGCGAGTCGTCGAGCTTGCTTTTCCCTTTCATGTTCCTCTTTTACTTGCACTCTTCCTCACGCTCACACGCGCGCACACACACACACACACACACACACACACATTCAGAGATATACACACATGCGGGGTGGGGGGGGGGGGACAAGAAAGAGAGTTGCCCTGGGAGACAGAGGCCTGGGTGAAAGAAGGATGCTGGCAGTGAAAGGGCCTGACCCATCTTTTGGCAAAGAAGAGCCTCTCACCCCCCTCCAATGCACTGAAAGGAACAGCTCCACAATGCAGGGCAAAGCATTCTGGGTGATCCCTGGACCCCTGCACGTGCCTTCATGGTAGAAGAGGAGATGGGCTGTGCATGTGCGCATGTGCTAATGTTGGTGTGTGTGTGTGTGTGTGTGTTTTGAAAGTCGTGGGGGAACTTAAGCCGTGGGATCCGCTTCCTCTTCTTCCTCATCTTCGTCAAGACGATGATGGAGACAAAGAAAAGTCGACAAACCCTAACCCTCCCTTCCGCCGCTTCTCCTCCCCCCGAATTACGGCTCCTATCATTACCGACGATTTATATGCAAACAGTGTCATAATCACAATAAATTAAGAAGTTCTCTCCGAGACGTCTCGCGGAAGATGATGAACGATGGCGACGACCGGCTGTAAGTTTGCGGGAGTCGGAGGAAATGATTAGGAGTTTTAACTGAGTGCCGACAGCTCCAGCCCTTGATAGCTTCACTGGGAGGGAGACTTCACCGCGGCGCTGACACCTGTCCGCTCCGCTTAGCTCGCCGCATGTACCGAGACGATCTGGGGAACAGGGGGGGGGGGGGGGGGGCATCTCCCTTCTGCCCTCGCTCATCTCGTAAACAGCAAATACATCTTTCTCTCCCCTTCTCTTCCCTCACTTCTACCTCTTCTCGCACCTTCAGCGGGTCGGACGGCCCCCAATCAGTCAAAGCCTCACAAACACTCCCGGCTTGGCCACTAAATCCATAGGAGAGAACAGTATGTAAATCTATCTCAGAGGGAGCGCCGAGGCCCCGCCTGTGTCACGGATCAATACAGCGTCTGTGTTTTATTAATAACTCTAAACGCCGCCGCGCCCGGTCAGCCATTTGTCAAACGCACCTCACCTTTGTGCAGCGCAGTCCCCAAACTATCATCTGTCCTCAGACGGTGTCAATGTGCCATCTTCTTCTTGCTGCTTTATTAGGGTGGGGGGGGGGGGGGGCTTTTTCTTAAAGCTGTTTTGCAAATTCGAGCCCACGCGACGACCGATCACTTTACGTCTTTACTAGAACATGTTGCAAACCTGCGTCGACCTTCCCCCGGTGTCCATGGGATCCATTCAGAAGAAGAGAGAGAGAAACATTATGCTTTTAAAATAGTTATTTGACAGCGATAGTAACTTGTTATATGCAAAAGTAGTTTGTACTACTCTGCACACATTTTCTATGCATGGAATTCTATGGCAGGTTTCTGCTGACACTTGGTTGATCTAACACAGTGAAGGTCAAATCTGCATTTACAGTTACATTATTGCACTAAAAGAAAAAAAATTCAAGTACACTGATCCATTTTGTACTTAACCTGCACATTTCGATTTTACACCACGGCGCCGTGGACGTGTCTCATTTACTGTGCAATGTTCCACGATGTCAAAGTGCAATCCACTACACACTCGCGTCGCAGAACCATCTCTGTATTCATGGTTGCTTGGATTTATATAGATGTCTGTACTTCAGGTTTTTCTCGAATAAAATGATCATCAGAAAAATGTGTGGTTAGTTACTGGGACTCCAAGTATGAGTCCATTTCCTCAAACGGGGGAGAACTGCAAACTTTTGTTACTCAGGTGACAGAACTTCAGCGGCACATTTTAAACAAAATACTTTCTTTGCCGGTCAGAGAGGGAAAGAACATTTTGCACAATTGGAAATGAAGCAAGAAACCACGACACTTTTTGCAGTTTGACCCAAACCAGCAACTCAAAGTCACACATCTCATCCTCTGATCTTATTTCAAATGACTCCCCCCCCCCCCGTAAACCGTGCAACTTTCTGAAAGTGCCATCAAACTATCTCTGGGGGGCTCGTGTCATTAAAGCAATTCAGGACCAATCTTTCCGTCAACAGCGATGCCCCCACGTTTTTCACAAGTGAGCGATACTTGCAAATTCCAGATACATTTGCAAGTCCTGCCGAGCCCTCGCGTGTACGACTGTTTGTTTCGATTAGCGGAACGTGTTCAAATGAGCGCGAGCAGATTATCTCATCATGTTGCAAAAAAAACGCCGCTCGTGCGCCACAGATTTGGGGCGAAGGGGGGGGCTCCTCGAGTCGCTCGCGGCCGGCTCTGATGAAGCGCCGACTTTTCAACTAGCGCTGTGCTCCGAAAATGAAATTAACATGCGCTGTTAATGCAACACTGACACAAATTGATGCCTGCTTGATGTTCAGTGTGAGGGATACGAGATACGCTCCCTGAGATAATTGACAGCAGCGAATCGAGAGCGAAAAGGCTGCCGGGGAATATTGTTGGAGAATCTGTCTCTAACTTTTGTTTGAAAAAAAATTGGCTGCAAAAGAACAGTGAGTCTACAGGATTTGTGGAGCCGGAGCCAAGACGTGCGGAGCCAGTGCAGTACGGTCCTTTAAGGCATGACGGAGTTTGACATCGCAGGTTACGTCTGTGCGGATAACTGGCGTGCGTGCGAGTCTGGGGAGACTGACGTTGACGTTTTTTTCAGGAGCCGCGGAGGCAGAACACGAGACATGCCTCCGACTCCTGGAAAAGTGTTTAGAAGGAATATTCAATTTGTCAGTGTTTAGAAGGAATATTCAATTTGTCAGTGAGTGGAGGAGCAAAGTGCAGTTGAGAGGAGATGATGGTACGGGTTTACCGCCACCTGACGCCTACTTGTGGGTGTAGGAAATTGCAGGGAGAGAGAGAGGAGAGAGGGGGGGGGGGGGGAGGACACAAAATGGTGCGAACCGCAAGTGGGAGGTGGAGCGAGGAAGAAGAAACATACTGACTGAGAGGGGGGGGGGGGGGGGACGGAGGGAGGGGTGGAGGTAAGAAGGTGGGAAAAGGGGGAGGGAAAGACAAATTGAAAGAACAGGGTGAGAGGTTTTCTATCCCTCCTCTCCCGGCTCTAAGACTCTCATTAGCAGTATTGATTCATGGCTTTTTAGGTCTTTAGAAGTCAAATGCTTGTCGCGCACACACACACACACACACACACACATTCTGCTGCACACAAATTTCAACTATCTCTTCCACACACACAGACACACACACACACTGGGAGATAACGGTGGGACGGCTTATAAAGCACCGCGTGGTCCGCCCTCGCATAACACTGAAAACTCTGCTCCATAAATAGCAGAGTATGAATTTTTAATTGCTCTCTGCACCGGCGCCCCACGAACACTACCTGTCAACACGGCTAAGCCACTCTGAGCTTTACACACGTAATGTATTTCCTAATTATCGGGGAAGGTAATATTAAAATGTTTTGTTTGCCGGTGTTTTGTTTGGGACGTCGGGGGTTCGTCGGGAAAAGGCTCGGGGAATTTATGCACGAGAGTAAATACGTTTTAAAGTTTTTTTTTTTTTTAAACGCATGAAAGAATGAAGAAGGTGAAAGAGAGTTCATTTTTGAAGCAATCACTTGGCGCGGCTTCAGACAAGCAGTGTAAGTGTGTTTTGAAATGCAAAACTTGAACCTATGTCTGCAGCCACAGAACGACTGACACATAACCACACACACACACAGACACACACACACACACACACACACACAGACACACACAGGTATTGGCAGCTACACTAAAAGGTTATTGATGAATTAGCACATGTGAATTCAAGCAGCGACATTCGTTCATTAACTGTGGCAACAAGTTATCGGTCTCTGGCTTTCTTCAATATAGCAGAGCGCACACACACACACACGTGCACACCACACCACACACACGTGCACACACACACATACATCTTCTAAACAGCTTCTCTCTATCTATTTAAACGGCTCTTGATTGGACATTGTCGCTGACTAAGCGATTCCTCCAACAGTTTCAATCTGTGTGTGTGTGTGTGTGTGTGTGTGTGTGTGTTTGTGTGTTGTAAGGTAACAACTATTGTGTATTGATTTAGCTGAGCAGAACTAAAACGGCCTCTAACAAGACTCAAAGTGACAGAAAGCACAGTAAGACCACTAATGCCTTGTTAACCATCCTCCTTATGGTGCATACTGTACACACACACACACACACACACACACACACACACACACACACACACACGCACACACACACACAGAGACTCATGTATACTCTGCTGTAGAAATGAAATGCAGCAACAATGGCGACATACACATACAGTACATATAAATTATATATATATATATATTATATATTTATAGCAATGCATGCTATAGAGACACACAGACTCACAACATAGATACCAAAGGGTCAATGTTTTCCGACATATACAAAATAATAAATGATATTTGCCAGAGTTTCTGTCTCCGTGCATCATTTTTTCTTAAACTGGCAGAAACAGCTCAGGAAATATTTTTTATAAATGTGAAAAAAACAAGAAGAAAAAATGCAAATGAGCAGCTGATTATGCAGCAGCTTCCGTCCAAGTAACGACGAGAACATTCAAAATGCCTCATGTTTGCAGTTTGCATATTTCAAGAAAAGAAAAATCCAATCTTCCCCCAGATTTAGTTTTCTATTGCTTTTTTCGCCCTTTAAAATACTTTAAAATGTGATTTTCTGTGAGTTTTCATGATTATAAATAGGCTGTGAATATTCTGGAGCCTGAAACTGGATTTAAAACTTAGAACTGATTAAAAATAATCAGATTTGAATCAGACTTCCTCGCAAATGCTCCAGTGTACTGAATGTATGCCATGTAGTTACATGACACACACACACAACAGAGGGGTCCAGAGGTATCTGACAGCTGTTCTGGGTGTTGAGAGACGGAGGTGGTGTGTGAGTGTGGTGTGTGTGTGTGTGTGTGTGTGTGTGTGTGTGTGTGTGTGTGTGTGTGTGTGTGTGTGTGTGTGTGTGTGTGTGCGTGTGTTTGTGGGGGTGAGGCAGTGTTTTCTCTGATGTGTTAGACGGCTCTGACTTGAAGGTCTGGAGGAACGCTGGAGCGGTGGCTCCCAGCGGAGCGATGCATGGATTCCCTTCTTCTTCCTCTGTTGTCTTCCCCCTCGCTCCGCTACCCCTGTTTCCCCCTTCCTCCCCCCCCCTCCCCCCCTTCTCTCTCCTCACTCCTCCTCCATTTATCTCCCACCGCTCCCTCACCAACATGTTGTCTTCTCCTCTGAGTATTTCTTATTGACTAATTTCTCTCCTCGTGTGCACGTGTGTGTGTGTGTGTGTGTGTGTGTGTGTGTGTGTGTGTGTGCGTGCGTGCGTGTGTGCTGGAGCTGGTGTGAACTCACTAACCTCGTTGCATTGCAGATGTTCTCCACTGGGTTTTTTTTCTAATATAATCACAGCCACACAGTGTTTGTTTGTTTTGCATTATTGATTCCACACGCGGGCGTAAAAATTCATCACAGGCCGGATTCCTCCTGAACTTTTTAGAATTTCAAAGGAGACACTTTCACATTTTACATCTTCTTCATATGAGACTAAATCCTGATGTATTGGATGCAGTGCCATATCTTTAACACGTGTCCTGTTATTCTATCCACACTCAAGCAACCGTCGGATCAATAACGTTTGTGTTTATTCCCGACTCCACCAAGGAGGTTGTGTTTTCGCCTGTAACTCAGAAGGATTACGCAAAAACCTACAGAACGGAATCCCCACGGGAACTCGGTGGACAGATGTTTGATGGGTCAAGAAAGAACCAATTCAATTCTGGTGTGAATCTGGATTAGCGGAAGGATCAAGGGATTTGTTTTTCACCTTTACAACATTGCAAGGTAAAGCGTTTTCCACATTTTCCTCGACTTCTCGGAGAGTTCTGGAGACTGATGCGAATCTTGTTGCAGATCTAAATAAAAATCCAGATGTGGTGAATTTAAATGATGCGCTCTACTGAGTGTGACTCTAGTTTCCCAATAATAACCTGGTGGGGAATGAAAAATACACATATAGATAAAACATACCTACAACATATGGGAATCGGTTGTAGTCTTGCATGTTGTAATTGGTAAAATGTAGAATCGGAATTATATCATAAGAAGAAGAAGAAGAAGAAGAAGAAAGTAATATCTAGCACATAGCTGCTAAAAATTAAACAAACATGGATGCTTCACGTCAGCCAAGTTCTTAAAATCTTAAAAGTCCATAACTTCCAGATCATTTCTTGTTACTTTCCTTGAAATAACTAAATATAGCACCGGAGGGACGGGCGGCGTTTGTGCACTTTCCACTCTGATGCTGGTTTACACATTGGTTTGCACAGCAGGTCAAACCAACATGCAACAATTTGCTGTGGAATTTGTCCACAGGCAAGAACACAAATGTTTTTCCCATAATGGATAAATAATGGATGAATATTTACTCGGCGCTGCGCTTTCGAGGAAATGGTGAGTTTGCCTGTAATTACTTTCATGTTGCACAAACATATCCAGGAAACCGCCCCCGTAGTAATTTAGGAAATTACAGATCTGTAAAAAATAAAGAACTATTCCGTTGTCAGACGAAGTAAACGCGTCCCTCGTGACATTGGATACTCGTCTGCAGGTTTCCTACAATAGTTTTAATATATTTAATGGGATTACTTTGTGTGTTTATTGCTGCAGTGGAGTCAATACGAAAACAACACTACTTCCTTTTGGAAAGACGAGAGATAAAAAACCTCCCACACGCTCCTCCTCGCCGAACATCACATTTCCAACTCTGTCATCACTTCTCGTCTGGTCTGAAACATCAGCGGCCCACGTGCCGACGTTCAGATGAAATAAGGACGAGACATACGTTAATAAAAAAACGCGTTCCTGCTCCAAACGAGACAAGAAGATATATTGGACATGACACACTCTTTAAAACAACCTAATTAGTCATCGGGAATAATAAAGAAACACGTCACGCTGCTGAGGACGGGAGCTTTCTCCGGGACAGTGATGATTTAATAATACTCAGTGAGCGAATGAGATAAAACGACTTTGTGATCTGCCTCTAATCCACATCTGATAGCAGCAGTAAATACCAGAGCTCACAAATGAGGTTGAGAGGATTCCTACGTCTCCTGCGATTTTCGTTTTTTTTTCTTTCTTTCTCATCAGTCGTTATCCGGCTCTTCTCTCCTCCACATTTTGTCAATGAAATGCAGAGCTATTTAGTTACAGCGGCATGGGAACACTAAATTGACTCGGAGACACTTTTGAAGCGTCGGCAGTGTGCAGTGTCTCTCCTCTCTCTCTCCTCTCTCTCTCTCTCTCTCCCACCGTCAGCTCATACTTTCGGTGATACGGAGAAGCTGCTGCAGAGCGAGGGGCTCAGCCACCGAGTATCGTTTTTCAATATCCAGCCTGATTTCCATGTATCTTCCCTCTCCCTTCTGTTTGCTGTCCATTAAATAGATCGCGATTCAGTTACACTGACAAGGAAACTCTAAACTGTCCGATGGGGGTGGGGGAGGGGGGGGGGGAGGGGGGGACACTTCTCTCTCCTCTCTTTGAAGCATCTCTCTGCGGAGATTTCTTTTCTCCTGCCCCCGTGCACTCGGAGATGAAGTGTACACAGGCTTGTTGTTCACGACAGGCGGCTTTGGGCTGAGTTGTGTTTTCTTTGTTTTCAGACAAACAACTCCGGACGTTCTCTGGACTTTGCCTTTTCTCATAAGAAGAACGCACCAGGACATTGTCCAAGTTCTTATCACCGAGACTCTCATTGTCTTTCCAAGTCTTCATCAGTGTCTCACGTGTGTGACTCCTCTTTCTCCTCCTGCAGGTGTTTGTCTTTGTGTTCTTTCTTGTTTTGTGTCCGTCACACTTTAGAAACGTCGTCAACACGCCCACTCATGTGCTGTCGCTTTCCTGCTGGTGTCTGACGTGGACTTACTCTGACCTTCTCCGGACATTGTACCAGGACGGGCTTGCAGGAAAAAACTCCAGAGGATGTCTGGGAGTTCAGGAATTGGAAATTAGTGTTCTCGTACACAGCCCCTCTGGAAAAAGTTTCAGGAGAAAGTCCGGAGTTCAGTCTGAAAGCAGCGAACGATTAATTGTTTGGGAAAAGTCTGGGATGCTACAGGCTGTCACCTTTACCCTGTCAGGTAACTTACTGGCTTCGTCTTAGAATCCAGACTTTATCATGATTTAAAAGATATATTTATGATATTTGAAATACTATTTCCACAGTTAACCATGACGGGGGGGGGGGGGGGGGAGACAGAGGGGAAGACAAGCAGCAAAGGGCCTCTGAGGGACTCAGGGTTAGGTAACCCTCCGTACGTGTCTGGCTCAACCCGACGAGTCATTGGGCACCGCAACTATTTTCTATTTCAAAGTGACGACAGCTCGGCTTCTCTCTTCTTCGGTTTGGTCAGCGCTCCGGCCGCACGTGCATGTCAGTGCACGATGCGAGTCCCTCTCGAGCGAAACCACTGACCTTCCCCACATTCACGAGAAGAGACGGTAGCAGAGTGAGATGAAAACGACCTCCCTGAACCTCCTAAATTAATATCCTTCACCAAACGTGGCCTCGGACAGACCATTATTATTATTATATAAAACCAAGTTATTATCATCATTATTTAATAAAAAACTTAGCACATGGATAACCTTGGGCCAGGTAGTATTCAGAAGGATGCGCGGGATACAGCGCGGGGGTTAGAATGGAGGATAATGAGCCCGAGCAGAGAGTCCTGCCTCACGCACGCTGCCAAGAGAGTGGGAATGTGGCACCGGCTCCAAAGTGACATTTTTGGTGTCTTGTTAGGAGAATAACACGAACGCAGGAGAAGTCTGCGCACGGACAAAACCCACACGTGACAACATGAGTGGAGCGTGAATACCGGCTCTTTCCATGAGCTGCACACATCTGCACAGGAATCTGAAAACCGCCCACAGAGACATCCATCACAATTTGGTAAATGAACGTGGACTCGAATTCTAATATGCACTTGCATTATATTTTCTCCTCGTACTCCAAATTTGATTTCTTTTTTATTAAAATAAGGAGAAATATCGCTCCGGCCCCAAATTGTTCTACTTTCTTCAGGAATTTTCCAATAACACAAGATATGTCTTTTTTTTAACAAGACATATTGTTCGCACCGGAGTAAAGATAATAACAATTCAGACAAGAAAATAGTCCGAATAACTCCACGAGGCTCGGAAATGATTTCACCTTGTACCGACCTGGTCCTGCTTTTAATTCCCTCTGTAATATGTTGGTGTCGGTATTAGTTTAAAAAAAAAAAAATTGATTCACTGCTCCGTCCACTGAAGTAACTGGAAGTCGGTGAAAATACTAAATAAGCCCCCCACCCCCCTCACTTCTCTCTCTCTCCTCGCTCTGCCGTTAAAACAGAGAAGAGCCGGCGCTCGTGCAGCTCCTGTCATTTGCTTTATTGAATAACATCAGCCACGGTCATCTGCTCCCGTTAGCGGGGGGGGGGGGGGGGGGGGGGGTCACCCTCAAAGTAATAAAAACACTTAGATCCCAGGAAAGGAAGCGAGAAATGTGGAAGCTTTGAAATTCCAAACATCAGGCCAACGCTTACATCTAATGCGTTTCTACCGCCAACAGCACTTTGATGTAACTTTGCCTCCTCTCCTTTCCTCATCCTCTCCTCTTATATTTATTTGACTCTTTTCTCTCATCTTTAACCCGTCTCCCTACATTTCCTCCTCTCCTCCCCTCCTCTCCTCTCCTCTCCTCTCCTCCTCTCCTCTCCTCTCCTCTCTCTCTCTTCCTCTCCTCTCCTCTTCCCTCTCCTCTCTCTTTAATCTTTCATCCTCTCTCTCTCTCCTTCCTTATTCTACTTCTTTCTCTCTCCTTTTCCCGTCTCCCTGCATTTTTAAACTTTCCTTTGATTTCCTCCTCTCCTCATATTCATCTCTTCTCTTTCCTCTCCTCCTGTCCTCTTCTCATCATCATGTCTCCTCTCCTCATCCTCACCCTCATTCTCCTCTTGTTACCTTTCCTTTTCTCTCCTCATCCTCTCCTCTCGTTTCCATTCACCTCTTCCTCTCTTCCTCTCCTCATCATCATGTCTCCTCTCTCCTCCTCCCCTCATCCTCATCCTCAAACTCATTCTCCTCTCCTCATCCTCTCCTTTTGTTTCCTTTCCCCTCCTCCTCTCTTCCTTTCCTTTCCTTTTCTCTCCTCTCCTCTCCTCTTGTTTCCTTTCCCCTCCTCCTCTCTTCCCTCCTCTCCCCTCCTCCCTCTCCTCCTCTCGTCTTAAGCGGAACTACAGCGGCAGCAGTGAGTTAGCCTAAATGAGTTTGGAGACTTTTTAAAAATCAAACCATCTCCCATGTGTATTTCTTCTTCCTGCTCTGTGGGCCGTTTATCAGCCAGTGAGCTGCGGCCGACTCCATCCCCCGAACCCTCACTAAATCGTACAGTCGAGAGCATGAAGGTGCCTTTTTCTCCTTTTTCCTCCTTCTCAATTGAAACATCTCCTTCCACCCCCCCCCACTCTGCTTGTTGCCCATTAGTGCGCAGGCTGAACTGTGCATGTAAAGCTCTGCTCTCGTTTAGCTTCTTCTCCTCCTGACACGGACTCAGCTGACTGTTCCCGATGCTCACTCACCCATCGGAGGGGAGAAGAGTTGATTCTCCCGCTCCCTCTTTCTCTTTTGGTCTCTGCACGTCCTCTTCTTCCCTGCCTGCCCTCACCAGTACATGTATTCTGGCACTTTCCTCCTCCCTCTCTGCTGCTCTTATCTTGTTCCCTCTACGTGTTCTGGTGGCGTACACCTCCCCTCTCCTCCGTCTCCAGCGCTTTCTCCCCGTGTGGCTGTGCATGTCCTCTCCATTACCCGGCTCTCCGCACCTATAGCTCCACCGTGTCTCTGTTCTCAACCCGACATCTCTTTCCTATCATTTTGCATGTGCGCCGGCAGAAGTGCTCGGATTTTTAAAAATACCGGAATCGGCCGGGAAAAGTCGTGCATTCGAAATTTCACTTTGACGGAAGAAGCACAAAAGGACGAACAAGGAAATTCACTCGAGGCACTTTCACACTGGAGTTTTATACAGTATCTGTCTTTACTTATAAATCCACATTAGCATTTTGAATACTGATGCAGGTCAAACTGGAGAGAACTCACAACTGACCCAGTTAAATGTTCGGTGGTTAAGTTTCATATTTAACAGTCTCAGTCTATCCACTGGAGAAAACTGTTTTTTCTTATTATCCACTCACCGCATGAAAAGATATAAACCAACAATGTATTAGAAACCATATCTTTCCCCAAAGCCCCAAATCCATTAGTTCCTCATGAAGATGTTTACATTTCAAATACTTTTGTTATTTTTCATAAATCTCAAGTTTCCAATTTTTATATTTCCCCTGTTTATATTGCATGTTTACTTATTTATTAGTTTTTTTTAATGCGTTTTATTTGTTACACTTTGCTGCTGTATCGTGCTGCAAATTGCAAATCTCATCTCATCCTATCTTATCTTATCTTATCTTGGATCATCTTATCTTAATTTCTATGAACAGGTCACGATTGCAATCTTAAATTTCATCTTTTTAAATGTGCATTGGTTTGGGGACTATTTTCTGCTGCGTATTAATAAACATTTGGTTGTGATGAAGGATCCTGTCATGTTTATATTACTTTTTTTTAACTGAGGCTTTTCACGTCTACAATCCCCTTAGTTTGCTGCCGTAGCACAATGCTAATTTCCCCATTGTGGGACTAATTAAGGTTTATCTTATTTTATCTTAAGACCAGCTGTGGCTCAGGAGATAGAGTGGGTCGTCCGCTAACCCCCAAACAGTCGATGGTTCGATTCCAGGCTTTTTCTTCCTGTGCATTCCGAGGTGTCCTTGGGCAAGATGCTGAACCCCCAAATTGCCGCTGTGCCAACAAAGCTATTTCAAGATTAAGGTTTTAAGGCTTAAAGGCTTTAAGATTAGGAAAGCAGCACATTTATCAGAGGATAAGTACATTTTCATAAATAGGTCACTAATACAAACCTCAGTTCCATTTCTAGTATTAAATTGTGTATTTGTTGGGGACTATTTTCTCCTGCCTATTAATAAACATCTGGTATTGAAACTGAATGTCAGGGCCCACATTCTTAGTAATGAAGGATCATCGCATCCAGTCCAACCGTGTGGCTCGTTTCTTTGTTTTTAATAGTTTGAGTTTGCTTGTTACTTGTGTTACTTGTGTAATTTTGTGTTGTATTGTATTGTTGGGCTCTGTGGTCTTCACTGATAGGACAGAAAGTGTCTAAACCAGGTCACGTGGCAAACGACTCAAACCTCAGTTCAGAGATTTTCTTTCTGCATTCATATTGACAGATTTATCCTTTAATCTGAAAAGTATCTAATTATTCTAACAGTTGATGTACATTTAGTTGAAATACTCCAAGTACAACTGCGTTTGTGTCTAAATGCAGTACATGACTGTACTTCCCCCCCCCCCCCACGTGCAGCAGTCACCCATCCATCCACTCTTTTTCCTCTCTCGCCCCGCCTTCTTCACTTCCCCTCTTTCTCCCTCCATCCATCCTCTCCCCTCCTTTGCACTTTACGCCCCTCTTCCCTCTTTCATCCTCCCTCTCTCTCTCTCTCCTCTCCTTCCTCCCACTCCTGTACCTCTCTCTCCTTCTTTCCTCCCCAGAGGGAATGAGTAAGTGTATGGTTGAGTGGAGAAGAGAGGTGGGTCTTGCCCTCCCAAATTCTATTTCAGAGAAACTCGAGCTCAGAGAAGCATGTCTGTCTTCAGAGAGCAAACGCTGGCCTGCTTTTACAGTTTCGCAAGCGGCACGGGAGCGCACGCCACACGGAGACAAACACGAATCCCAGAGCCAATAAACACGGCGAAGGAAAACACACGTCAGACATTTTTTTGCCCACGCTTCCTTTCACCCGGCGTCCCGTAATGAAACATATAGAAAAGTCAGCAAGCGAGCGTTCCCACGCCTATACATGATTCATATCAATGTAAACACACGTGTGCACGTGAACACACACACACACACACACACGCGTGCCACACACACTCAGATGACCCGTTCTTTCCGCGTTGCTGCTTTGGGTCTGTGAGTCTGAGTTTTCGGGCCTGATGGGTAATGGCGGCGACACGCGTGCACGCACACACGCACACACACACGCACACGCACACACACACACACACACACAGCAAAAGGAGCAGGGCTGGCAGAGAGGGTATGAATTATACATCCACCCTGTCTTTATGCATTAGATAGAAAAAAGAAGAGATGGAGGGAGAGGAGGAGAGAAATGGCAGCAAAGCAAGAAGGAGATGACGCGGCCCTGATACGTAACATGGTACCTTGTGATGGAAAGAGGAGGGGGAGGCGGAGGTTACATCCGTTAAGTGTCTATCACCTTGACAGTGCGGCCTTAACACACACTCCAGCTGGTTTTGTGTGTGCACGTGTTGTGTGTGTGTGTGGTGGTGTGTGTTGAGCGCAGGTTCACAGCTGGACGGAGGAATCGCTCCTAGCTACATTTTCTGCTGTTGCGATGCTCAATGGTTCGCAGTTCAAAGAGTTCTCTCCTCTGCAGATGGAGGACGACTCAGGAGAGGGAGATGCACACGCACGCACGCACACGCACACACACACACACACACACACGCACACACACACACACACACACACACACACACACACACACACACACACGAACTGTCTTGGGACGAATTTCCATCTGTTTTTTTGCTTTACCTCCCAAAAGCGTCAACCCTCGTTTCAGATTTGTCCGTTTGGTGGAAGCGAGCGAAGCTAAAGTGCTTTCGGAGACGTGAGCGAGAAACCTGCGTCTCGTCGGAGACGCCAAATCAGCCGCGGTGGGAGCGCGGCGAGGACCTGCTGCCTGTCACCGCTGTCAGGAGAAAATTCCTCACGTCTCTGAAGGGACGGCTTCTTGAGAATAGACAACATATTTTTCAGATTGAGAGTTGTCCAGGATTCTCTGGCAGTTACTGTGATACGGGCTACTGGTTTCTTTTCTTTTTTTTCTGATGCTTTAGATCCTTGTTTTTGTAATTCAGTTTATCTTTTGATCTTATTTTGTTTTTTGTTCACTTCATTAGTTTGTTTCGAGAGATGAGAGGAGCTTTTATCCCTTTTTTCTGTCCACTACATGAAATATTTGATGTATGACAGATTAGTTTAGAACCACAAATGCACTTAAGAGTAGATTTGACTGTAAATACCAGATGTAGGTCATTCAAACTCCCCTGCCCTTATGGATTGGTTATTGTAATAAGAATAAGAATATGTTTCGTTAAACTTCATCTTACATTTTCCGTCTCGTGATGTTTGGTTTAGTTTCATCCACTTCACTCGTTGTTTTTGTTTCTGTTTTTGTTTTCTGATTCGAGGTGAAGTGTGTTCAACAATCTTCACAAAGTTAATCTTCAATCACGAATCTCTCGTCCGTCTGTCGACGCTGTTTTTCGCTGCCACGACAAGAGACCAGACTAAACTTGAACAGGTTTCAGGGGAATTGAGCAAAAAAAACTCAAAAGAAGAGAAAAGACGGATGAATAAACCAGTGGAAACCAGCAGGGAGGACGGACAAAGCAGAAGTTGAGAGACTCTCGCCATGGAGTTCGGCTTTGATGCTCGTGTGTTTTATTCGGAAGGACTTCACACTTCCTGCTTCTTGCTTGGATTTTGCAGGACACACAAACGGAGCAGAAGACGGTTTGTTGATCACGTTTATGCATCTCGTGTCTCTGCACGGTAACGAGAGGTTGCTTTTCAATTCTGCAGTGAATTTAGATCCATTCATAAATTAGCATCTATATATATATACACACATATGTATACTGTATAAGAATCGTCATGGGTTTATTGCGAGCTCCCTGCAGTTATCATGCATGCTCTGCACGCACTCCCTCCCCATGTGCACAGGCAAACACGCAACTACAGCAAGTGTGTGTACATCCATGCAAACAGACACACACTCACACACTCACATTTGAATAATTTCTTCACTTCCACATTTTCACAGAGACGTGATATCATCGAGGGGGGAAGTGGCTGAGTGTGTTTTATATCACAACTCACACGATAGAAGTAAAGAGTGAATCACAAAAGAGGAAAAGTAGATATCATGAGAGAAAAATGGTGTTTAGTAAAAAAAAAAGGGAACAAAAAACTCCCAGTGACTCGGAGACAGTGCGACGGCTGAGGTGTGACACACAAGTGCATCAATGGAAAACACAACCGGAAAAACCACAACACAACCGCACACAAAAAAGGAAACGCAGCAACAATGAATGTCACTTTTGCTTTTGCAGTTGTGTTAGTTGTCACTTTTACATGGGTTGTAGTTTTTGCGGTTGTGTTGAGGCCTCTGTAGTTGTGCTGTCACTTTTGTTTTCATGTTGTGGCTTTTGTGGTCGTGTTATTTGTCAAGTTTGCATTCGTGTTTCGGCTTTTGCGGTTGTGTTGTGGAGTCTCTAGTTGTGTTATGGCCTCTGTAGTTGTGTTGCCTGTAGTGTGTTTTACGTTTGCATTCGTTGGTTTTCGGTGTGTTGTGAGTCTCCAGTTGTGTTATGCTCGTAGTTGTATGGCTCTGAGTTGTTGTTACGTTTGCATTCGTGTTTCGCCTGTGTTGTATAGAACAAATCAGAATCAGAATTCTTTATGCAGATTGTTATAGGAATTGCCTTGGTGGTGGTGCATTTGGACATAACAACAAATCGGACATAAAACAACAATATATACAGAAAAAAACAATAGGCACGTGCGGTGCTAAGGTGCAGTGATTGGTTCCGGATAGTGCCAACAATATGTAAGTTATAAGTTATGTGCATTCGTGTTTCAGCTCCTGTGCTTGTACTCGCGAGACGTATCGACCAGCGTAACTCTGCACTCAAACAAGGTTACACAAACATTGCCCCCTTCACATCTGACCCGTCAGTAACAGAGAGAGACGGTAACTTCTGAAGGCAGATTCGAACTCGCCCAGCAGTGCGGCTTCCGGGTGCGCGCCGGGCATGAAACACCTCCACCCAGGAAGCATTTGATCTGCCGTGGCTGCCCCCCCGGAGCTATTGGAACTGGATTATCCCAGAACTTTCCGGCGTTGCCTTTCGCGAGTATATATTCTGCTCATAATGTGAGAGTCCCAGGGGGCGAATCATTTGGAATGCAGACGGCAGCAGTTGGTCGGTATCGCCGCCGAGAGACACCACACGACAGGGTCATCACCAAATGAGAGGCTGGGTTTGAGAGGAAGGAGAGGACGCGCCGCCGAGAGCCGGAGCGACTTCCTCATTACTGGCTCCGAGTTGTTTGCTAAGTAGCTCCCCAGATGCTTTGGTAAGAGTGTGTTTAGGGCCAGGCGACAAAGAGGCCCTCTAAATAAAAGACCAGTCACTGACACACATGGCCTATTTGTTCCCACTTTACAGGGATGGAGGTGAACACTGGATTTATTATCCTGTCACCACAAAAAACCCACTCGCACTAACAGGAGCTCCACCAACCTTTTTCTTGTGGAGGGGAAACGTGTTTAGTTTTTTTGTTCCATCTTTAACTTCTGCAACAACAAAAAAAAAGTCCAACCTCCAAATATAATAAGGGACATTTATTCTCCTCTGTTCCTATTTATGGACATTTTAAATATTAAATAATGCAGAATTCTGGATGATTTCTCACAGATTTTTTTTTTTCACTTTGATTTCCACCTGATCTCTCACCGAACATCTCTATTACCATGTGATCACGCCGCCCACAGCTGACTGAAATTGCATAGTTTGAAAGTTTTACATACTAAACTGGCAGAGTAAAACATTATCAAAACCAAAGCTAAAACAAAAAATATACTTTATAAGAAGAGGACCGAAGGAAAGGACTGTACGCTAACAGGGAGCTAAGCTACTCGTGCAGGAAAACGCAACTTTCATGTGAAGAATCTGTGTCTGTTTATAATGATTGAACTCTATCAGATCTGGATGAGTTCACTTTTGAAACATGGTTAAGTTTGAACTGTTCACAGTCACATCAGAATGAGAAGTTCGGAGATGCCATCACTGATACTGACCATTAGCTCCTAGGAAAAGCAGAGACTGTGTATAAAGTGAAGCCAAATCAGTTTGATCGCCCCCTGGTGGCTGGCTGCAGTATAGGTAATAAACCCAGCCTTCTCCATGTTAGTAGCTCTTATCACACTGATGTTCATGTTTCCAGTAAGTTTGGTTTTGATTCGTTATTTGATGCTAAAACACGAGGTGAAACATCACGATTGGTCGAGCACGTGCATCAACGGGACCTGATACTGTGGCACCACTCCACGATCAAACTAAGCTCCCCAACGTTCCCATTACAGACTTCACATGCACTACATCCCAGTATCTTCCTGCAGACTTGATGTTCCTGTGGCTCTGCTACGACAGGTGTTTTCCCTCAGTATGTATCTTTTAAGGCAGAGTGTGAGTGTGAGTTACCAAACCCACATCACAGACGCACAGACTCACTCACAGTCTGGGTTTTTTTATTCCCCTGTGCAGGATTTTATTTTAAAATCATCTAACACCTATCCAGCACAGAATCGTTCTCACCTCCACCCACAGCTGACTAGGCTGACCAACCGTTACACAACTGCAGTCAGTGTGTTGTGCGACATTGTTTTCATCAAGGCCGACAGGAGCTTGTCGAGGATTTGAACGCACAAACTCTGTGAACACACGGGATTGTTTCGTTGAGGGAGTGAAAATTAAAAGGGGTCATCAGTTTTTATTTTGCCTGCACAGAGCGGTGGACGTGTTCATGTAGGTTTAAGTGTCTGTAGTGTAACATCAAAGAGCATTTTGAGTTACTATCAGCTCCAGGCTCATGAGAAGGATCAGGCTCACACACACACAGACACACACAACACACACACACACACACACTCACAGATGCTTGATCAGTCACGAGCATGCATAGTCAATTACCTGTACAAAGTCCCGCACGTTACAGTATCGCCCGCACACAAACACACAGTTCGTGGCCTGTGTCTAATCTGCTCCCCAAAGATTTCCCACCTCTCCGATCAATAATTCATCGATCCGGTCTTCAATAATGTTCCTAATCAAACTTGCATGCGACGGGATGACTGCCGCCGGAAGTGATTTTAATTGCGAGAAATGAAAGAAGACGTGGCGATACCCGCAGTGTGCGCCAACGCAACACGAGGAGGAGGCCACCTACAGGAGGTCGAGGAGCGAGCGGAGGGACGCGGACGGGTCCGGCGGTTCTGCAGGGGAGCGGTTAGCGATATGAGAGCAGACAACGGGGACAGGAGAGAGGGCCGAACTTTTTTTCCCGTGACCCCCTCGCTGCTAATGGCTCTAATGAGCTTTCTGCGGTGGAGACGCTGAGATGCAAGAGGAGATCCACACTGGGGGCAAACTGGGAGAAGGAAGATTGGAAATGAAGAAGAGGTAGAGGGTGATTAATGGCGAACAACTTAACAGAGGGGAAACGAGTGGCAGGGGAGGGGGAAATAGCGAAAAAAAGCACACAGGCTGACGCAGGACCAACCGCACACAGACACACTCAACTGTACGAGTGCACTCACGGGGTCATTCATCAACGCTACTCGTCTATTCAGGGAGCGGCGAGGAAGCTCCGGCTTACAGCAGCCAACACCGCAGCCGCTGAGGACGCTTGTTGTGCTTGTTTTGTGTCGGGTTGACCCATTTTAGATAAACAAAACATCAATACCGCTTTCCTCAGCACACACACACAACACACACACACACAACACACACACACACACACACACACGGTGAGAGTGTAAAAAAAACGCCCGTCTCCCAACTCTCGGCGAGAGGAAGTCAGCGAGGGTGTTTGAAGTGTGTCTGATCAAACGGAGTATGTCCACCCTGCATCCACGCCCTATCTCGCTGCACCCAACAGCGATCACCTCTCCTGATCCAATTGTACCACGCCCTCTTTCATCTCTCTCTCCTCCTCTTCTCTCTCTCTCTTCCTACTCTCTCTCTCTCTCTCTCTCTCTCTCTCTCTCTCTCTCTCTCTCTCTCTCTCTCTCTCTCTCTCTCTCTCTCTCTCTCTCTCTCTCTCTCTCTCGCTTTGGACACAAATATCATTTATTTACATGGTTGGCAAATTATTTCAAGAGACTGCCATTCACACCATTATCTCCTCTAGTTTCATAACACCTCCTCATCTAAAAAAAAAAAAAAAGAACCAGAAACACCCGAAAGCCATATTTCACATTCGGCAAATATAATTCACCATTGTGCACCATCTATAAATAAATCGGATCCATTCCTTCCTTCCCTCCTGTCTGTGGCTTCACCTGAGGCTCTTGGGTGATTGGTGCCACACGTCAGCCACTTGTGTCCATGCACATCCCACAGTGTGAAATAAAAAAGTGCAGACAGTCGCAGTTTGTGCAGGAGCTGTGTTTGTTCAGCGGCTGAATCCTCCTCTAAGGGAGCTCGCTCGTCCATAGTGCAGCAGCAGCTATGAAGGATGTCAACACAAAGCTCGGCGAAGAACAGAGCCCTCCTGCAGCCTCCTTTAGTAATCAGGGATGAGAGGAGCGAGCGGAGGGGGGGGGGAAAGGAGGACGCCGAAAGAAGAGGAGCCTCAGAACTACACATGAGGTGAGGACAATTTGCCAGCCTTTGATTAGGCTCTTCAAACTGGTGTAAGGATCTCCCCCCCCCCCCCCCCCCCCAAACACACACTCCTGAGCCACATATAACAGGCACAGAACTACGAAGACACACACACACACACACACTTCCATCCGCACACACAAAACACAATGAGGTGTGGACACAATGGAAGAAATGTACAATCTCCCGCTCATTTGTAACATAACACCCCTCTGCGTCGAGGTGACGCCTCAAAGAATGAAGCCATCTCCTCATTTCACATTTCCATTCCAAGAGAAGAGGGTATGGTGCCCCAAAAAAAACTAATAATGTTCCCACATCTCATTTCTCCTTCGTCGTTTTCTATAGAGACGGCGAAGAAGAATCTTAATGGAGTGTTCTCCTCTCGCAAAACTCCAGGGAGAGAAAGGTGGGGGAGTTGTGGGAGAGTTGGGTGAGGAGGTGCACAGAGGTGGAAACTCATAATGATCCTTCATCATTGTGAGTTTTCTCCAAACTCTTTGATAATCATAATATCTTTGACATCATCATCATCACCTCTTCCTCCTCCGCATCATCAATATCATGTCTTTCAGCATCAGTCACATAACCACCACTGTCGTCATCATCATATGATCATATTCATTATGTTCATCATTTCCTCCTCTATCCTCATCTTCATCATCATATGATCATATTCATTATGTTCCTCATTTCCTCCTCTATCCTCATCTTCATCATCATATGATCATATTCATCATTTCCTCCTCTATCCTCATCTTCATCATCATGTGATCACATTCATTATGTTCCTCATTTCCTCCTCTATCCTCATCTTCATATGATCATATTCATCATTTCCTCCTCTATCCTCCTCTTCATCATCCCACCAGTGAAATCCCTATCATCATCTCAAGCAGCATCACTGCGTTGTCACTGTCACACAACATGGACCCGTCACTGTTAATCATTTTTAATCAGTGATTACATATTTCTGTATTGTTGATGATGTGCGATGTCTGAGCATGATCATTACATCATCATCATTACATCATCATCATTACATCATCATCATTACCATTAATATAATCAGCATCACATGAAAACATTAAACACGGCAATCAGCGTCCCCATCTTCATCATCGCTGTCATCACCCTCATCAGAATTCCAATCACCGGCGTTACGTGCCCCCCCCCCCCCCCGCTGTTTTCATCACCGTCGTCTTCGAAAACGTTATCAGCATCATCGTCGTGATTTTGTTTGTGTAAATAACATTAAGGACGACGTGTTGGGGAGATATTCATCAGTCTGCTGCAGGAGAGGCTGCTCCTACATGAGTCTGAGGTCCCGTCCCCCCCCCCCCCCTCGGCCCGGTGCTTTAAAATGCAGATGGCCGAGGACAACCTTTGTAAAAAGGTCTTTTGTCCCGGAGGCTGTCAGCGTCCTCCGCAACTCCAGATGAACTATTGCAACTCCGGTGTACTGAATGGATCTGCTCCTGTCCTGGAGCTGTGATGTATTAGGTGCAGAGTTTCTAATTTATGTTTACTCTGTCCGAAGACACGTTTTTCTAGCCTGGATTCGGCAATAATGATGATTCTCTAGCCTCAATAACAAGTCTCACATCTCCAGACATACGTGTCATTGTCACTCTTCCGTTTGGAATCACCTTTCGTCATGACCTCGCCTGAAGGGGTCATGACGCAGGTGATTCCATCTGGTGAAGGGATGTGACCCGGGTCAAAGGGATGTGACCGGGTCAAAGGGATGTGACCTGGGTCAAGAATGAACACATTACATTTTGCGTGGATCCCATTCGATTTTTGGTGAGGATGTGGATTAAAGGGAAAGTTCATCCAAAAATAAAAAACATTCAAATTCGACTAAAAACATGATCATTTATACAATGTCCATAGCCTAAGCGTCCTCCGATATCCTCCTCTGGATAACTGTGGACATTTAGGCTAGTTGAATTTGAATGGAGGCTCTTTATGGGATTTTTTTTCACTTCAATTTGATCTGATTTGGCTGCCACGCTGTTTACCCCCTGAAACTCCAAAAGTGTTTTGTGAACACTTCACCCACCACCTCCATCGGCACAGCGGTGAGGAGATAATGAGGGAACTGTCATTTATTCGGTGTTGCTTCAACGATACTTTACGGCAAATAAAATCACATTATCAGTCCACTTCCTTTTCTATTTTATATTCCTATGAGAGCTAGACGATCGTGTGCAGGATGGTTTGGCCCTGGCGGAGGTATATGCACTCTGCTGAGTGCCATTCTCGTCTCAGAGGGATCAATATCATCACCGCCGCCATCACCGCCTGCTCTCGTGCTCCCTATCTGGAGGCACATCAGATTAGTGGCCAGTTTTCTCATATAAAGCCCTCAGAGTCGGGCTTAGCCCCGGATTAGACCTGAGGTGAGGATTATTCTGCAGGTAATAAGGAAAAATTGCAGCTCAGATAAATGTACACACGCGCTGAAGCAGAAGGCGGCGTGCACGGAATCAGAGGGGCCAAGTCAGTCAGCAGCCTCGGCGCCGAGCGGAATGAAGCAGCGACAAAATCACGGCAGTGCTGGAACATCTGTTGTTTCTGCCGTATTATGTCCCATTAGCGTGGCGTAAAACGAGGGGTTTGTTTGCGGCGCCCCCCCGATGGAATCAAGGTAGCTGGCTGACAATGACTCCATTTCCCTCTGCCTTGTCTGATGGATTACAATGCAAATGACTCACTCCATCGTTCCTTTGTTTGACTCACTCCTGCTGTTTGAAAATCTGCTGGGGATTTTTTTTGTTCGGTTTTTTTTTGGGGGGGACAAAGATGAAAAGCAGATTTTCGTGCACGTGATATGCGTGAGTCTCATAATGCTCGTGTGCAGGATGACAAGGAGAAAAATAACTTGTTGTCATAAAACACGGGGGCCAACAATTGTCGGGATGAACGTAGTTGACAAAATCCTTTGATTTAAAGAGTAAATAAATAAAGAACTAGAGATTATCAGCATGACAGTTCCCGGGGTCAGCTGTTAATTCAATTGACGCCTTGTGGTAAATAAACACGGAGGGGCGGCGTCCTTCCATCTCTGCAGCGCATCATCTCTTTTTTTTTAAATGCCAGCTTTCACATTGTAAAAAGCTGTGAGCGCCAGAGGGCATCTTAAAACGTTGGGCGAGGCTCCATGCTAAAGGCCAATGTTTCCCCTGTAATACCAGCCCCTCGACACCCACCTGCTGGGACCATCCGACCATGCGCTTAGAGCTGCTTTCTCTGCAGCCACACCGCTGCACGTTCGCCTGACTCATACTTGCAGAAGTAACGTGCCTTTGCCTCCTTTCCTCTCACCGGCCGCTGATTCCCACCACTTTCACTCTCTTCTTCCACCTAATTTCTCTTTCCTCGCCGTCTCCCTTCCTTTCGCTTTGAAGCTGCCACAAACCCTCGTCTTGTTTTTTTTGTTTTTTTAAAAGAAATAAAGAAATGGCCTTGTCTTTGTTGTACATTCAACTTTTTGTCCTTCTTCATATTAATCCCTCAAGCAGATCTCTCTATTTCCCCTTTTTCGTCTTTTTTCTTGGCGTTGTCTTGGGGCCAAAGCGACGCCTCGGCCAGACAATAGTGTTATGTGTTATTATCCGCCTGCAGCTGGTCTATATGAGGACTGAGCGGCCGGGGTCCCATCAGAGTCCCGGACTGAACTGAAGACGAGTCCTATTCTTCTGCTCGGCCAACACAATCAGCACAACCAGCAGCGACCTGAGGAAAAGTATTAGAGGGGAGCAGAAACAAGGATGGAGCAGGAATGACAATGCCCCATTGTTCGCTGTGTATTGAGCGCAGCCTGGCATCTTTCATATTCCGGGCTGGTATCTCGCTATTTTGTCCGTTCTTATTCATGCTTTCATTCCTTCATCCCGTCTGCTGGCCTCTCCGTCTCTTCTTAACACCCCCGGCTCACTCTCTGACTGACTTTATCTCCTGGCGCAAACCTTTTTTCTCTTTCTCTCTCTCCATTAAAACAACAACTCCTGGGAGCTCCCCGGGTTGTTTCCGAGCGCTTGCATCATCGCCGCCATCGCTGCCACAGTCATTAACATCAGCAAACCTCATTAGCGGAGGGGAGAGCAACCGAAGCAGCGTCGGATCTTTACTCAGGTCTTTCGCCCTGCTCCTCCGCGTGAACAACCCAAAGTTGAGTAAACATTTCGGATCACATTACAGATTCACGGCCGTGCTGCTGACATACTGAACAGATCATTACCCTCCTATGGGCAGATCAGATGATGATGATGTTGTGCAGCGTGCGCAGACACTCCAGGGCAGGATGGGGAAAAGGGGGGGCACCTTCCTGTGAAAAATGCATTGGCGAGGTCTGGTTTTCATTGCCTCTGGGGCGAGATGTTCTTCAGGGGGAACCTACGAGCAGGATTACGATTCCAAGCCACTACCGTTAACAACAGAAAGAACAAAACCTTTCATCCTTAAAATGAGGTGAGGATATCACAGACGTCACCGCCGCAGAGGAATCGAATCAAGGGGCTGGAGAGATTCTTCTCGATCTAACAGATAAATGACACATGAGCGGCGGAGCCCGGGCTGTCGTCGGCTTGTTAGGGAGACGTAAAGATCAAGTGACGTGGTAGAAATAGCAGAGAGATCAAAAAGTGCTCTTAATAAAAGATACAGCACATGAGTAATTTACGAGCTGATTTTTTTACGCAGTCATTTTCCAAATTGTGCAATGTGCATGTCTGCGATTTGTCCAAGCTAAGTGCAGAAATCTGTGAAACTGTGTTTTCACTGGGATTCGACTTTTAGTTCAGTTTATTTGAGAGTGGTTGACAACTGAAGCGACCAATTTTTCTTCATAATAAAACATATTCTGCACATTATATTTTGGGTCTGTAGAAGTGAAAGGAAAAGCACTAAAAGGCTCATCAATTCCACCCGTGAACGCACGTTGTTGTCCTCAAACTCTTCTTTCTCACAACAAACATTCTGGCTTGTCATAGCAGGGCACGCACAAGTGTAATTAATCACATCGCCGACGCTGTGCCAGTGACCCAGCATGCACTGGGAGTCTGCCTCTGGAACCAGCGCGTGCAATGCAACCATCATTAATGTAATCAGCGGTGGAAAAGTCAATACGTCTGCTCTAAAAAAAAAAATAGAACAAAGTCGATTGCTTGTGCTGTTTAACCGGGCGTCGGAGCCAAAACACAAAGATTTTGCAGAGTGCCGTGAAATGTTGACACGCTTCGAATCCATCTGACTCGGGGACCGACAAACATTCGGGGGGGGGTGATTTATACAAGCTGTGGTCATCTCGTATAATTTGATGCGGCGCCATCATGAGGCCAAAATTCTTATGACTTATGGTTTATGACTGAATACATCAGCCGTACTTTGTGTTTGGTGCCGATCAACAAATGTTAAACTGAGATGAAGACCATGGTAAATACTGCTGTACATCATAATCCTTCCACAAAGACGTCAGCTCGCTATATAATCCTCTACACAGAAGTCCCTACATGGTGAAGTGGGGACTAGTGAGTGGATTCAAGGGGCAGGACAAGGTGCTAAAGTGCAGCTTTACAGAGCCGCTGCATGTTTTTACTATTAGTTGTTCTATTAGATAAATGATCTAAAGTTCAGCGATTAAATCAACTCTTTTCACATTGACAGCACCCGACTGATTGGATGGTTGAAATTGTCTCTGATGTGTTCTTGGTTTATTTTTTTGTAACATGACAAATGAGACTTTTCCAAAACGTGCCGATATCCAAATGGTTTCTGTGCTTCCTGGATCTGAAGGTCAGGGGTCAGCAGGCCTCGTCGTACATGCCGGTTGTGTGTGTGTGTGTGTGTTTGTTCACTGCACTGAACACACACACACGTGTTGGCTCTGTTCACATGATCCATACGTGGTCAAACACACAGAGAACACACGTCAAATGTTCACTTTTTTTTTTTTTACTTTCCCAGTGTAACTAAAGGAATTGGCAGTGCATTTAATATCAGCTGACAAACTGTTCCACCCTAATGCGTCTGAATATCCGATGACCTCCTCCTGCCAATCACCGTATTGAACGCGCTGATGACTAAGATCAGCCACACTCCGTCTCGTTATGCAACCGTCTCTCCCGCTGAGCTCGGAGAAATCATTTGCGAGGCAGGAGCCCCCGACTTTAATTACTCCAACTATCCTATTTAGCTCAGTGTGAGCAGCTCTGGATCCCACGGATCACTCCTGAGACCCGTGTCTCCCAACGAGAGCTTCGCCGCGGCCGATATTTAAGACAAACACATACGCGGCCCGTTGCTGTAGGTCACAGCGAGAACATGTAAACCTGATGTAGCGCAGCTTTGTGCCTGTACTAAGAGACGGAGTTTGCCTGAGGCAGCGTGGACGGAGCGAGGTCCTGTACAAAGAAAAACATGCTAAGCACATATCCCGACGGACCAAGAGAGGGGGGGGGGGGGGGGGTGTCGTGATACGAGAGAAGAGAGATAAGGGCAGAGTGGAAGATGAGAGCTTGATAAGGAGGAAGAAAGGAGAGGGGAGGGGAGGGGGGGAGGGAAGGAGAGCTGGAGTGGGTGGTGGTGGTGGTGGTGGTAGTGGCAGTGTAAGATGGATTTAACCCAGGGGCAGGTTTGAGTCTGACAAACTGTCAACTGAGAGAGGGGGACTACACGTCTACATGTAAATTGAATGCAAATCTGTGTGTGTGTGGTGTGGTGTGTGTTTTTGTGTGTGTGTGTGTGTGTGTATTGTGTGTGTGGTTGGCCGGGAAAGTGCTAGTGACTACACACATAACTGCGCGCCACAGGGGACACAACAGAAAGACGGAAGGACTCCTGGTGTGCTCGAGTGTGTGTGTGTTGATACGTGTGCATGGACATGGGTGTACATATGAAACCTGCCGTCTGCAGTGTGTGTGTGGGTGCTCGGTGTATAAGATACTTCTCCGTGTGTGTGTGTGTGTGTGTGTGTGTGTGTGTGTGTGTGTGTGTGTGTGTGTGTGTGTGTGTCTCCAAGGAGATAGATTCTGTCCCACAGAATGAGAGTGTCGTCAACCATCAGCGCTTCCCACTGACACGGAGTTCCTCAAAGACACAGAGATGAAGCGCGAGGAGAGATGGAGGAACAAAGAAGAAAAGGAAAAGAAAGTCTTTTGAAGGATAAACCGTGGGATTAGATAAGGTGCTCCTTCTGGACCATTGAACCAGTGAGTGCTTGTGTGTGTGTGTGTGTGTGTGTGTGCATGTGAGTCTGAGCGTGTGTTGTGTGTGTGGTGCAGGGGGGGGGGGAGGAAACCATTGCTCTGAGCACATTAGCTGCTCGGGGTGAACAAAGCCCCTCACCTGAAAGCTTTAAGAGCCAGAGGGGTCCCCAATGTGTGTGTGTGTGTGTGTGTGTGTGTGGTGGGTGTGTGTGTGTGTGTGTGTGGTTCCATGCAGCTTGTGTGCCAGCCAGCCAGTGGAAAAAGGGGTTTTACCCAACAGACAGCCAGTCTGGGTGTCCGAGCATATGAGTGTGTGCACGTTCGTCTCCCCTGTATCTAGCTTCCACTGACTGTGTGTGTGTGTGTGTGTGTGTGTGTGTGTGTGTGTGCACGGCTGTGAGTAAATAGATAAATGCAGGCTGCCTAACCATGTATTCAGCAGACAGCCATTCTGGTTGTATGCAATTGTGTGTGTGAGCTTGTGACCTAAATCTGGCTGCGACTGGTGTGTAGGTGTGTGTGTGTGTGTGTGTGTGTGTGTGTGTGTGTGTGTGTGTGTGTGTGTGTGTGTGTGTGTATGTGTGTGTGTGTGTGTGTGTGGTGCGTGCGATTCTCCTGTATTCCTGCCTGCATGTGACAGAAATCCCTTTATGTGGGGCCTGGGAGATTTCCAGATCCTGTTCCAGTGTTGCACTATTGTTGTGATAATGTGTGTTGCGGTACTTTGTTACTGTGTGCGGCGCCACGTATCTCATCGCACCAGGAGGACGGACAACACTCGCGAGTGTGTTGTGTGTGTGTGAATTCTGCTCCCCGCCGTGACCAGGAGCGGCCGGAGCTGTTTGAATTGGATTATCTAATACATTTTCTATTATCCTGCGAGACCTTGAAAGAGATAGGCTTGTCGGGAGCCAGGCCGCTTGATAAAAAAAAAAAAGGGTTTGGCCAATTTGTAGTGTGCCTCCTCCCTCCAGCAGAAACGTTTGTTTAACTCGTTTTATTCATCTTGACTTATCCAGGTTAGTCTCATTGAGATCAAGGCGCTGCTACGCGGAGCTGGCCGACGCACCGACAGCACCATTAATTAGCAGGTAAAGAGAAAACACAATTAAAACACGTCGGCGTGGAGGGTGATTAAACCCCCCCCCCCCCCTCCGAACAGCCTACAGGAGAAAAGTAGAGCAGGAGGGGGACAAGAGAGGACGGAGACAGACGTCCCCTGGAACCATTTAAAAACCATCACCGGCAGTGGGAGATATGGAGCAACAGTGTCCACAGCCTCGGTGAAAATGTCAATTTGTGAAAGGTCAGTTCACCCAAATTCTCCACCTCTCCCAAAGTTGTTCTGTCACATTGTAGGAGGGGGAGGGGGGGGGGGGGGGTATAATTTCGATGTGGTGGCGGCCGGAACACGTTGAAAAATTCATGAAGGTTTCCTTCTGGGACGACTTTGAGAGCAGGTAGTTCTAATAGAGGTCTGGAGATTTGTGGGAGTAACTGGGACGATGTCTCTGCAGCTGCGATTTTTTTTAAATGTCCGTTTTTCAGTCGACCGAACGGCACAGACACGATTTAATCTAACCCACGTTCATTTGGAAAATATAGACAAATGCCTCAAACTGGAATAGAAGCTCACAGCTCCAGCAGTCCTCTGATGAAACCAGGTTTAGATCAGGGTTTCTTTATTTGGATCTGCACCTTGGATCTGATTTGTCTGCTGCTGTAAGAGTGGGATCAATAAAGTTTTATCGTATCTAAACTTGTACACACTATTAAATATCAGTCCCCGAAATGTGTACGATTTTTTTCATCCAGATCAATGAATTACTTTGTAAGAAATCAAGGAAAAATGCTGACAACCAACTTATCTCGTTTAAGAAAGTAGTAAAAATATTCCCGCACGAAAATGCGATGTGTTCTTCATTGACCCAATTGGCCTCCTGCCACCTAGTGGTGAAAAAGACCAGTAGGTTTTGTGCAATCCTGAAAACTAACAGACAAACACATGAACCTGATGAAAATCACAACCATGGCTCGATACACACATCTGGGGCAAAGTATTAAAAAATGCAACGCTTTTGTAATTTAGATTAATTGACACTTTAAAAAAATCTGCAAGCCCAGAAATGCTGACGGAGCATCTAGAATAAAACACAGCTCCAGGTGAGAAAAGCAAAACGCTGCAGAGCTGCATCATAATTCACAAAGAAGAACTTCCCCACACACACATATTGATTTGATCCATCATTAATAAAAAAAAAATAGATATTGAGTGCGGCAGCTTTGAAATATAAGGTTTACATTTGAAATAAGCTTGTTTATATGAAACGGATCAATGGAATAATCAAGTAACTGATGAATGCGAGGAATCGTCCTCGCAGATCTCACGCTGCAGCGCTCTCTGCTTGCGTTGGAGGAAAAGTCAGGATGAAAGTAGGACTGCAGTAACAATAACCAGCGTTATCCCTGGCACCATTACAGAAAAACTTCCCTCCACTGTGTTGTGACTCATCGCTTCACGCAGTCTTCCCTCCGTCCATTCTCTCTTTTTTTTTTCGGAGACACACAGTTTACCACCGGCGCCGAGAAGCAGCGGGTGATCAGCACTTCTGCGAATTCCAAGTCGGCACTCGTGACCTTGCAGGGAGAACGCCCTTGTCGAGCCGAGTTGGCGGGAAACAAGTTTTGATGGACGCGGGCAACGCAACACAAGCTGTGTGCGCTCGATGTCGTGTGTTTCGATCGAGACGCACACAGATGTTCACTCTCACAGGTTTTGGTGTCACTTTGCTTCCTCAGCTTGGATGAGATGCATTCTTCCTGGATTTGGTCCCCGAGCTTCTCTGCAGTGACTCGTGACTAAATCGTTCTGTTTCTAGAGACGAGTGAGACCTCTTACATTTTATTTTCACGTTTGGAAACAACCCACACGAAATGTTCCAAGGAAAATACGTTCAGAGAGAAGGACAAATTTTTGGATCGTGTGCAATGATGGTTTTCTGCATGTGGCAAAATGGAAACGTCCCTAGAGCCATTGGCTTCAAGATGTATTATTGTATGTTGTTTTTGTTTTGTTTTATATTGGAGGAAATTGGGTTTTGTAATATTTTTGGATGATTGTTTGAATTATGAAATTGGTTGAATGTTTTGTAAATTTGTAAAGATTAAAATCACGTGATGATATAATGCATAAAAACTCTATGTGTCAATTATTGTCAGCAATTGTAAAGGGCGAACGATCTTTCTCACAAACGCCCAGGATTAAAAATGATATTAATGATATTTTTATTCATATGCTTAAATCAGTACAGCTTTTACTTTTTAAAAATATTTTCCATTATGTGAGTGCATTTGTGGATTGCTACTAATTCCGTTGCAGCATCCATCTTCTGACCCTTCGAAGGGACCTGACCCTGAGCTTGGGAAACACAAAAACAAGCTCCACACTGAAAACACACAATACTTTCCTGATAATACTTCTGTACTTTTACTTGAATACGATTTTGAATGATTATTTCCTCTTCCCAGTAAATAGCAATAACCCTTGAGTTTGTTTACCAGATTGTGCGACTACTTGTCTCTCTCTCACACTGTTTGACGACTTCTCCGTGAAAACAGTCGTACAATTTAAGCGAAAAACATTTGTAAATAAAACCGACACGATAAATATATACGAATTGCCCTGTAAATTAACAAGGACGTATTTCGGTGTCCGTCTCCTCCTCTCCTCCTTTCACCCGTCTCTCAAACCACTCGCCATAATCCTCAAAGTTTGGAAAGAGAATTAGGTTTAGATTAAAGTCAGAGAACGACTGTTGTCAGCGGCGGGGTCCTCGCAAGTACAGCGGGACCCGAGTTGTGTGTGAGCGAGTGCAGAGCAGAAAAACGACGCAGCGTGAGCAATGGCGGTGCCAGTGTCTAACAGGGGGAACCAACCTCGCCAGGGCTCCAGAGCTTAGATGCATTGCTTTAGTAGCAATGCATTTTTGATGTGGCCCCTTTCTGCTTCAACTTCTCCGTATGATGCTGACGGAATAACAGCGCCCCCAGCAACCAGCCACATGCAGTAGCCTAAATGTGCAATGTGATGTCTGCAATGTGTAGGTACTTGTGCGTACGTGTGTGTTGTGTGTGTGTGTGTGTGTGTGTGTGTGTGTGTGGTGAGGAAGAGGAGGCACAGAGAGACAAAAAAGACCGAAAGAGAGAAGGAGACGGCGAGAAAGGGAGAAAATGTTCCCCCTTGCCTGTTAAATATTTGAGAAGCCTTCTGTAGAAAAGTGATGCAGTCAGAGACGGGCCTGTTAGCTCAGTGTGTGTGTTTGCATCTCTGCGTGTGTGTCTGTGTGTGTCTGTGTGTGTGTGTGGTTGATGGAGAGAGGGAGAGAGAGACAGACCCGTTAGTTTAGACTAATTCAGCAGTGAGCCAGGGAGACGGAGCACTGTTTATTATCTACCTGCGAGAGAGGGAGGACGAAAACAAGAGGAGAGAGAGACTGAGAGAAAGAGAGGGGGGGGGGGGGGGGGGGGAGGGACGGGTGAGAAAGCGAGAGCGAAGGAGAGAAAGTGAGGGAGAGAGAGCGAGCGAGTCAGAAAGAGGGAGGCAGACCAGGTTGTCACAAACCATTAGACAGACGGACCAAGTGTGCTCTGCCCCATGTCAATGAGAGGCCTGGCTACAGACGACCCTGTGTGTGTTCCTGTGTGTGTCGATGCACACGCATGTATTGTGTGTGCAACCTCTCTCTCTGTGTGTGTGTGTGTGTGTGTGTGTGTGTGTGTGTGTGTGTGTGTGTGTGTGTGTGTGTGTGTGTGTGTGTGTGTGTGTGTGTGTGTGTGTGTGTGTGTGTGTGTGTGTGTGTGGTTATTTGTTTGCTTGCCTGTGTGTTTAAGGATGTGATTTTTGCACAAATGCTTGTAATCGACAGGGAAATAAAGGCACTGAAATTATGAAAGACAGGTAAACGCTTTGTGTGTTTGTTTGTGTGTGTGTGAGAGAGAGTGAGAGAGAGAGAAAGAGAAAGAGAGACAGAGAGAGGGGGGGGGGGGAATCTCTAGACATGGATGGGGAGAGGAGGCAAGATGCCCTCATTGTTTTAAACAAAAGGTTCCCTGTGCCACAGGACAAATATCCAGCGTGCATGAACATATGCACACTTGAACACACTCTTCCACTTGTATGCATCTGTGTGTGTGTCTGTGTGTGTGTGTGTGTGTGTGTCTGTGTGTGTGTAACCCTGCAAACACAATATTTGCCCCAAACAGGAAGTAAAAGGGCAAAGAATTAAAACAGAGATAAAAGGCAGAGGGAGGTAAATAAACGCCACTGCTTCTAGGACTCACTTGGGGTTGGAGCTGTTCCAGTAGACAGCGTGTCTGTCGAATATGATCTTCTCCTCTGCCCACACGGACACCCAGGACAGGACGGTCAGCACCACCACCTCCATCACACCCCTCTGCCCGAGCTGGCACAACATCATAGACATCCAGGGGGGGGGGGGGACCTCTCTCTATAACCGGGATCAGGCTTTCAATGCACCGCTGCTGCTGCTGCTGCTCCTGCTGCTGCAGAAGAAGAAGAAGAAGGAGGAGGAGGAGGAGGAGGAGAAGAAATCCTCTCTAGATCATCAATGTCCGTCTGCGCGTCTTTGGACGAACCGCGTCATGGATCGTTCTCCGGCTTGATGCGAGTTCCGATGGACCTCTGTGGCGTTTCAAGTCATACCGGACGCTTGGAATTCACTTTCAAACTTGGTCCTGCGCAGACACGGGAGCCGGACTCACATGTTACAGGCGAGCGCGCGGGGAAGCTGCGTGTGCGTCTCCTCGGGAAGGTTCCGAAACTTTTCTCCCATTACGCACGGCCGCGGGAGATGGATGCGCTATACCTGGGTCAGATCCCCCCCCCCCCCTCCCTCTCTCCACGCGACGACTACTGTAACAAATCACCTCCCAGAGCTCATCCGAGGTTTGCAATTCTGTCGTTACTCATCAGCAGACACGAGACACGTCCGAGCAGGCCGTCATGCTTGTTTACCCACGTTCGTGTTGAGCCTGACGCACGCTTTTGTTCGCTCCTCTCGCGGCGCAATACAAAAAAAAAATCTCTTCACGGCACAAAAACTACGTCCACTGGAGCTTCTCTTCTCCTTCTTCTTGCATTTGCAGGAAATACATCCCACGCACACGAAACACGCTCCTCTGCGATATCTCAGTCCAAAGTTGTCGCGCACGCCACCGGGAAGCGACACGGGAGCATCCTCCTCCTCCTCCTCACACAGCGAGGTCCTGCAGCATCTCCACCTGGTGCCACCGGCTCTCCTCCGACGCGCCCGCACTTCTCTCCCCGTGCGTCACGCTGGTGGCGATCGCAGCTTTAATCCCAACGTGCTCCGGTGCAACCTCCACCGACGACGGCGGCAACAAACGCTCTCCGGCAGCCTGATTCGGTGCAGCCTAAGTAGCCCCCACCCCCTCCTGTCTCTCTCTCTCTCTCCCATATATCTCCCCTCTTTCTTTCTTTTCTTTCTGCGCGGGCGGGGTCTGTAGCCGTGCCGTGCCGCGCCGCGCTCCCTCCGGGGACGCGGGGTTGGCTGACTCACTGCGCCCTGCTGATGCACAACTTGGAGTGCATGGAGGGAAACCGTGCAACTCAATTAAACATGTCTTATTTTTAGAAAGTGGACTCAAGCTTTTATTGCGACGGGAATTAAGAACATGCGCAATCGGAGGATGTAGTTCTCCTGTTTCAAGAAGTTCACGATCAGTTTGAAAGCTGCGTCCGATGGATGAGGATCTCACACACACACAACACACACACACACACCACACACACACACACACACACACACACACACACACACACACACACACACACACACAGGTGAAATAGGGCGTCTGATGGATCGCTGGAACACTGGAGTCATTTTCCATCAGTGTCCATTAGGCCCAAAGGGCAAGCGGCGGCAGCACCAAGTCTAAAACCTGTGAGCCATAAACCCCCCGATGGCTGAGAATGACAGAGCGCTGCCACCCCTGCTGCCTCTGACGTGCGTGTGTCTGTCTGCGTGCGCGCGGAGTGCTCTGCTCAGACATATCCATCTTAGGCATTCAGACTCAGAGAGAGAGAAGTAGGAGCTGCATTGTTTGCACCAAGTGTTTTTTCCTAATGTGCCAATAAAGAGGAGAAGGATGAAGTGAAGTAGCAACAAGAGGATTCATTCATTCAGTTCTCCTGAAGGGGCATCACCCAAAACAATGAATCAAGAGAAATACAATTCATATGTTCATCATCTCATTTAATGAATTCCTTGTTTACGATCAGTTTTAAAGCTTTGAACAAAGCCACACATCATATTTGTCCCATGCATCAAAAAGCTAAGAATATAAAGTCTCAAAAATGTGTTGAGTTTTGTGAGAGATACGTGAATATGTCCTTAGCCTCTGTTCACTTCCAATCTGCACGAGCGAGGAGCCGAATAAAACATCTGCTTCATGTGGCGAGGTGAATTGCAGTGTGGTTTTGCATGGAGTTAGACTTTGGTGAACTTTGACCCTCAGTAAGGGGCTTGTTTATTAGAAGAATAAAGAACAATGACAGGACAGGGGGCCGCCAGATTTCAGCTGGGGCCACTGCCCCCCCTGATCCATCCCTGGATCTGCCCCTGGGAAAGGCAAAGGATTTACTGCAGTGTACAAACTCCTCCGGCTCCTGTTTTGCTAAAAAAAAAGATAAATAAATAAATCAAACGTGGACTCGTCACGCCCGATTCCAAAAAGGCCCATGATATCATTTTAAAAGGAACCGTTCTGCGGCTCCATCTCTCACATCTGATTGTGCCTCTCGGTCGGATCCATTATGCAAACTGTCCTACTTCTACTCTGCCCTGCTCTGCCTGCCAAGTAATGCCTATAATTTTTGGCTGCTAAATTCAGGTAGGGAGGCAAACCCATGCACCCCCCCCCCCATAACCCAAATACAGCTGCATGTTGTCCGCCTCTCTGGATGAATTATTCAACATCTGTCTGAGGCGTGCATATGTAAACAGGTGGATAGGTTCCTGGTGGCTTGGTTTTTTTAAAGGGGGGGGGGGGGCCACTCCAGATTTGAGACATCCTTCACCCCGGCTCGGGGCCTTTCCTCCTCGACTCTGTCACTCTCAAAGTGAGGCTAAATCTCATGTAAGCTCTGCAGACTAAACAGGGTGGGGAGGACTCTGCTACGAGGGACTCTTTAAGTGATCCTAAATCCAAATTAGTGTGAGTAAGTATGGATGCACGGCTCCGTAAAAAAGGGCCTTAAAGCCCGGAATTTATAGCTGGTTAAGTCTGTGATTGCTCTGCAGTTTAACTCGGCTGGAGAGAGATAAATTATGGACATGTGAATGATCTCCCAGCTCCAGAACTTCCACCGCAAATCAAAACGATTTAATGTTGACTAACAGGGCATCCATTTAAATTCGGCCAACGTTTAAGTCTCCCATCAGACATCCAGTGTTTTTTTTTTTGCCCTCTGTGATTATGTCTCTCGTGGACATTGAACATGTGATAAATTACCTGCAGGGTCAGCCTCTTGAACCACGTGCTCGCCCTCTCAGCCTCCACGTGTGTGTGTGTGTGTGTCCTTGATGTTTGCCAGTATTTGCTTGATTAGAGACCACAGTGCTGCTGTAAATAAATGTTGCCAGATGTGTTGGGAATCCCCCCCCCCCCCACATGGTTGCATTTAGCAGCGCCGGATGAGGCCAGGGACATCCCAAGGGTCTGGATCCGGCTAACAAATGGGAGACGGGGGTGGGGCGGGGTGCAGACGACACACTGAAGTAGTTAAAAGTACAAAGACAAGTTCTGGAGATAGTGTGATGGTGTAACCGAGCTCAGAATGTACTCAGGACTGTGGATCATGATTGTGGGAAATAAAATGTTTGCCCTTGCCGCAGATACCACCCAGTTTCAGTTAATTGAATTCAATCTGTCTGCATTTGTCAAGCAGCATATTTTTTTGGAGCCAATAAATTCTGGAATTTGGTTAACTAAAAAAGAAAATATATATATATATATTTGGATCCCTTTCTCACTTTGAGTTATGTAATCTCCTCGCATTCCGACATATTGCGGGGAGGAGGATTCCGTTTGGACCACTCGCTGCTCTAAATTAGTCCTGATGCCGAGTGGATTTCTAAAACGCTGCAAGTAAACAAGGGTCTGAGGTATCACAGCAGCATCAAGGCACCAGGCTGCTGCCATGGAGTCATTTCCTTACTGGCAGGGAAGATGTTTACAGCCCAACATGTACTAAAGACTCTGGGGCAACATTAAAATAAGTCTTTTCACATTTTGGTTTTTTCATGTTTAGTTTTCGTGTACATGTTCAGTCTGGTGTCTGTTTTTAAATGTGACCTTCAAGCATGCCTCCTTATGCAAAGCAATAACAGAAGAAGAACAAGTGCCTCTTTCTGTGAGATTCATACAAATGCAGAGCTCGCCGTGTTTAAGACCACACTCCACAAGCTCCTGGGATTAGACGAGAAAATCCAGCTTCGAATGCAAACGCCACCGGACCAGATTCCCTCATTTGTCCCTTTCTAAAAGTCAAGAGGATCCGAGGTTAATCCTCTGCGCTGCTTTGTGAGTAAGCCAAAGAAAGGGGAAAAAAAGAATGAGGCCAGAAAGCCCGAGCAGGCACTTGAGATTAAGCCACTAACTATTGACATTGTGAGTGGCAGGTAAAGTCACCTCTGCTCAACAGCCTTTCTGCTACCACCGGAGCAACACCTCCCCCTGGTGGTTCAGGAGGTGCACAACTACTCATGATGCCCATGGATACCAGACATTTTACTTTTGTGTTCCCTCTTAATATTTAATTTGATGAGCTACAGCACTTGGTTTCCACAGCAACTCTTCTCTCTTCTTCTTAGAGTAAGACGGGATGTGCTAAAAACTGGAAAAGGTCAAAGCTGAGCACAGGAGGATTATTCACAATCATGGAGAATGGGCGAGCATCCGTCGTTGCATATCGAATTAACTCCCCACCCTGCCATCATCGCGGCAGCAGTTTCATCAAAGCACTGTAGCGGGTTGAGCTGAGCCCAGATGAGCAGTCAGTCAGGTTTCAGATGGGGATGAGTACAAAGTTGGAAATATAGTAAAAGATTTTTTAAAAATATATAAAATGAAAATTAAAACCTCACCAGTAGTACAACAGGATGAGAAATGTGGAAAGTGTTACACGAGATGTTAACCGACACAGAGCAGCAGGTCCACAGGACAGAGAGGAAGAGACAGAAACCAAATGAGGCCAGATGAAAGAGGGAACAAACTAAAGATTTATTGAAGGCAGCAGAAGATGCAAGAGACAAGAACAGAATTGCAAGGGGGGGGGGGGGGGGAGGGAGGGGAGCGGGGCACATACAGAGACACTTCTGTGTGTTCAGATAGGTTTAATGTCTTTGTGTTACAAAAGTTTTTTGTTGTTTTTACAGCTCCGGAGAGCTCAATAGGTCTGTATTGTTTTATCAAAATATACATGTTTTGAACGTAAAGTGGATATAATCCAAATGATTTTGTGGTACAAAAACACGAATATATACAACCATCGATCCCGCTTTCATACAATAACCCCATCCCACCCCCATATAAAAAAAAGGAGAAAAATAAAAGCTTTAAACAGAAACTGAAAGGCATATAATCTACACTGTCAACATCACAGCTAGGACTGAGGATCAATTAAGGATCCCTTCTAAAGCGAGCGCTAGCCAAATTAGGTTCTTTGTAAAGTCAATCAAACAAAAGGGGTACAGTATACGTTGTTACCCAAAACTCATTTAGCTCTGTGATGTTCGTCCAAGCTGTTCTGAGGAACAGAAACAAGGAAAATCAAAGCCTTAGTTTTTTTTTTTTTTGTGGAATAACAGGAATGTGACAAAAAACCCTTTAAGAAATCACAACACTACAAAAACAGCAGGGATAGAAGATACTTTGGTCCTTAACAGCAATAACCGTTTGCAGCTACATGAAGCTTTGTTAAATCATGCATAACAATCTTTTACAAAAATAGAGACAGAGCGTGTCTGTATCTGGTCCGAGACTAGTGGTCCAGGCTGTGATATCTGGTGCTTGAGGCACGCAGGAATGTGACGTTTTAAGACTTCAGCGTGACGGTGCCAACTTGGACCTATCATTGAGGAAAAGTGCACTAGAGAACCTGACTGTGGCGCAAGGGGACACAGACAGGGGATGGGTGAGGGTTGGCTCACCCTGTAATCCTGTTAATCCTGAATTTAAGAGAAATACACTGGGTTTGTAGACACAGTCCAAGACCGTTGTTGCTATCAATTGACGAATGCCTCCCAGCTGCCCTCTCACAGGTACGGCTACCTGAATATAATGGGATAAAGGCATCTATGCAGACAGGTAAGATCACACAGTTGAATTAGAGGTATACAACAAAATCAACTGACCAGGCCACTAAGTGTTTCAGCCTCTGATTTAAGACTCAAGCAGTCAAGGCACTGTGATAATGATCAAACCCAGCCACTACATGTAGGTTACCAGTTAAGCTTAGAAGTGATACACATGTAAATGCTAACATTTAAAAAGAAAGATAAATGAATATATGCGTCCACATACAAATGAACATAATATGGTTAAATGAGGCCCACGGCCGCCACCCCCCCGGCCCTGCAGAGGACTGAATGGAGGTGAATGGGGGACTGCAGGACAGGAAGCCTGAATACCGCTGCACTCCTGCCACAATACACCTAATAGAGCTACATCACCTAGCAAGGATATTAGGCATCTAACTGACTTACATTCATAGTTTCTACATATATATATGATGAGGCTATATGCATACAAATCCTTACATAAGAAGAAACAGAATGAATAAGCCACCTTCCCCAATTTTACAAATGCTGGTACACACCAAATAGGCATGGAGGAGAAAAAAATAAAAAGGCATTTTGAGAACCATATTATTTCGAAATGAAGCCAGAGCAATGCTTAAGGCAATCTGGTTGGGTCAAAGTAAGGCACGAGACCAATGTTATTCTTATTAGGACAACTTCAGATAGTGGTATGGTTCCCCCAAAAGAAAATATGTGGGTAGTTACGAGAAGATAAAACCAAAAACGTAAAACTGGGAAATGAGCTGTTGGGTCTGTGAGCCAAAAACAAAATCCTCGTCTCAACCCATTACCGACTGGCCGAACAGGTTCAAAGTGGCATTTCAAAAAAGGCACACACAGAGATATATCGACACAACTATGGTAGTAGAAGGAATGCTGAAGTGTCTGATCCGATTCATCCACATAATCTGCGGTGGAGGGTCTTCTCTTTGTGATTTTAAGCAATGTGACCTAACGCGACAGTTCATCAGCTTCCTCCACTTTACCTCCCGACATACTTTCGATATGTTTCGATGCAGAATGTTGCCCCGTTTCGTCGGATCTCACTCGGAACTTATTGGTGGAACAACTCGATTATTAGGTTTGGGCACCAGGGATCTGCTCCGAACTGGAGACAGAGCTTTTAATAAAAAACTGAATCTAATCAAAGTTTAGACACTTTTCTGTTGACACTTGATAAATCTTGCCTGAGCATTTAAATGTTTACATAATTATAGACAGAAGCTTTTTTTTGGCAAACAACTGAAGAGATGATTACCATTATTGTGGGCAAATAATCTGGAATGTAACAATGGTGCCCGACTAAATAATGTTCTGTGTGGGAGTCGTGGGTCGGATTGAGCCAAATCTTGGTCAGAACTTGCCATTTTCAGCATTTTATGTTGCTAGTTTGAAAACACATTTTTCAGGGGGAATAATGACTCCTCAAAATGTCTCCATATGGTGAAACACACTAATGTAATAGCAAGCAGATCTACCTCAAACACAAAACCATGATGACTAATTTGTTTATGTCAGGAAGGATTATTCTTAATTAGCAATATTTTTATTCAAAATGATTTCTGTTTTTAGTGTCTTTTCTGTATGCTTTTTTTCTCCTTCTAAATATGAATATAATTGGAATTTAAGAACTGGAATCAATAAGCAGACTTGCTCAAATCTGATGCCCAAACCTATTAACGATGTGGAATGACTAAGAATTGTGGTCTCGGGAGCAACGCTCTACACAGAAACACAGCCACAGATGTGTTGTGGTTGCCATTTCCACTGAAGGCGAACTTGAGAGAAGTAGCGTTCAAGTGGCAGCAGATTTGGAGGGAGGAAGGGAAGGCACTCAGATGGTGGATTTGGAGAAGGACACTCGAAGGTGATGGTTCTCTCCAAGATCGTGGTTGTGGAACTCGATGAGGCACTCGATTGCCTCCTCGACTGAGCCCATCTGGATCAGGGCCATTTTGCGGTCTTTCCTGTGGAATAAAATAAAACAACGTATTGTTTATGTGGGTTGCTTAACATTTGATGTGTTGTGGTTGAAAAACAAGAATTTCACTATGCTTAAGGACATAAATCAGGAAAATGGAGTGTAAATGGTTTGAGACTCACTGAAAGAACTTGAATGCTTTGACTGTGGCTCCTGAGCTGGCGAACAGTCTCCTGAGGTCATCCTCCACCACTGAAGGCCTAAAAGCAGTGGGAAAAAACAAATATGAATTATTGATGTGGGTTTAAATTCCCTTTACTCGTTTGAATTCCGTTTCCGTACAGGTGTGTTTAAAACAAAGCACGAGAGGCATGATTAAATCTAAAAATCCACCTCTAGAGTAGAATGTTTAGAAAATACTGTCGCAACTACTTAATCCAAAGCACTAAAAATAGAAGAAAAAAAGAGAAGAGGCAAAAAGCTTAGAGCACAATGGCGGAGAGTGGGAGTGTAAATTGGGCTCCTGCCGCAGCACTCACGGTATGTTGGAGAGGTGGAGTGTTGCAGAGGGTGGGAAGATGTTGGAGTAATTTTTGGAGCCAGGCTTCTTGAAGCGATGCAGCGGTGAGTTGCTGTAGTCCTTTGTAAGGCCCTGTTCCTCGTGGCCCTCTCTGGGCAGCTGCACTGTGGTATGCTTTGACAACGTCACGCGCATGGCCCGGCCATGCAGCCGCTGGCCGTTCAGGTGGCTCATAGCTGACAAACGACAGGAAAGACATCACTTTAAATAACAATCACAAACATACCGGGCAAAAGGTTTTCTCATTAGTTGCTAACACAGAAAACCTTTTTAACAAGGATTTTGTTAATCAAAATCTGATTCCTTGGGGGGGGGGGGGGAATCTATTAATTTAGTGAATAGCCAGATCTAGAGCTTAGAACCAATATTTTTACTATGTGTCTATAAATGTTTTTACCGTATCATATTGATATTCACATTTTGAAATAAATAAATTTGTATTAAGTTCTAATCTTTTGGTTTATTATCTCTACACGAGGATGGATATTTGTATTTGTTTAATATAAGCAATTAGTATACAACTGTGTACATGGTACATGTATCTGATCTCAATAGATGTCTATACAATATGGTGATCAAGTGGCCAATCAGCCTGGGAGGAGGTGAGTGCCCTTCTAGTTACTAGTATTTTAAGTCCACTGGGGCTAATTTAATCAACTTTAAATCAAAACTCCATCCTTATCCTTTCTACATTCAGATTTTCTGAACACTTAGCGTACTCAGATATGGTAAAACTAATGAAACAAGTACATAATAAGAAACAGGGAACCAGCTATTTATCAGAGAAGGACCTGTACTGTTTGCTCAGTTGAGACCCACTGAATAAGGACTGAGAACAACGCATGGTAGCACAAAAGACAAGATGAAAGAAGATGCCGGATCAAAGAGAGTAAATAGTGTGTTGCAGGTCATGTGTGTAGCTACCTAGCTGGGCCTGTGTGCCATCGGACATCTGGATCAGAGCATTCTCCTTTTTGTTGAACAGGATCTTCACCCTCATCACGTCGCCATACACACCTAGGGAGGAAGAGGAAGGTGTCACAATCCACGTGCAACAGAGACCAACACAACCTGAACATATTGCCACACAACCACAGCAACAAAAACAATTTAAACCATCAAATCAGACTCATTCCTAATACTGCTACTACATGAACAATGCATGATTGAAAAGTAATTGTCAGGCTAGTCACTAATTTCCTGGTCACTTCTGAGTGGAATTTCTACAACTAAACCTACACAACCCCCCTTAGATATCAATTACATGGATGCCATGTTAAGCCAAACCCATCTGCTTTAGAAGGGGGAGTTCAAAATCTGAAGAGGGCTGGAAAAAAATGTAATCAAGGAGCGTCAGTTAAATCTATCTACACAAGAAAAAGTTGATTACTTGATTAACTTCCGGGCCTGATAAGAGACGTGCAGGAATAAACTGAGCATGCACATACCTACATCAGAGTAACTGAGCCAAACTGCAAAAGAGTAATACGGTGACATAGTCCGAGGAATATGTCAACTCACAAGCACTAGAGCAGCAGCATTTCATCTTTCTTTGTACTGAGTGACTCGAGGCAACCACAGAAAAAAATATCTTGAAAACTAAATTAAATGAACTTTAATGGATTAAAATTGGATGGTGCAATAAGTAAATAATTTGTTGACTTTCTTCCACTTCCGCAGGGCGATGCTTTAGAATTTAGAAAAGCGTTTTGCCTAATTTCTGGACAAAATCGTCCCTACGTTTCTATTTAGTGGAGCAATATGTAAATAGAAGGGTTGAGCTCTTTGAATATATGAAAAACTGCCCGTGGAGAGTAAACAAGGGCTTTTAAAAAATGAAATGAAATGCTGCAGCTTTGTGAGGGGTTCTCACCTTACTTCCCTTATACAAACCCACATCAACCAAAACCGGTCATCCAAACCCCCCAAAACAAACAGACACCCCCACCCTTCATAGCCCTGAAGCCTGATGACGAGCCATCAGTGGTTAAAAAAATAAAATAACAAAGCCAACAACATGAGACAAGACTTGCCCACCTTGCCAGGTAACAGTAGTAATAAAAAAAGGAGATGAAAGGATGATAACGTACCGAAAAGAATAAAGAGGCAGTGTGGCGTAACGCTCTTTAGAGACAGCAGGGGGAGCAGCGGGGCAGGGGGCCAAAGGGGGAGAGGGAACAGGGGACAGGGAAAAGAGACGGAGCGGAGTGGAGGACAGTGGAGTGGAGTCGGGACATGTCCGCAGGCCACAGGCAGCGAGGTCCACAGGAAGGCCACAGTACCATGGAGGAAGGAGAGGCATGAGGGACGAAGAGAATGAAGAGAGGACAAGAGGAGGAGAGGATTAAAACAGCATGAGAGGAGGGGGGAGAGAGTAGATGAGGTGGAGAAATGGAAGGTGGTGGAAGGACAGATGGTGGCAAAATCGGGGGGACCGCAGAGGTGCCAATGTTGTGTTTTTTGTTTTCAATTTGTGGTTGGTGTCCAAATTGGGGACAATGAATGAGGGAGCGAGATCGTTGGATGGATGGGAGGAGGAGTGGTCGTAGTATTAACAGGAGTGGCAGAGGGGAGGAGGAGGAGGACAGAGGGAACAATTGGTCATGGGGCGTGCAGTCAGTTGGCAAGGGTTGAGGTGAGGGTGTTTTAAAAACAAAAAAACAGAGGGAGAGGGGGACAGAGAAAGAAGAGAGAGAAAAAAAGGAAGTAAAAACAAGGTCAGTATACACAAAGAAATGTAGTGCTTCAGACAGTAGAACTGGCTAAATTAAAATGCATTGTCACTATGGGAACACTAGAAGAAACAGAAGAGAAAAAAAGATTAACAATGAAATACAGAAAAAGGCAGAGACAATATGTACTTTTAGATTACAGGCTTTTTTAGTTTAAATCTTCTTAAAATTATATTGACATACAAATCTAAAAAAACAATAGTTATACCTAAAACTCCTAAAATGTATAGGTGAAATGTATAGGTCTACTGTAATGACTACACTAAATGTAATGTGTGACCGACTATGTATACATTCTATACTAGAGAAATCCTACTTAATGGACGTGTGTGTCTACAAAATACAAGGAAAAAAGTAATATTGTCTCTCCAACAACTCAGGAATGATTTCAACTAATGGACAAAAAAATGAAGATATGAAATGGTAAGTTCAAAAATAAAAAGGAAGTTAGTGTTTTGAATAAACTTTAAATTCACAGTGAGCAAAGTGGCAGGTCAGAAATGCAGCAGGTTTGGTCAAACACAGAGAGGATCCTGAAAGAGAAGGAGGTTTTTGACTTGACGACCCCCTTTCGTTAAAAAACTGTGGCCAGGGCAGTCGGACTAATCACATGGTAGTGGAGGTGGGAAACGGGCGATGAAACACTGGTTTCTCTTGAACAAATGGATCCACGGCCAAGAATCATAGTGAAACAAAGGGCACTGCATTATTTTAATGTTTCTCTGCACAGCGCCGACGGAGGCAGGATGAAGAGCTGCTAAGCCAGGTTGAGTGTACTGACCTCAGGGTTCAGGTTGCTGACCAGCATGACATTGTGTCCCCCAGTGGCAGTGAGGCCTGATAGGCCGAGCCTGCTGGCAGCAGCAGCTGCGGCTGCCATGCCACCATGGCTCATACCCAGGGACGCCAGGGCACCGGGCATACCAGGCATGGACAGACCTATGGGAAACTGACCTATGAATTGATTGCACTTTAGATATTGTTTAGAGAAAGAATGTCAGCCTTATGGGGTAAAAAAAAAATAGTGTACTGACCCTGTTGGATGGCAAAGGCTGGGGGGAAGGCATGAGCACCACCATAAGGAGAGGCCGAGATTAATCCTGGAGCAGCTTGAACAAGAGGAAACATGATAAGTAAGAGAACAAGCTTTTCTATTGAATGTGTACTTAATGACCAAATTCACAGGCAACTGAATTATTTGTACATGAGTTTATGGACAATAAACACAAACAAACTTTCGGAAATCATATCCAATCTCACCAAATGCAGCAGCGGCCATGGTCTGGTGATCAAGAGATTGCTGTGAATCTGCAGTTGGGAGGTCTGGTCGAGTGTAGTCCCTGCTCTTATCATTGTTGTACTTGACATTGAGGCTGGTCAGCTTGGAGAAGCTAATTCTCAAGGTACAGCAGGCGTTGTAGATGTTCTGTCCATCCAGAGACTGAGACAGAGATAGTAACATTAGGATTATGGTAACATAAGGTGTTTTACATTTGTAACTACTACAGTTTCTTGTTTTAATAAACACACACTGCAACGGTTTGCTTTAGTCTGGTTCATTTAGCATAACCAGTCTTCATCCTACTAAATACGGCAAAGCACTCAATGACATCATGGTAACGACCTCAGACAAACAGCCGGACACAAGTTGTCTTACCAGTTTAGAATGCTGAGCTGTCATGCCATCGGCGTACTGGATCAGAGCCTGGAACTGGTTGTTCTTAGTGAAAGTGATGATCTTCAGCACTGTTCCGAACTTGGAGAAAATCTGGGGAGGGAATACGGCCCATTAGGAATGTCATTTTAACACACTTATGACAGCTATACTTAAGGATTAAGGGAGGTTTGCATAGTTTTTAAACAAGAGTTACATTATTTCCACTGCTCTTAACTATGGTGCACCTGGGAGGCACAAGCTCTATTTCTCAGTAACATAATGATGACAGGAGAAAGGATGCAAATGCAAACAGTGAAATATCAAAATATATTTTTAGAAGGTGAGTGGGTGGAAGGCTTCAGTTTAGGGCAAGTTAGAATTAGGACTTTACGCCACTTAGTAATACATTTTAAGACCCACTTTAAAACAACTAAAATAAGCTTTTTTTATACATGTACATATTTGTAAAAATATATATTGTCTGAATATCTGTTGCGGCTTGTCCTTGTGCTGGAATGAGAGATGTGGTGGTGAAGTTATGTTTCTCAAACTGGAATTCTTTTCAAATTTTAAATTGCAACTGTCAAAACAAAAATAACATTTTCCAGTAACTACAGTTGTGGCAGTTTTGGCAACCACGGCAGAAATCTTGCTAGATTTTTTTCTATATCTATACAGTAATAAACTGCCTGTACCTGGTGAAGGACATCCAGCGTGACGGGGTAGAAGAGGTTTTCCACTATGACTCTGAGAACAGGGCTTTGACCCCCTGCTCCTCCCATGGCTGCTGCATCTGTGGCAATGGCCATGCCTCCCATCCCACCACCGTGCAGAGCATTGACTGCCTGCAGAGCTGCCTGCGCACGCTAAGGGGGAAAAGCAAAAGGAATTCCTTAACAACAATGGAGATATGTAACAGTTAACTACGGTAATTATTAGCGCAGATATTTTGTCCACATTGCAAAATAACCGGCAAAATGTCACCTTGCACCATTTAGAGCATTCATAAAGATCAAAGTGTATAACAATAAATTTGACAATAGCAGAAAGGAACATTACATATACACCGTTTAACTTATAGTGCATTGACTAAACTAATTTAAGCCTTGAGTCAAAACAGCCAATATGAAAACCATGTGTGACAGGCAGCCCTTACCACTTGGTTGGGAGAGTTGTCCGTCTTGAGCTCCTTATGGGTAGAGTATTGCATGTAGATGGGGTGGTTTCTGATGACGGGAGTGACAGAGGAGTAGTAGCTCACCATCGTCTGTGCACACTCTTCGCTGTTCAGTTCCAAGAACGCCTGCAGGGAAGAACCAGACACGCATTCAATCTATTGCTCCCAACACATACAATAAGATAGCACACTGCAGCAATGTTCAGTGAGCATTCTTGATTTTGCACATCTGCTGTAAAGTGCTCTAATTAACTGCAATGTTGTCTCCTTTTAGGCAAATTTGATGAGATCTCTATTGGGTCTGACATAGAACTTGGTAAAATAACACAAAACAAAATGAAGGGATAAACCGTCTTCCTCCGGGATATCTCTACAAGACCAATTGTCTCTCTTCCCACTAAACCACCAGGATGTAGCAGAAGGGTAATTGTCATTTTTAGGTACGGACCAATGGATAGAAAACTGATCCCTTGCCCCAGACATAAAAAAAAAAACGAGTGTAAACCACACAGGTTTGGTGAGCAGACCTGTCTCTCTCTCTCTCCTTACCTGGTTCTTCCCTTTCAGCATCAGCAGATTGGTGACCTTCCCAAAGGGCAATCCCAGGCCAATAACCTCGGCCTCGTTTATGTCATTGGGAAGCTTGCGTACGTGGACCACACGTGACGGAACACCAGGGCTGCGGACGTCACCTTTGAATTTTTTGCTGTCGTTGCCATTGGCTGCAAGAGAAAACAAGAGGCAGATACAATCAGGAAGGGAACAGAAGGCTCTGGTTCCTCTTGAATAATGGATTGATCGGCATGGCAACACAAACAACAGACACGCCAAGCAATTCAGGAAAAAAGGGATTCACCCTTCCCTGGCAACCCCCCCCTTACCTGAGTTCATGATATAGGGTCCGTTGGATATGCAGGAAGAAAAGAGTTCGTCGGATCCCCTCTGCAGAAGGAGAGAAAACAATGGTTTACTTCAGAGCATTCAACAATGAGGGCACAGCTTGACAGGTGGAGAGTACAGTGCTCATATTACTGAGCCATTGTGTGATAAAGGAGGAAGTAATCTGATAACCAAAAGAGGATCTAGCAAACGCGCTTGAGAAAAAACTCCACCTTGCTCACCATGAGGAATTCAGTCGCCCAGCTTGTAAGCAGGGATATTTCACCTCCCCCATCTCATTCAGTACAGTACACGCCAATTAAAGACGCATCATATCTTACTCTGCTGACAAAATATGATAATTTGGCCCCTTAGTCTCGAGGAACAGCTACTTTTCAGCTTCGGGCACACGAGTCGACAGCTGTCAGTCATTAAAACTCATCTTCTCAATTCAGTAATAGGAAGGCAATAACAAACTGAAGCCCTCTGGATGGGAAAACAAGACAGATACTCCCGGCTCACACTAGTTCAGTGTCTGCTGAATGAACCCCGTCCAGCTTCTCTCACTCGCTTCAGTAGATATAAAATGCTGTCTTTCACGGCTGTTCTCGTCATCGTGTGTGTTTGTGGTTGTGTGAGATGAAGTATTGCAGTCACAAGAAGTGGCTCAGCAGCCTAAGCTCTACAGCACTCCACAATGATGGTCCTGTTCAGGCTGAGACTAGGGGCATTGTTACGCGGCAGCACACACACATATGGAGCCCTGAGGACTCTCTGGGAGTTGAAGGGGCCTGCAGTGTTTTAACTACAACCAGTCATACAGGTTTGTGAGTATTCTTCTCCACCTAGTGAATCCTGGCCTTTAAATATGCACGGCTGTGGTGGGGTTTCCAGTCAGGCAACAAAGTCTGCTCACAAAAGGCAGGAATGAAGTAATCCGAGAGAGGGGAAAGAGGTGGGTGTGGGGTACTGAGATAGTTGCTATGAGAATGCAGCACTGTAAGCAGTAGTATAAACTACCCTTTGACTTCCAGATGGTTTGGCTGACTCGGCTGCCTCTCGCACTGAGGCCCACGCAAAAGGGTCTGCTGTCGTAACTCATGAACTTAAAAAGCACCAAGAGACATTCCAATGGGTTTTTGCTGTTTTTTTAGATTTGGAAATTCTTTAAATATTGGCAAATTAAATGCTTCCATGAAATACAATCACTGAGCTAGAATTACTATGATCCAGACAGACTGCACTGTCGCTACAAGGCAAGACAATTATAGATTAGAAAGCGATGGGTGCAACTAGAAGAAGCTTGTCTCAACAGGAATATTAAGTCAACATACTGTTAAGATCTCTCATCTAATAATAGTAGGTGTAGCTCAGGGTGGTGTGCTCTACTTGGTGGGAAGAAATATAAAAACAATATTTGCGCTTGATAAATGGACGAGGAGCAGATGTGAGCCGTGAGAAATGGCGGAAGTGGCTCCAGCCTGACTCAATGGACATGGGCAGGCGGCGTAACATTATCAGTCAGCAGACAACTCCCAACAGGAAGAACAGTGACATCAGACCAGCTTCCAGGGTTTTTTCCTTCACATCCTCCTGGAGACTGGTAGTTACTGTTCTGGTTGAGACTCTCTCTCTCCCTCTCTCTCTCTACCCCTACTTCCTCAGTCTAATAATAACCACAGAGCTGAGGCAGCCTACAGTGCAAAGAAGAAGAATCGAGTCACACACAGCACATCAGGCTGTGTTGCATCCGACTGAAGAACATATCTACGGGTTTTTGAGGGTGAGTGGTTGATGTTGCAGAGCAGCACAAAAAAGTTACAAAGTCAAAGGAAGAAAGAAAGAACTAATACATGGTTTGTTAGCAGACTTCAAACCTGTGCCAAACCCATTTCAACACCAACCCACTAAATGTACATCGACTTGGTTCCATCCTTTGTTTGCGCAGAGCACTGACAGTATAATAGTAACCTTCAGGAGGTGATGACACACTGCTGGCACACAGGCTGAAACTGGAGCAACTTCCTTTTGCTGACAATGGAGATGCCTTGAACTTAAAAAGATCTCACATTTAACACATTTCCTTTGTTTATTTTAAAGTTTAAATATCCATAAGAGGATATATTTGTGGTTTTAGCTTCAAGGTTCGGATGTGACATCACAATGTTAAGGAAGTGTTGAAGATTCATCACTTCCTACAATATAGGACCCTTAAAAGGGGAAAAGGACGTGGGGCGATTTCCTTGATCCATACACTTGGGTTTCATTGCATCAAAGAGAAAAACTACTTTGGATCCAGCACAAAACTAAATCTGAGATGAGTCTTTTGTGCTTAAGACTAAAAACTTAGTTTGCCCCTGCAGGGTTGTTGGTGGGAGGTTCTCGCTCCGGAAAAGCACAAAGGAGGCGAGCACAGGTAGAGACATGTTTGTTCAGTGTGATCAGCCTTTAGTCGGTGGAGGGGGTAGGGAGCTGTGCCTCACCAGGGGGCTGGAGGGGAAGATTGGAATGTGACCGCGGAATGCCAGACGCTCTGCCCAGACGGAATAATTACAGATTCCAGCGTGGCAGAGCTCCATAACTCTGCATCATCTTTACCGCAGCACATCAAATCCATAAAAACAGGAGAAGTTTAAGAAAAAGGAGTGAAAATCCCCACCCTTGATCAGCACCCGTGACATGGTGCTTTGTTGATCATGTTGAAAAACAGACCAAACTCAATGAATAGAGGGGGTGGGGTGTGTCCCTCTTACGGGTGTATGTATTAGAGGGCTTGTTTAAACAGTGTGAAGACCTTTGCCCAGGAGGATGGTTGCGGCTTTAAGTCAAGATCAATTACCCCCCCTACGCATAGCTGCCGTAGGCCCTGTTACCAAGGATTTTATATATCGGGTATGTATGTTAACAGCCATCGGTGACAAAACACGTGTTTTCCTTCTCCAACAAGTTTGCACACGTACACATAAACATCGCTATTTCAGTTACATAAGCTGCGCTGAATGAAACATTGGACAAGACTTAGCTGCTGATTTGTTTTACTCATGCTGGTGGAGGGGGGTCTTGTGACAGAAACAGAGAGGATAAATGTCAAGCACTCTGACCAAATTCAGCTGCTGTCTCAACATTCCTGTAAGACTGACTGGCCTATTAAAGAACACAGAAAGTAAACAGGAAGTTCCATTTCCCCCCCAGCAATCACATAGCCCAACAGAAACAGGGAAGGAAAACAAAGCCCCACCTCAGATAATCTATTCCAATTCAATTATCGAAAACTGCATTTCGACAGACCTCCAAGTTGTCACCGTCTCGGGGTGCTGACCATTTGGCCGAATTTCATAAATTTTTAAAAAGGTGAGTCAGTACGCAGCTACAAACTCATTACAGGTTGAGTAATGGCTTTGCACAGCACTTCTGTAATTATAGGGGAAGCTCTTGCAAACTCAATGCGTCTCATGTCCCCAACGTTGACTCTATTCCTTTCCATTTCCACTCAGACTTGTTAATTCTAAACAAAAAAAGCTTTGTTTCTTATATATATTTTATTTAACTGTAATGTAATGTAACTGTAAAATCTATTAATTCCATGTAAATATAAGAACTAATCGGAACCCAGCAATATAAACCACAAAACAGAGACCACTCTTCAGCTCATAAACTTTAACTGCAAGTACAACTATTGGATGTACTTTGCAAAAAAAGTGCAGAAAAATGTTTAATCCTAGTATAAGTTGTCTACTATAACAAATTAAATGAGGGAAAGCAACAAGACACCAAGATGAGTGGATATTGCCTACCTTTGTGCCAACTGATATGTCATGGACACTCCTGTGGAAGAGAAAAATGATCTCGATTAGACAGGAAATTAAACAATAATAAGTCACGCGACACTGACTTGGAGAATTACAAACTCTGGTAACACACAACCACAGAAAAACAAAAAAAAGTAGTAACACTGGTCAAACAAACAGGAAATCGACCTCCTCGTCGAGACAGGAGAACCTGTAATGAATAATGAAAATACTTACTCGATTTCAGGGACGTAGCCGGATCCCAGGGGGTACAAGTCAGCGTCTAGGCGGCTGTGGACGACACGAAATACAAAGTGTGAAACTTCACGTTCAGTGGCACGAACATCGACGAGATGAAAATGGTCGGATCGCTGGATTCGAACTCAAACTCGAGCCCTTTTTTTCTCCGCTCGAGTACTGTGACGATTACTGTCAGATTCAGGTGTAGAGCACGCTTGAAACCGAACAACGCACTATTGTGGATCCTAGCCCCGGTTTTTAGGGAGTGTGAGACTGAAATCAGCGTGAACTATTCGGGTCAGACATCTTCAACATGGCCCTGGAGCTCCGCAGACAAATGAATGCGGAAATGAGACACGTTGCTTTAGCTAGTTCCCGTGTAACCAACTTACCGAGGGGCAGTTCGCCAACATAAGCCATTGTTTATCAAAAAAAGTCGGCGCTAGCTCACGACACAACGCTAATATACACGTTAGACGTAAAACTATAAAGTTAAATCCACGTTTAACTTCTCAACTTCTCTTTTTAAAAAAAGGTGACGCTCACACAAAAGCGACGCAGATGCGAAAATTTTGGTTTAGCTAGCGATGGTTAGCCACTTAGCTCGCGCCCCCGCTAACTGTTGCATGTTTGCGTGGAGGAAAAAAAACAGTTTCGAGTAAACTTTCCCGGTTAAACTCTCGACCCGAGCGGCCATGAGGGGCCGGGACGAACCGACGAGACCCGCGGCCGCGTGCCGGAGCCGCCGCGGGGCCGGCTCGCGTTGAAAAGCAGAGAGTAAAGTGTGGTTCTTTCGCACTTACCCGTCCATTGCACAAGAAACAAACTGCAGGTCTGAGGAGAAGACAGGGCGGCGCACTTGCTTGATTTTCTTACAAAATGGCTGAACGCGCGGGGGCGGGCGCCGATTGGCCCAGGCGCCCCCGAGAGGCCGAAAGGGGGCGGGGGCCGGCCTCGGCGGCGACACGCCATTGGACAAGACGGCCGTCATTCGCGCGGGGGGGAAAAAAAGGAGGCCGCGGCAAATTTCCAGCTCATCACAACAGAGGTGAGTTTTTAATACGTGACGGAAGATTCACTCTGGATTCACACGGTAAAACCACAATAAGCACGTGTTTAGGGTAAATATACGTTAGTTGGGCTGTTTATAAACTTAGCTTAGCGTAAAACAAGGTAGTGTAACACAATGAATCCTCCTGTGCTCAGGGTTTTAGTCTCACATCAACATCCTCTGTTGGTCACTAACATCTGATAACATCAACTGGTGGCAGCCATTAAAGGGATAGTTCTGGGATAAATGAAGATTCACTCATTATCTCCTCGCCACTGTGTCGATGGAGGTGGTGGGCGAAGTGTTTGAGTCCACAGAACACTTCTGGAGTTTCAGGGGTAAACAGCGTTGCGGCCAAATCCAATACAATTGAAGTAAATGGCGACCACTTCGTCAAATGTAGGAAAAAAACAACAGATATAAAACATAAAAAGCCTTCATAATGCTCCTGTGGTGTCGTCCAAGTGTCCGTAAGCAACAAACAATCATATTCGACTCAGAACGGTGTCTTTTACACCATGTTTTCAGCCTAAATGTCCGCTGGTCCCCGGCTACTTCAATTTGTATTCATTTGCAATGATTGTTGTCATTATCTGTTCATTCTTTTATTGATTATCATAGATTAATTGTTAACTGTGTGTGAAAAACTGCCTGCTGAAGTTTTAAAAGTCAGCTCACTTCAATTCATGTCAAAGAAAGGTATTGAACCGTCACACTTGAGAGGCTGGAATCAGACTGAAGTGTTTATTCAATTAGGCTAGTTAAGTAAAGTACATGATGTAGACAGGAAATGCCAATCTTACAGTAAATATTGTTTTTTAATAACTTGTGTTCATGTATTTTCAGCCAGCTGTAGCATGGAGCAAATGTTAACTATTCCTTTAATTGGGTGGTTTAACGTGAACAGTGCATCAACCGTGATATCAAAAACTTGGCTACAATATTTTAATCTGACATAAAGCTGAGTTTAAATATGAAATACTAATTAACTGAAAACACTCAAAGTGCGAAAACCTCCTGTTTGTACTCAAGCTTCATTGATTTCACCTTTTATTAGAGGAAAGTCAGTCAGGATTGCGAGAGTCAAGCTACAGTTATTACATATGAGATTATCCCATTGTACGAGTTTTGGATCATTGAATATAGAAAAGAGAATGTATCTATTTATTCACGATGACATAGATCTAGAACGCTTGCAAAAAACAACAACCTGATTATACCATAGAATTTGACAAAGTTTCACTGATCAGCATTGTGAAGACCTATTCAAAGGAAACCACCCAGACTGATTGGCTCAGTGTTAGGTGTGAACAACAGAACTGGTTTAGGTGGAGACCACACAAAGAAGATGGTAATTGTCCTGATACTGTATCATGTTACTGTCAGCACCGAGAAGTGTCACGTCAGGGACATATTCTAACTGAGAGTTTCACACATGATACAGAGGGTATAAGGGGAACTGATCGGCTTGGGTTGCTGCGCATGTATATTATTAAAAAAAAAAAAGCCACTAACTCTCAGTTTACAAGTCACGTATACCTCTAAGTCAGGCGAAAGGTAACGCCCACCCAAGTGCTGGATGCAAAAGTCAACAGCAAAACAAGTAAAACAAGAGCTTGGCGGTATTACCAGAGGGGATTAGTGTTTGAGCCCAGAAGGACATAAACACCACATACACAACACAGTTTCACTATGTAAACAGCCAACAGGGACACGTACACTCTGTAATTAAACAGAATCAGTGATATTAAAACTACCGAACTGGAAGCAAAACACGACAGTATAGAAATTCCAATTAGGGAATGTGCATTGAATTGTATGTATAGTCATACTTAAAGATGGGAAAAACTTAATGTATCCTAATGTATTTTGTGGCCTATAGCCCTTTGTAATTGAGTCTTGGTGGTTTGTATGAAGGAGGAGGAGGAGGAGGGGGAATATCAAGAAACGGACTAAACGGTTTGTCTCATCGTGTTAGGAAATGGGATGAAGAGCTGAATGGTCGGGTGGGAGAGAAGTAACACAAACCCAGATGAGGCGGTTAATGACACCAGTCACACATTGGCGATGTGTGTTATTTGCTCCTGGAAAATATATGAGCCAGGGATGTCAGCTGGTGTGTAAAAAAACACTGTCGCACCATTGAGAACGACATCTTGATTTCATCGTTTTTATAGGAGATATCATTTTATTGTTTCCTCATGTTAAATCGGTTGTCTATCTTAATTTGTGTCTGCCGGTTTCGCCGAGGCTGACGTTTGACAAACTAATCACAGAGGATAAGGTCATTTACCGGTACTTGTTACCATAGCAGCATTTTGATTTTGATTAGACCTCTTACGGCTGATTGGGAAGATTTATGCGCTGCATCCTTCAACAAATTTCTGTGTTGGGTCTCGTGATCCCAGAAATTGAATTTCGTCTCTACCCTGTCAAATTGATTTGAAATGAAACCTTTCATTTTCTTTCCATCCCCCCCATGACTGTTTATGTTCCGCTGGTCCGATGTAGGACATTAATGTTTTTCGTGTGTGTGTGTGTGTGTGTGTGTGTGTGTGTGTGTGTGTGTGTGTGTGTGTGTGTGTGTGTGTGTGTGTGTGTGTGTGTGTGTGTGTGTGTGTGTGTGTGTGTGTGTGTGTGTGTGTGTGTGTGAGCGAGTGAGTGAGTGGAAAAGCATTGTCAGGGGTGTGACCTAAAAATCAGCACACAATATATTCTCTGTCTCGTGATGTGGAACAGTTCTTCCTCCACGTCAATGAAATGTGGCGATCACAAAGATTGAACTCACAAACAAAATATATTACATTCATAACGGGCTCAGGACAATTTTATGATTATTATTTATCAGACACAGTGTTTCTGCAGCATAAAGAAATGTAATTATGGCTGCAGTGTTGACTGCCCCTTTTCAATGCCTCCCCTTTGTCTTCCAAATTCACCCTTTCTTTCTGACACACACACACACACACACACACGCACGCACACACACACACACGCACGCACGCACGCACGCACGCACACACACACACACTCTGGCCCTACATTATATTTGTCAAGAATAATGAGACCTACTTACAGAACAGTAAACATATGCTCTCTAGTGGCCTATTCTGGAAAGTGCACTTTACAAAAATACTCAAGTCAATTTGTGTCTTCAGATTTGAAGCTAAAATCCAATAAATGAGAAATATATTTCTGCTCTTTCATGTTTTAAACATGTCCCCTTTCTATTCACTATTCATATTTTGTTATGCTTCTTTATTCCCTCTCTATAATGAAGCGACATTCAATTGTAGATCTCTTTGTTTACTAGATTGTGTGTTAGTCCTATGAAAGTAGGAGGTTATGTATGTATTATATGTGTATGTGTGTATAATCCTGTGTCCTTTACCCATCTGTGACTCCATCAGCTAAGATGCTAAAACACCACACGCGCATCATTAACTGCAGCTCATCTGCACCGCTCCATCCACAGCGTGCACACATTTCCTTAAACACATACACACTTGTCTGACTTGCTGTAAACAAACAGTAGTTTTATTCAAGATTAAACATTTAGACGACCACAGAATAGATGAACAGGCATTGGTTGCTTTTTCTGCTGCTGTCCCAGAGACCCACTATTAGGCAAAGCTTTAGCTAAACAACTTTACATGTTTTTTTTTGTCCTGTAGCTATACACATAGATATACATGTGTATATTCTGTATATACATAGACTGACAGTTGGTCTCCTGCATGAAGTTTGTATCCCCCCCCCGAAATGTTGAAAAAACATGTTGCATGTAGGTTGACTTTTGATATAATAAAAGATAACTGTAAAATAAAAAACAAGGAATACATACAAGGATACAAAGTTTTCTTTCAAGAGACCCACAGTCTGCATATTACCTACCATCCAAGCTGCACTTATGTATATTTATTAGTTTAATTATCTACTACACTTGTTTATTTGACCCTCTGGAGTAGAAGGCAGTGTTTCCAGTGGGTCATCGTGACACTGAGCAGAGCAAGAAAAAGCCCGGTTTAAAAAAAATGGCGGCCGACAGACACGTCCAACCAACTGAATCTGACAAAGGCACCAACAATACACATGTTATTTTTTTCTCTTTTAAAAATACACACATCAAATACAATATACTGCCTTGCAAAGAGGCCATAGGAATGGAAAGAAAAGAAAAAGAAACATGAGAGTCAATTTACGGAAACAGAGCTCCAAGTTGTACAATTAAAGTAGAACTGTACGTATGGAAAGCATAGACTATATTTCATCCATCCACGCCTGTCGACCTCCTTTAGGAATGTTAGAGGGGATCATTTCTCTGGTGGTAAATAGAGGCAGGATTTGAGTAAATGCATCTGGCACTGAAGGTTGCAAAAAGACTCTTCAGCGAGTCAAAGCAGGAGGCAGTAGATTCCCACCAACCCTCTTCACCAGCCAGACAGCGGGGACGAGCAGGACGATAGTTGGTGGATGGGCGAGTGTTAAAAGGCGAGACTCAGGATTAGCACCAACTTCAGAGGTTTATGAACTGTGTGTCTCAGAGCGTGGAAGGTGGGGCTGGGTGAGGGTGATGATGATGATGATGATGATGAAGGTAACGGTGACGGTGAGATGATGAGTCAGAGATAAGGATGCGCCTGAGGGGAGCAGAAGCATTGTTGGCTTTGCATCCCTGACCCAGACCATGCATGACCTCTACTGAGGGAGAGATAAGGGACAGAAATGTTGCTAATAGTCTTTCAAGGCTTTAAATTGATATGGTGTAAATGCACAAATTGTCTTTCTAGCAGCCTGAATAGTTTAAAATGGTTTGTCTTACAGAATACAACCTATTTCCAATGCAGCGATGACTAATCATCTTCGTTACGTGGGCACAACTATTCTTCATATTGTGCTCTAAGGGCTGAAAAGGCTTAAGGTCAAAAGAGATGAATATTTAAAAGTCTATTCAAATGTCTCGAATGTCTTTTACTATCTGAAAATCTATTCACGTACTAACGAGGGGGGGGGGGGGGGGGGGGGGCAGGTCTGCAGAGTAAGCATCAGGGGTTAAACTGGGAGTGGAGGAGGACAGAAACCAGCAGCCGAGCAACACCACACAGGGAAATTACAGAATCATCAGATTTTATTTGGTTCATAAAGAGACAAAAACCTTCTTCTTCTTTTTTCTTTAGTTTTTTTTTTTTTTGAACGCCCAGCGAGCTCGCCTCTTCTTGTTATGACGGTAGCACGAATCCCAATTTAACCCCTGGAATTTACATTCATGTGAACGTGACAGCACAGAATAAAAAGACCGAACAAAAGTGACAAGACAGTCAAAAATGTTGCAAGGCTTCATGCAGTGCTACCTCATACGATTTACATTGATTCTACGGCTGAGAGAGCAAAAATCCTTAAAGCATTTCTAGTTGCTGCGCAACGGCTCGTTAAGTGTGTCCATCTTATTCGAAAAAAGAAAAAGACAAAAGCTGTGATCCTCCTGTACACGTGTCTCGTACAGCGTCTATGCAGTTTGCAACGTGGTCAAGTGTTGTAGTTTGCCTCTCGTCTCTGCGCTGTAGTTTCCTATTAAAAGTCAACGCATATCTCTAACACACCGCAAATTATACTCACTGTTACCGATAGAAACACTTGTGTGACTTTAGATATGAGCACATATGAGTCTAAGAAAGCACGGACACTTGTGATGATTGTTACGCTAATCTGGAAGTGCTTACAAGCTTTACATGCAGTTAATGGTTGGGGATGGTATAGAGAACCAAAAACAATAAATACATTGTATAAAACATAATTCCATATCAATATATTAAAATACTATTTAAAATAATATCTTAGACAATATTGTAATATGAAATTGACTGATAAATAATTGGTAGGCCTACACAGATAAATATATATTTATATATATTTAAGTATCCGTGTCCTTCATAGTTTGCTGTTAAATGGTTTAAAGTTTCCAGATCCCCCCCCCCCCAGTGGGTTCGCAGTACAATCCAGAGAGCTAATACAGTTATTACAGGTTTTTTTATCCCAACAATAATAACAATGAACTTACAGTACACAGTCCCATAATAAAGATATACATACTGAATACAATATAAATGTCAAGACAGAAAAATAGAAAAATATCAATAGAAATCAAAAGTCAAATACATATCAGAGAAAGTATACAGAGTAAAGTGTACGTATGAGTCTTTGTGGTTCTTGTTGTAGCTGGAGCTTGTATTGGCTCTCATTGTTGGTAAATTGGCTGTGTACTTCGCTTTCTGTTATTTCCCCCCAGTTCACACACACACACACACACACGCACACACACACACACACACACACACACACACACACACACACACACATACACACTTCAAATACAGACACATGCCTGCACTGATGTACAAGTGTGTACCCATCCACACACACTCACACAGATGCAGTTGTGTTCCCATCCACACACACACATTTACACGCACACATCTCACATGACCGTGCAACATTTGCAGGTCTGTTTCTCCTTCTCCTTCTCCTCCTTCTCCTTCTCCTTCTCCTTCTCCTCCTCCCCGCCGCCGTTGGCCTTCTCCTTCTCTGCCATGCTGCCGTTGGGCGGAGCCTGCTCGTCGGCGGCTGCCTCTCCGCCTGCTTTCCCCTCCCCATCTTCGATCACAACAAACTCGGCCTTCACGTTGCCGTCCACCCCCTCCATTCCCAGGGCCGTGTGGCTCTCCTGCTCCTCTTCCACGGTCTTGTAGCCCATGAACACCAGGGTGACGGGGTTGTCTTCACTGGCCTGGTCAGGATTGGGACCCAGCAGCTTGGCCTCTATCCCTGTCACCTCTCTCTTGGGGGTGTGACCAGAGGTCTGCACTACTCCATTTTCACCTGCAGGGGGCACCAGAGTATCATGGAGAGGTTAGGGTCGTGCAGCAGCAAAGAGGGTGGTCCAGAGGGGGGGGGGGGGGGAATTCAGAGAGACAAAGAAAGAAAGGAAATATTGTTTTAATGGCCCCCGGCGGAGAGGAAGAATTTAATAAAGCCAATGAAGAGGCCGTTATTAGCGCAGTCTCTCTTTTTGACACTGGTCTTAAGGCCGGGTTGCCATGGTTTCCTGCGTGATCGTGTGTTGCCATGGATACCAAACTTACCTCCATTTTCTTTGGCCACACCCTGGTTTTCTGGCTCGTCATTCTCCAGTTCTTCAATGTCTTGCTCCAGCCTGGCTCAGGAACACACACACACACACACACACACACACACACACACACACACACACACACACACACACACCACACATCATTATTCAAATGAATATGTAATTACAGAGATCATACTGTGATGAAGAGTAAACACTTTGAGTATATAAATGATACAAATGATGACAGATGATTTTTAAACCATTTGCCATGCAGTCACATTTCTAATGAAGGTCAATAATAAAATACTATAATAATAATACTATATATTCATGCTTGGTTGTTGCACCAAGACATACACACACAAATAAATGGGACAAAATCACAATCATTGGTGTATTAATACTGTAATATCTGGATGGCAATACATTTCTTGAGATTTCTCTCAGGACATCACATGACCTCAAAAGCATCATCATCTCTGTTTGCAGATCATCACACAGCGACAGACATCAACCACCTCTGTGTCTAATGTTGTATATAAGATAACACAGCTCCATTCTTCCTGCTGTTTACAGTATTGCATTTGTATTGCACCACTGTGCCCACGCCTACAGTTCTACCATAACAACAAGAGCAGCAACCCCACATATTTGACCTTCGGTGCCCGATGTATTTTCTCAAACTTGCAAACAAGACAATGCTCTGGACAGTGAGTTTCACAGATTGGATACGCAGAGGGTTTTCACTATGAGCTGCTGACCTGAGGATGACCTGCTCCAGAAGTTTGGTCTTCACCTCGTCCTCCTGCAGACGCTTCAGAGTCTCGTCCTCCGGCGGAGCTCCGTCTAACAACCAGCGCTCCCTCAGTGCCTTCGACTGCAAGTGGACACAACAAATAAAGACAGAGGATAAACACAATGCAATGCGATTAGGTAGATGACTTATGACCATATATTTGGAGTATGGGTGTATACCGTAGTGTGCTATAATCAAATTAAATCCAAATATATTTGTATAGCCTCCACAAATGACAGTTTGCCACATAGGGCGTAACACTCTATAGGTGCAACATCCTCTCAACCCGAAAAAAGGGTGAATACAAACTACCAGAAGCCTCAGGGAGAGTCACAAGTGGGGGGTTGCTCTTCCAGGACGGACAGACATGCAATAGATGTCGCGTGTAACGGAGCACATCAGCAAAATAACCATATTATTGTGTAGGTGTATTAATGCTTCAAGCTTCTATGCCAAAAAGATAAGAACAAATAATTAAAAGCATCCAACACAGAACCCTTGATCATGCATCTTTATCCCTTAGCAGCTGATCAATTCCTTCGCAGAACATGTTATCCGCCCTTTTTCACTTCCGTGTAATTTATTTCAGAGAGAGATTAGTGTCCCTTTCACTGGGAGTGAAGGACAAGCCCTTTAGCTATAATCTACAAGAGAATATACAGCAGGGAGCACGTCCGCTGCGTCTCTACAGACCGCTGCCACTCAGCGATTCTGTCCCACACTTCAACTCCTGCCAACTGGTCGCTGCCAAGTGGACTTTGGCCTCCAGCCACAGTATCGAGGCTTCTGGCACCAAAAAGAAAAAGTCCAAAATAGGATGTAATTTCTCTCATTATACTTAATTGAAATCTAGAGAAGTCATTGAAACATAAAAATAAAACAGCTCACATCATAAATAACGTCAAACTTTGCCAGGAGCTGGACAATAACAACACAAAGGTCTTAACTGACTCGTTGAATGTACAAACTGTGACTAGATTTAATGATGATAAATGTGGTTATCCTAATTATAATGACTTTAGATAAAGTTACTTCTATTGCAACCTAATTAAAAAAAAAATATTAATGGACACAACACAGGAATAAAATAACCACACTTTGTTCCATTATGGATTTTCACTGTTCTCTTGCCGTCCACTTCCTCGACTCTTTTTCAATCGATGTTTATTTCGTTCATCAGTATCTTTATCCTGCCTCCCGTCCACATTCCCTCCTGCAGATAAGCTAATATCAAAGCAAATAGTTGGCGTGCTCCGAGGTAAATATAACAGCGCAGCTGTTGGACCGTGCAGTGAAAGACAACCCTGCTTGGCCATATGGAAAAGTGCAAGTAAAAAGCTCTTGTTTTCACGAGTCTGAGTGAAAATCTGGACCGGTGCTTGATGTGAATTCCTCTCCAGTGATGCAACAAGAATTTCTAAAAAACCTCCCCCTGCTTTTTTCCCCTCTCTGACTCGACCCCCACCCCTTCCTCTCTCTTGCGTGAATCTCTATCCACCATGGAGTTCATGAACTCCCCTTACAGGTTGTGTTGTGTCCCTCCTCGGTTTGTGTTGCTGTGTTTCTATGTGTGAAAGTGGCTGTTGTTCTGTTTTTACTCTTACTTTCATCGCTGAGGAATTCAGCTGCAGACACCCAGCTGCACAGAGCTTTACAGCACAGACTCACACGGTGTAACTCTACACTGCTCATACCCCAGCCCCGGTCTCCCGGGCACTCAATCTAACCCTGCTTCCCCCTCTCTCTCACTTTCTTTCAGTCTTGCTCACTCGCCCTTTCGCCACACCTTACTACCCGATGCCTGACATCACTAATGTAGTCACTCATGCGCACACACACACCCCCACACACACACACACACCAGTCTGCACGGATGGTCGTAAAGCTGGAGTGCTGAAGCTATGTCTCTCTCGCCATTGTTCTTTGGAGTAAAAGCTGCTAACGTAGCAGACAAAGGGCGGAACTGTGACACACACACACACACACACACACACACAGAACAGCTGTAGGGACAGGAGCTTCAGTTCAAAATTCATTTAGCATCTGTCCAAAACTTCAGTTTCTTCAAAATAAGGGTTATGCAGTCCGTGTAAGTCTTATGGTTTCATCAACCGTAGCATTCAAAAAGCAAAAGATAAAAAAACAGTGTAGTTGTTCAAAGTTAAGGTAACACGTTGTTTTTACACTTATGTTGATGAGTGAGCTGTAGACAGAGCCCGGCTAGCAGTTCCCCCCTGTTTCCTGTCTCTATGCTAAGCTAAGCTAACAAACCCCAATCTAACTCTCGGGCAAAAGAGCAAAAAAAAAAAAATCTGTTACTATTCTTTTGACAACTTTGATGACTAAATATCATAATATTTCATTGGGGAATATTATTCATAATATGTTTCTCTATGAGCTGCGTGTTTTCAAAGTGACATGTTGACATTTAGAGGTTTTAATTACTTGCATAATTATATCCGCCATGGCTTGCTAATTAAAACCAGAAGTCCCACTAATGCTTTCTGTGTTAACTACATTGTAATACCACATGTCACCATCTTGTCTGCGCTGTGAGTGTGAGTGTGTGTGTGTGTGTGTGTGTGTGTGTGTGTGTGTGTGTGTGTGATGCTGATGTGATTTAATGGATGGGCAGGTACACCATTATAAAAATGTCGTGCCTTAACAGAGACATTTATTGGATTCTACACATGCCTGCCTCTGGAAAAGGAATACTTGCTGTGGTATGCACAAAGAGCCTTCTAATACTCCTGTACAGCGTGATTACACTTCCCCTCTGTGTGTCTGTGATTGTGTGTGTGTGTGTGTGTGTGTGCGTGTGCGTGTGCGTGTGGGACGAAAGCGGGGTGCGGTGGGTGTAAGAGCTCTTTCCTGTTGGTGGGAGTGGGACCAAAATCTGTTTCCTCTGCCAAAGCCCTCCGCATTGTCTGAGGCTTCTGTGTTCTTTTATGAAGCAACACATACACACACACAAAACGATCACAAGCACGCACGCACACACACACACACACACACACACTGATACACATTTCCAAAGTATACTCTGAAAATAGAAAAAGTGGGAGCACGCAAGGGCAGTAGAACAGGTCACGAGCACTTTTACCAGAAATTCACATTTGACTGAACTCTGTCACACGCACGCACACACACACACAAACTCACACACACGGCCTTTGCTCCTATCTGTGACCCGCTGAATTGTCCGTGGCTGAAATAGCTTTGATAGTGCTGACACACCTTGGCTCTGATATGAGTGTGTGTCCGCATGCATACAGATTTGAATGCGTGTGTGTTTTAGGGAGTGTGTGTGCGTGTGTGTGTGAATAAACAGTGTGCGGAGGGTCTGCCGGCGCTATCTGCCGTCCATTCTGAACATTCCAACACAGCAGCAGTTCGGGAGTATCTCACACTGTCGGTTTGATATTTTTTGTGTAAAGAATCGCTGAGCTGTATGTTGTTGTGTGGGAGTCGAACTCGGGGCCGGATTCCCGTAAAACACCGGACTGACCATCGGTTCGTTTGAAGTTCAGGGAAGAGTAACAGAGAGTCATGTAGTGGTTCAGGTTACTCTCTGCATACATTAATACGATCAGTGTAATGGCTCCAGTGGCTACATTTAAAGTTTAATTTGGCAAAGAGTTTGCCCGTTCACTTAACGCACTTGAGGGCTGTTTGTCAACAACGCACGGTGGAATTTGCGAGTCAAGGGGAGGGCGAGTGAGAAAAAAAAAGATCTAAAGCAAAGACCACACAAGACACTTTGGAATGAAACGACATCTAAGACGATTTGATCCAACCCTGGTATAGATCTTTTCTACAGAAACAACTTTCGAGTCTGACTGTGGCTCGAATATCTCAAGAACCGTTCCTTTCATTGGCTTCACACTCAGCGCGCGTATTGTTGAGGTCTTAAGGAGGCGCAGTGTTGAATTTGATGCAATTTGGACACTTGATACGTTCGATATCGACAAAAGTTGGATAAACAGGCCACCACATACGCTCTGGAGCAGCGGCGGCGGCTGGGACTCATCAACGAAAGTGACGTTGTTGATCATGACTTCACGACAACTGATTCTCTAGATCAGGGTTCTGCGTAATGAGTCGAGCTTCACCGAACTTTGACTAAACAGGTGAACAGCTCTTTGTGCAGCTTCAGGGTTCTGTGGACCGAGTCCTGCAGCCGGTCTTTACTCGCCGCCACTTTTACAGTTTCAGAAAACTGCAACCAGCATCACCACAGGCCAAGTAAACTGTCCTATTCCAAACAGGCAAAAGATATATGTATATTAAATAGATAAAGATATTAAAATGTGTTTATCCCTAGAGCGATTTGATAAGCAGCAAATGAGGAGTGATGAAGAGTGACTGCTTTTAAACCTTAGTCTTCTCTCTCCATCCGTCCATCCCACCCTTCACACTCTGTGTATAAATCAAGTGCTGCATTGAGGAATCCGGTCAATACAAAACCTGTACTACTCTTCCCTCCTCATCTACCTGAAAGGTGCTAAGAACATCTACTTCCCAGCCTCCCTCTGTGTTTCTTACAGACTCAGAGTGCACAGCCGCGATCGATAGAGCACAGTTTCTCGAGGTGCTGTGAATTAAACCGGAGCTCTGTGAAATTAAAAACAACACTTAATCGTTCTTCATTCATAGACTTGATCAGGGAGCTGAGGAGGGATTTCTTCCCAGGAGCTGATTCGTGTAGTGAGGTCCGAATGTGCTGACCCAAGGTGGAAATAACAGGTAAACTGGAAACATGTGTTCACAGCCAACAACCGAGCACATAAAAAGCACGAGGCAAAAGAAGGTGTTGGTGTTTTGAAAGAAAGGAGGAAGTGAGACCTGGTGAGACTAAGTGTGATGTGCAGACTGGGGTGATTACAGCTACAGACAGGGGCAATTATTTTTGGTCTCAAACCTGCTATATCCTCCCATGTTAGCAGAGAGTTGTTATCACATTGTCGTATGTGTGTAAGTGTTCATGTCTTGAGTCGTGCCAAGTTAATACCGGCTGACGACACAGCAGCGGCTTGACAGGAGCGACACTATGATCAAGATGCCAAGATTACCTCGTCTGTGGTCAAATGCCGACATTGCAAAGTGCAACAAGGCTGCGGACCTGCAAACGTCCTCTTGATTCATTTACTCGCTGCCTCCTGAACAGCAGCAAACAAGCGCTCCAGATGTTTGTGGACACGTTTGCGTATTCTCCAAACATAATTAATTGACATAATTAAAGCTTTCTCATAAGTGTAGTAGAACAAATAGGCCATGTGCCGAATGTGTGTGTGCATGCCGAGGTGTGTTTGTACCTTGAGATGCTGGAGTTGCCTTCGGTCATCGTCCAGCTGCCTCCTCTTGTTTTCGATCTCCATCTGCTTCTTCCTTTTCTCCTGATACCGCACAGAAACACTATGATTACTCCGTGTTCTCAAATTGTACATGTATTCTAAGAAAAATATCCATATACCACAATATATCCAAGTATTCTGGAAAGAAAAGTAGATGTTTTGTCAGAGAACACAGAAAAATAAGAGGCTTAGAGTACTAAAGACCGACTGATGGAGAGCAAAGGGAGGAGGAGACGCACTGAGAGACACAAGGACAGACAGAAAAAAGGCATCGAGCTACTGCATTAGCTTTGGATGTCCGCTAATGGGAGAAGGAGATGGAATCTAAAAGGTTGAGCCATTAGGACGCGCAGACAGATCCTGACAAGCAGCAATGATTTGTTGTTCGTACACTGAGCAGCGTGGCCTGATGTGCACCCTGTATGTGTGTGTGTGTGTGTGTGTGTGTGTGTGTGTGTGTGTGTGTGTGTGTGTGTGTGTGAGAGAGAGATTATTAAGAAGACGAGACAGTGTGAGTAGAAATAACTTACAGAGATGGCCTGGAGTCTCTCCTCTTGGGACACCTCAGCCATCCTGATGGAGAGAGAGAGAGAGAGAGAGAGAGAGAGAGAGAAGAGAGAGAAGAGAGAGAGAGAGAGAGAGAGAGAGAGAGAGAGAGAGAGAGTGGGAGAGAGAGGGAGAGGTTACAACCACACTCGAAAACCAACATCTGACATTACACAAAGTGACACCCAACCCTTCTCTCAGCCGTAACGTTCATTCACCGGCCGTTTACCTTCCAACGACTTCCCAGTGACTGAGGTTAAATATCTGTCTGTTGGCACTGAATCAGTGTCTCTTTTTCCTGTCACTGAGGGCATGCTAATGCGCTAGCTGGGCGCTGCTGGAGATTCCTGCTCTAATGGGTTCCAGACCCCGAGCTCCAGGATGGAGGATGGACGGAAGCGGAGCTGAGGCCAGGAGGGAAAGGACTGTTGCTCCTCGGAGACGAGACGAAGCTGTGACTGAATCATGCTTCCCCCCCCCCAAAAAGAGCCATATATCCTACATCCAGTTTCCTTTTTCTTTTTCTGGTGAGTGATTAAACTTGCTCATGACAGGACCACGTCAAACATCACATGAGATATAGATATATTAACTTCTGTTAGTTTGTAGGATTACGCAAAAACTACGGAAACGATTTCTGGGATATTTTGTGGGGGGTGGGGCATGCCGCAAGTAAGAATCCATGAAATTCTGAAGCCAATCTGAATACAAGAATTTCTCTTCACTTTCTTTAACACGGCGAGAAAGGGCGGTATGCGATCTCCAAGTACTTGGTACTTCTACTTACTTCTAGTTTCTTTGTTCGATTGTTATTTAGCAGGATTATGAAAAAACTACATAACTAGATCCATGACATTTTGTGGATGTTTTCATTGATTTCCCAGAGAATAAGTCATGGATATTGATGAAAAATATCATAAATGTTATGTTTAGGGGATGGATATGAATGAGTGTGTGTAATTTGGTGTAGATCTAAATCTACACCAATCCAGATTTAGTGAATTTAAATGTGGTTTCATGGAGACTGTCGGGCCTTGTAGAGGATTGTGCTGACACTGCTTTAAAGGATGAACTTTGGCCGGTTTTCACTAATGTTGTGTAGAAATCTATGTGCAAGGGGTCAACACAGTCTCTTGAACTGTGTGTTCTTAACAGTGTACTCAGAGTGTAATTCACTGCATAACACTGCAGTATGTACAGTATGCAACCTTTCGCCACCAAGCATGAGATTTGTCAGCTGACAAAAACAAAGCTGTGGTCTGATGATAAAAAAAATAAAGAAGCAGTTTGTGTCTGACAGTGTGCAACTGTACAGTGTGCAGACGACCTTTCATTTCTCCAATATATCAGATACCATTCTCAGATTGAAATTGGGCTGATAACCTTTGTTGATCAAACACTATTTTGTTAACTGATCAGTCTAGGGCTGGGCGATATGGAAAAAAACATATATCACGATATGGATTATTTTATATCACGATAGCGATATATATCACGATATGCCCTCTTGCTCTACTGGATAGGGGTGTACTTAAAAGTGTGATCCATCACGACCTGTACCACAATTACGCAGATTTCAGTTCTCTTTATTTTCAGCATCACAAGAGAAACATGTTCATTCAATTGCTGCACACAAATTAAAAACATGGAACACAGCAGAACACACTATAACACACAGTATAATTTACTCTGAAGGAAAAAAATGGAAGGCTCCTGCACCTGTGTGTGTGTTTGTGTGTGTGTGTGTGTGTGTGTGTGTGTGTGTGTGTGAACACAACACACACAGGTGCAGTAGCCTTCACTTTTTTTCCTTCAGAATAAATTATACTGTGTGTAGAGGTAGTACAGTAACCATCATATGGCAATTAATACATTCACTTCACTTAAGTGCACACGCTTCAGGTTTGAGACGAGAATTAACAAATAAACAAACAAAAAATAAAAGTGCATCTTTTTTTTAAATCTTAACTCTGCAACATTGTAGTGCAACATGTACAGAGGTTGGGCAAAATAACTGAAACACCCGTCATTTTAGTGTGGGAAGTTTCATGGCTCAAATGGACCAGCCTGTTGTCCAATCTTCATTAATTGCACATTGCACCAGTAAGGTGCTCACATTTTGAGCAAAACTGTGCTCTTACACTGCTAATTGAACCTTCAAATTTCACTTTTCTGGTGCAATGTGCAACCAACGGGTGTGTTTGGCGCGAGGGGAGCGGACGTCGCGCGTGGGAGTCTCGGATGTCCCGCGAGGAGGAGGAAGCAGCTCGTGTTGTGATCCGCGCTGTGCAGCCGCCGTTAGCCGCGGAGCTAAGTGATGCTAAGCTAGGCTAAGGCTGGAGAAACCCCCGGGGGGCGGACGCGCGAGGAGAGACACGCACCCCCGCGGGTCGGAGCCGGATCCCGTTTAACGGTGCGTTAGTTTAACGCGTGTCTCCGCTGCGGCTCCGGTGGATTCACGAACAAGCCCAACTGCTCTGACGCATAATAAAAAAAAAAGTTTATCACGATAGAAAAGATAGAGGAGAAAGGTCACGATAGACACGTTTCTATCGTCCTCACGATATATATCGTCATATCGCCCAGCCCTAGATCAGTCGTTAGAGTCTGTTGTCAAGCACAAAAGTGGTCATTTCAGTTTCTAGATGGCAGATATTACAATTAGATTTTGAAATCATTGTAATTTAATATCTTAGACTTGTGGTTGGACGAAACCGAACCTTGGGAGACATCAGGTCCATGTGATGGACATTTGCCACATTGCTACAGGCCGAATGACTAATCAATAACCAAAAACAGATGAATCGATACTGGCTATAATCGCCATCCATGTTATGATATCACAAGTTTACATTTAAGACAAATGGATGACCTTATGGGGGGGGGGGCACGGTGGTACAGTGGTTAGCACTGTCGGCTCAAAGCAAACTCAGCGTGGAGTTTGCATGTTCTTCCTGTGTCTATGTGGATTTTCTCCGTGTACTCCAGCTTCCTCCATAGTCCGAAGACATGACGATGGAGTTACGTTAATTGGAGACTCTTAATTGACCATAGGATGACCTCAAAATCAATGTGAACCCTAAAGTTAAGCCACTTAATAGTTACTTCTGTACAAAAGCACTGGTTTGATAACAAAATGTCAAACGCCCCTGACTCAGAGTCTCAGGTTGTTTGTCGTACAGCTCCTAACTCTACGATCTGTCTTTTTAAAAACACGACCCAGTTTGCCTTTTCCAGCCTGAACTGACTCTGTGTCACGACACATATGGGATCCTCGTGTCTCTGCAGTGGTCCAAACCCTTCGAAAAAATTACTATGACAAAAACATCTCGGCATCACTCTCCGCCCACGCCTCGCCACTGCCAGCACAATGTGTTGAACTTGTGTGATTGTGTCACTGCCTCTGATCAGTGTCCAGGACTCCCACGGTCACCATTTGAATCTGCTTGCATCATTTCTCACAAAGCTAGAATTGTGAGAAGAATGAACAAAAAAACTCTGCATTTCAATGGACCTCATTCCTTCTCTCTCACTGTTGCTCTAGGGTTTGGGGTGATTGCTCCGGTTTCCCCACACACGCAGTGCAACAGCACCAGCTCCTCTCAGGACACAGATAAAAATACTTTTGGTTTAATGCTTGTTAGTCCGCTGTCCGACCGATGAAGCTGTCGCACTGACAGGAAACCTCAGGGGTCTATTATATTCCTGCGAACATATCTGGCTTTTCTGAATATGCACACACACACACACACAGACACACACACACACACTCTCTCTCACATCGCCATCACATGGAGCCTGTGAGGGAAAAAAATGAAACCACAATCATCTGATCAAGAGCACACATAAACACACATACTGTACATACACAGATCGCATTCTTTCTTATTCTCTCCGTTCCCACTGATCGAGCACAAACACAAAGACTGTTTCTGGAGATGAACAACTTTAACCGAGATGAAAATGTCTAATCAAAAGTAAAACACATCAACTAATAACTAAATTAACTCGGATTTCAAAAGTTCATTATGTTGTGAAGACCTTATTTTGTGTTGTAATTGTGGGCTGACCATGTTTTATAGCCTGTTTTCTCTCTGGATCTCCTTCCCCTCCCAGCCCTCGGGTAACTGTGGAGGCATAGCAGCTCGCACACTGTGCATCTGGAAGCTCATCTGGATCATTTCATCAGGTCTGGGAGCTCTGGCTGAATTGTGGTGTTATTAAATGACTGACCATCCTGACCCGGGAGAGGTCACCCTGAGTGTGAGCAGAGAGGAGGCAGCTCCCAGGAGAGGAGGTGCAGATGGAGCAAGTTACATGTTTTCTCATTAATGTCAATCACCTCGGGAAGAGATACCAGCCGTGAAACTTGCCTTGTCATTGCTCAAAGACGAAGAATTCCCAACTAAACCAGAAGAAGAAGAACTCAGCTTAGACACAAGACCCTCGTCTGACTGGATATTCCAAAGCTTAAGAAAAATGTATAATTTAACTAGAAGGGGGCTCAGAAAGCACATACCTACAGCAAGGCTAACGCCCTATCTCGCCATGTCCTGGATCCGCCCCTGATCTGGATCGCTGCCAAAATTCTATGGATTCTTCCCTGACCCGTATCGCATCCTTTCTCTAGGTTTTGTGGTAATCAGTCCACGAGTTGTTGTGTAATGCAGCTAACTCACCAACAAACAAATGCCAATGAAAACTTTAATGTCACATTAACAACGAATACATATAGTAGAAAAAATGAAACATACTCATCAGGTCAGTGAGTGCTTCTCAAACCAAACATGAGTAGAATATCACTCAAGTGCACTAATGTTGCGAAACTCCGCCAAAGGCCCAACAATCCCCTTATTAAACCACATTTAAATTCAATACAGATCCTGGTTTTAATCTGGATCTGCAACAAATTACACACACTCATAAATATGACGGATTTTGAAGACGAGGAATCAACAACAATGATGAACAATGTTAAAGAAAACAAATCCTGGGTCCACGACACAATTCAATGGGTGCCTCTTTGGGTCATGCCCCGCCCCTCGACAAGATTTCATGGAATTCAGTTGAGGAGTTTTTGCAAAAATCCTGCTAACTAACAAAACAACAGAAACGAAAACGCAACGTTCCTTGGCGGAGGTAATTCAATTAAATATATACAGTATAGCCAGATGCAATTAATTCTAACAAAAAATCTTTTAGTTCTCTTTTCTAATTAAACATTTTTAACATTTTTCGCATGACGACAACTGAGCAACCTCCCTTCATTGTGCAAAAAGCCAGTTAGTCCCGCCACCTCTCATAAATGATGGACACACAGGGTGAAGGGAAAGCAGTCACATAGACAAACATCTTTGCAGCGTAGTTAATTACATTATAATGACATGTTTGACCGGGAAAGGAAGACATCCAGTGAGGAGGGCAGTCGCTCACAAACAGGCCGGCAGAGACATAAGAATATGATAGAATAGAGTGAGACAGGACCTTGGGGGGGGGGGGGGGGGGGGGGGGGGGGCATGTCTTAGCCGTCAGACGGATAAAAGACCAATACTTCCTAAAATTATGGACGTTTCTGACAGCATGTCAGGTGCAGAGTCGGGGGAAACCGACTAATGACCGGCCTTATTCCCTGCTGAGTGCACTGTTCCTGTAGCATTTCCAGGAACACATTAACTGCACTGCACAGCGCACCAGCATCCTCCTCTAATAGCATTGGGCTCCTGGTCCACTGGCACCAGCAGTTTGCACACACACACTCTCTATCTGCACTGAAAAGCCCTGAAAGTGATTACTTAAAGGCCTGTGGCGCTAAATGTATGACAATCCTGCTGAGCATGGATGTTGGATGTTGGATGTTGAAGGTTGGATTTACGACTCTACTCTCCAAGGTGAGAAGATATGGGTTTCCTTACAGGGAGTTGGCTGAATACTTTGAAAACCTTTTAAAGTAGTTTTTGTAAGTGAGGAACCAATATGATCTAAAAAGTATGTTAACACTATTAATTATTTATGTTACACAGTCTGGGAGTACGCTGCACTGATGTGTACTGTGCATGAGAGGAGACAAACTACAGGACAGTCAGTGTGTCAGGAGTGGCAGATTACACCAGATCTCATCACCGCTAATCTAGGATTATCTTAAACTAACACCACAAACAATCTGGAATTGGACATCGTGGTTCTGATCCTGAGTCCTGAAGACGGTCCTTGATCCGCGCAGCTCAATCACCACATGTCAGACAAACAGTCCATTCCAAACAGGCAGGTTTAGAATGGGAACTGTACCAGTGAAGCCAAACACGAGCACAATCAAATCTATAGAACTTCAACACACATTATGTCAAATCTAAACATGAATACATGTCTTTTCTGCATTCTGTATTCTGTCAAAATTAAAGTTTTCATATTGGCAAACATAAACGCTGATACGACTATAAAAGGCTGATATTGGCTGATCAATAAACGGGGTCTGGCTCTGGTGTAACTAAATCCTTGCTGTGTTTTAAATGGATCTCAATACTGAAAGAGATCCCTGATCGGAAATGTCTGTGAACCACACTGAAAAGAATTCCGAGGCTTTTTGGCCCATAAGCGACATTCTTGCAAACCATTCAGAAACCAGAGAGGGAGATCAGCTCGAGCGACGGGTTTGTCACGAAGCCTGAAGTGGAGGAGAAAAGACGAACGGGGAGATGAATTATGTCGATGCTCTCTAACAGAAACAACTAATAAACTCGAAAATATCGTCTAATGGCCCCAGTTATACGATGATGGCAAACGCCTTTTAATAACCTCATGGGTGTCTTCTGAAAAGGAAATGTGTTCACTCAGGTGTTCATTGAGAAGCTTTTAATGGGAACTGTGGCGCCGCAATGAAACTCATCAGCACACGCACAAAAAAACAACTATCTAATGGGGAGGTAGAAAAATGACATCACTGTACTCATTACTGTTAGAATCTAGAAGTATTCCAGATGTGATCAAGGTACAAACACACACACACACACACACACACACACACACACACACACACACACACACACACACACACACACAAACAAACTCCTATTTATAATCGAGAAGTAGAAAAACGAGGTGGAGGACAAATATATGAAAAATCCCTGTTTATTACTCTTAAAATCTAGAAAGACAAGATGTGACTAAGGTGGTGATTTCTACCTATTCTTGGATTAGATAGCGTGCCACACACACACACACACACACACACACACACACACACACACACACCACACACACACCACAGATAGCCCTGTCTGGCACAGAAACGTCTGCCTCTTCAGGGAGAAGGATGACTATGAAAATGACTCTTGAGCCTAATGACCCGGGCCCTGCATTTCAAAAACAGAGCGACTCTGGAAAGGGAAACTAATCCCGAATCCCCTTCACACTCGCCGGGCTGGAGTGGCACTTCTCTCCCCTTCTCTCTACTCCCCACTTCCACGGCTTCCTTCCTTCAGGCCAAAAGAGCACAGGGACAACAATACTCCCTCCCTCCCTATCTGCTCCGGCACACACCACACACACACACACACACACATTCACCCAGACACACATGCACACTCGTCCCAGGCCGGCATGCACGCCACGACCCCCCCCCCCCGGTCCTCCTTCACCACACAGGCAGCTCAGCGGCTTCTACCCGAAGCACAACACAAATTATGCCCAACATAAACAGCGCGGTGCCAATAAAAACCGAAGGAAGTCCGCTGAGGTCACATGTTAGTATTCCAGGGATCAGAGGGCAGAACTCCTTACTCCCCCCCGAGGTCGCCCCACAAATAACAGCCCTGTCAGTACAGACGAGGGTGAGGCGCTGTGTGACATCTATGTCGAGAGGACAAATGTGAAGCTTCACACAGACACGTGGGCGGCAGCGAGAAGGTCAGCGAGGACCGAGAGCCCGGTTTGACGTTTCAATTTGTTCCAATTGGCCACGAGTTAATGAAGTGGTATCTTGAATATGTTGTTGTTGTTGTTTTTTTAAATTAAGACCGAGACAAACAAATACAAACCGTACGTACGGGGACAGAGTAAAGAAGCAGAGACCGAAATGTCCTGACATTTACGATGACATAACTTTAGTTCCGAACATCAGTCAAGCTCCAGGAGGATTAGATCATAGATTATCCAGAATGCCAATAAATAGCATCTTGTGATTAGACCCTCCCCCGCCCTCACATCCCTCATAGCTCTCAAGTGTAACCCCAACCCGAAAGGTTTCTATCTTCACACCCTGCTGACACCGCTGCGTTATTTTGGGACTTGACAAAGCTCCTCCGACGCCACATAATGCATCGTACAACTGTTTTAACGGGCTGACTATAGCACCATGTTTACTGATCTGGATTATTTGTGTTTTTTAAAACCACAGTGGCACAGCTGGAGATCTCCTCTAATCTCTATGAACAGATTCTTCATGTGAATACGCAGAATCTGTCGGCGAGGGATACGATTTTGAGGCCGGAAGCCTTCTGGTTTCTGTTTCTAGTTGACCGATCAGGTTTGAACAGGGTTTGGTTGCAGAGCAAAAAAAACTAAAAATGCATCAGCTTTTTAATGTATCAGCATTCATATGCAGACAGCTGTTATAAGAGATAAGTCAGAACTCGTCGGACTGTAAACAGTGTACAGGGAACAGAGGAAGGAGTCTTGGCCCAGATACCTGCTGTCTACACTGGAAGCCCCAAAATATTGGCCTTTGCCCCCAGAGGCGAATTCATCTTCATTCTATAGCCAATGGGCTCTGAGTCTATTGCATAGAATGTTTATTGACGTCTGGAACCAGAGCTTTATTATGCATTTTAATCCCCCCCCCCCCCCCCCCCCCCTCACCATGTTGACCAGCTTCTCACCACATCTTCAAGAGCGGCCAGTTTAAAAGCTGCAGTAGTCTCAGAACAAAAAGGGGTTCAACAGTGTTTATGGTTGTTTCAAACCACCACAGTCGAAGGCAGGAGTCACATGGACTTCTCCTGGATTTCTATGGACTTTGTACTAGGAGGCCAGAGGCAGATAAAGTCCGCAGAAACTGCTGAGCGTCTCCCTCGAACATTTGCGTTCGCGCAGGCACGTCCTCCGGAGAAAATACGGAGTTCAGTGCACGTCTCAAAGCAGCTTTAGAGCGGGATGAGATGCGATAATCGTTCAGATACGGGGGAAAACAGGTCAGTCATTCATAATGTTCCAAAAACATTTTTTTTAATCTTTCCCACTTTCTCATATCGACATGTCTTGACTTAGCGGTTTCAGAAAGTGGCCAAAACGATTGCTGTGCCTCTTGTGAGTCTCCTCAAAGACGTCTTCGCCCTGTGTCTCTTCTCCCTGGATTCCTCCTCGCAGATTCGCCCTATGACCACACTCGACCTTTGTTACTTCTGCTACAGTAAACCTTCACACTGCAGATCTGTGGTCGTCGTGGTCTTTGCTTGTTCATTCTTACACATCCTGCGAATGGGTCCACAGCTCTGATCGATCCCCAGTGTTTCCATAGTTCAGCTTGTGGAATGCATAGCGTCTTTGGTGCCACTGAGAGAAACCACCCATTCCAAACAGGCAGGTTTAAAACAGGCACTGCACAAGTATTATGAAGTATTAGTTGTAAAAAAAAATAACGGTTTTGATCACTGGATTGAATTGAATTACATTATTTTTTAAAGTAAACCTGCCAAATAAGCATGTTCCAGCTTTTTCAAATGTGCAGATTTGATGCTTTTCTTGCCAGATGACTGAAATCTACTGGTTGGATAACACAAGCAATATGAAGACGTCATCTCGAGCGGTTTGAATCTGTTTGTTTGAGACGAAAAACAATTAAACAACAATTCAAGATAACAGCTTGCAGGTTACGTAATAATGAAACGCCATTCTTGGTTGCAGCCCCACAAACAAAGCGCGACACAGCTCACGGTGGAACCTTTTTGGAGCGAGCTTCCAGCAGCCGTTAGAGGACCTTTACACCAGGGCCCTTTGCTCCTGTGGTTGTCTCTTAGATTAGCAGCGAAACAACGGCTCCACGACCGGGAATGTCGACAAAAGAGCTGAGTCTTGAATCTGCTCCAGACAGAGCGGCTCGGTTTTTACAATGTGTCCTTTGTAGGGGGTTGTTCTCGCCTGCCTCCATTTGAATGTTAAGTGTAGCCAATGCAATAAAGCAACTTGAGTGAATCCCCTAAATGTCCTGGCCTGGATCGCACATTAGAGAAATCCATCACCTGATCGTTGGTGGTGGAGAGGAGAGGAGAAGGCCCGATGGTTCTAGTAACGGCATTAGTATCAGCATCACCTGCTGACAGCACGGCTTTTATGTCCGTGCCCTGTGTGGTCTCTACCCCCTGGTCAATCAGCAAACTCTATATATCCGGATGTAGGAATAGGAAGCCTACACACTCGCATTATTGGAGCGGCCTCGGTACATTAACACAGGAACCATTAGGCCACATAGGTGCCTCCCCTCATGGCAACATCCCAATCCCCACTTAATGCTCTCAAGAGGGTCGAGCAATTGTTTATGCTCAGGGTGTTTGTCCAGCCTCCTCTGGGACTTGAAAGAATATGTATTTCATTTACAACGGGGACAAGATCTAATATTCCTTCTCCTTCTCGTCCTTAAACCAGATTGTGTGTGTTTGTGTGTGTGTGTGTGTGTGTGTGTGTGTGTGTGTGTGTGTGTGTGTGTGTGTGTGTGTGTGTGTGTGGTTATCTACAGGCAAAAAAGATGGATTATTTCTCTCTGCTGCTTATCAATAGTGCTTTTGATATAATTTCTGCAACAACACAGATGATCGTCATATGAGTGTGGGTGTGCGTGAGTTTAGGGAGGGGCCCACACCACACACACACACACACCACACACACACACACACACACACACAAATGAACAAACGTGCTGCTGCCGAGCACATTTCCCTCTGAGATTAAAGCGATTTATGGGCTAAAAATACAGTTTATGTGAAGACAGACGATCTGCTGGGGAGAGAGTGAAAAAAACCCAATCCTCTTCTGCCTTATCTGTCATGACGAAGCGGTAAAGACGGAGGGGATGTAATGAGAGAAAGTCAGAGAGAAAAAGTGACTATCCAGGAGGAAGAGAGACGGCAGAGATTAATAGAAAGAGAGAAAGAAAAAGCACAGAGACAGAAAAAGGGCAAGGTGGAGTGCATCACGTTATCTATTAATATCTCACGTCTCAGAGCCCAGATGTTCCTCCTTATCGCTCCACTCGCTAAGCAAAGCTTTTACTTCCACTTCCTCTTCCACCCAGCAATACCATCTTCCAGCACGTGTAACTGTAATGCACAGCATTAATTTACCAGGGGTAGCTTACTGGTCTGGTTTTATAACCAGGCATGAATGGTTCCTTAATGACAGCGAGGTCGGTGAGGGTAATTAGCAGTATCCATCACTCGTGGGCTCCTCGCTCCGAGCAGGATGTGAACCCATGAGGAGGCCGGCTGTCCTCTGGTAATCATGTTGTACCGCCCGGTTGTGCCATGCAGTAGCAGGATTTCTGCTATGTTAAACTTAAAAATAACACAGGATTTACCTTTAACCTTAACCTTTGACAAACCGCTGCCTATTTACACAATCAGCAGCTACAGAGAAACATCGGGAGTAAATCTGTATGTGTCCGCTATCGCCTACAGAGGAAATATCTGGCTTCAAGCAGCTGCACGTTGTCGATGATGGTAAAGTTGTGCAAAACTAAAGCAATGAGAGATGCTGTAAAGAGGGGAAACGCAAAGTTAGGTGATAATAACTTTGTGTCTGCGTTTGTCTGTTAGTTAGCAGGATTACGCAAAAAACGACTCGACGGATTTCCACAAAACTTGGTGGCAAGATGCCGGATGAGTCGGGAGAGAAGCCATTCGATTTTGGTGCCGATCCGGATCAGGAGGCAGATCCAGGAATCTTTCTTTCCACTTTCTTTGACATTGCGAGATAGGACTTTTTCCCCCACAACATTTTTGTTGATTTCCCAGAGAATATAATTCATGGAACTCGATAGAAAAAGTCTGAAACCCCGGATCTAGTGAATTTGAATGTGGTTTAAAAGGGGACTGGGGATGTGCCATTTACTCATGTGCTCACATAATGAGTCATGTGATTGGAGCCACTTTAGTAATGTGTCGGTGGTGTGACTTGACTTGAAGATTGCTGTAGCGATGGATTTGTGCCAAAGCAGCGTTTTTTTGCCTGGTTATCAGCAGCGACACCGTAATGTCACTTGGACGTCCTTTGCCTATTTTAAGTGTTTTTATCAGGGCTGTTTGTGTCCGGCTCCTTTTAGCAACACAGTTCCACACTTTCACTTCGAGGAGCGGCTCAGTATGTGAACATTTGCTCACAGTCCTGGAGTTCAGGCCGTCGGAGCTTTTCCTGAAGAGCACTTTGAATGTAGTAAAGAGTTTTACTCGCTCACATTTTTCACTGACCAGTCCAAGATTAGGAATGAGTGACATTCTGCTTACCACCAAATTTAGCTTTATCTAAATTAGTGAAAGCAGATCCGTCCCAGTGCCCGGGCAAGCCAGACCAGGAGATAGTCAACACACACACACACACACACACACGTGCACGCTATCCATCTTTTTGTTTCAGGCGTGCAATGCTAAAACAGACTACACCACACAAAAGGCCGCACACATATTCAAACAAACAGATACACACACATATATACATACAAGCACACACACACACACACACACACAGACATGTGGCTGTCCAGAGTCCTGATGCCGGATGATGATTGGGTGGACAAGACAAGTGCTGTCAGCTCCAGAGCGAGTTGCTGACACAACACAGAGCAGCCGAGCGGATATAGACCCTCCGCTCGCACACGGCCGGGCTGAGGCCTATGGTGGATTTGACTTTGTCTCACACACACACACACACAATCACACAATCACACGACAAAAATGACAGAACAAACCGCAAATAGCAGCAGACATGTGCCACTGAGAAGAACTCGTCAGTGGTCGTCTTATTTCCAACAGATCTTTAATGCGGTCTGCTCAAAGGTCACATATATAAGCACCTGCCATTAATTATGGCAAAGCTTGAGTTTAGGATGTATTCTATTTTATTAGGGAATAGCAGAGGTTCAATTTAGTTAGACGCTGAAACTAAACCCAATCATCTCACATTACTGAGGTTATGATCCAGGATCCAAAACTGTAACACGGTAAATAATATCGCAACCAAAGGACCAAAGAGTGCAGAAAGTTCTGCCATCTAATCGCTTCACCGAAACACGTCGTTACTCGGAATTGAAATGTGCCTCCAGCTCGTGACGCCTTAGATGACCTGTCACGTCTAAGTCGATAACTTTCACTTCGCTTATTGTCCCTGCAGCATTTCCAGGAATCAAACAGGTCCCTCTGGCTGTTTTCAGTGACAATCAGGAACTCGATGTCCTGCATCCTTCGAGGGACTCACACCAGTTCAAATGTAATGGGTGTGTTGTGTTTGTGGACACCATGCTGTCGTCTTGTAAACAGAGGTGTTGTCCACACAGGGTTAGGGTTACACCGGCTCACAGGACAGAAAAAAAATACCCTGGAGAGACACAATGGACACCAGACCAAACATAAACACACTCTTTGTGTGCTTGCGCCCCGTAACCTGCTGTGATCAAACACCGTTACATCACCACAAGTGGAAATAGCTCCACAACATAAACACAAGCCTACGTGATATTCTGAGAGGGTGGAGGAGAGAGGGAGCAGACTCCATCACCAGTGGCAACCAGAGAGCCGAGAGTCATCTGGTGCCAAACCAGGCTGATGAGGCACGGTCTCGTACTAAACCCAGCGTGCCCGGCCCACTGCACAGTGTAAATTCCAGACAGGAGTATGTAATGGCCAAGGTTTATCAGCTCATGCGCGCCATGTTGGAGCAGGCTGCTCACATCACAGCACCAGAACACCCTGTCGTACCCTCCTCTTCCTCCCGGCTCCTGCACAGCCAGGCAGCAGCATCTCCCTCCTCTCTCTCTCTCTCTCACAGCCGTGCAGCAGCGGTGGCGCCACTGGAACATTCAGACATCCTGAAAAACCCTGGGCCCGCAAAACAGATCGATGATACACGATGGGATCATCAAACGCGTAAACATGTCATCCAGATACACCTGTCGTCCGGGGCTGCAGCGCACGGCTCGGTGCAGCGGCCCTGGAGCCATGCGATGGACTGGAGGATGTTGACATGACATAATAACGCTGCAGCCATTTTTATTCTATGAAACCCCCCCCCCAAAAAAGCAGCATGTTATTTCTGAGCGTGTCCCTCGGAGGATGCTGCGCCTCCCGTGAGTTGTAACCTCGCGTTGACGCAAGCGACCATCGCAGGGTGTTCACAGCGAGGGCGTCCCAGAGATAGCATCAATATGGTTTTCTTATTTCTATTCTGGTTCCCTTGTCTCCATCTCCCTCTTCCATCCCCTCCTGCCCGCACCAGAGGATGCTGCTGCCGCCGGGAAGCTGCACACATATTGCGCCTCTGGACAAATCCCCCCAAAAAGCGGGTCAGCCACTGGAAAACACTGCAAAATCACGACTCTACTCACATGCAGATTCGCTTCCCCGCCGCGGACGTCTCCCAAAACCAGGCTGTCTGTCGTCTTGTTTATTTCTGAGCGTCAATTCGGAATACTCTGCCACCCCTTCCTCCTCCTCCTCCTCCTCTTCCTCCTCCTCCTCCTCCTCCTCTACTGCTGCTGCTGCTGCTTCTTCCTCCTCCTCTGAGAGGCAGCCTGGCTGGTAATGCTGAGGTGATGCCGCGGGGCAGACCTGTGCTCACAGCCCGGCAGGAACGAGGAGGAGAACAAAACGAGGATGGTCTCCCTTCTGGCGCGAGAACAATTACGCACGGCGGCTCGCGGCGGCGCTCTGGTGCGCAAATCTCACGGGCCGTGGGGCGTCGTCTGAGGCAGGTTGTAGTCAGTACAGTGGGTGAGAGGGAGGGAGAGTGCAGAGAGAGAGAGAGAGAGAGTGTGTGTGTGTGTGGGGGGGGGGGGGGGGGGGGGGGGGATACGCCTCCCTGCACGCTGGAGATAATGGGGCCCTGGCCGCGCGCGTTGACTGAGATATGGGTCGTCCTCTCCAAACTGGCTCCCCCCCAAGCCTTATCGTGTGACGTGCAGTGGGACCAGGCTGTCTGCTCCAGGGCTCCAGGGCTCCAGGGCTCCAGGAGGAGAGGAGCGGTGTGTATACGTGCAGCCCTATAGACTGGGACCAGGTCCAGGTCTGCAGCCACCACAGGAGGAGGAAAGGGACCGTATGGTGTCACTTCTGCTGCCCCACTCCCCCATCTAGTGGTGGAGAGGGTCAGAGTCAACGAGGGATTTCACCCTGTTACATAAATATCCTCTGAGCCTGTGAGGCTGCTCTTATTATATCTCATGTGTAGGCAATGTGTCATTCTTAATCAAATTCAAACACACTGAAATGATCTCAGCGGTTACAAAACAAACACTTAAAGTATTTTCCCATCATTTTTTGACTTTATTCTTTCACTCCTACTACATCCTGAGCTCAAGCAAAAAATATGTTGCACCTGCACCAGACACCCAGCAGGGGGTGCTCGTGTTGCAGATATGTTCTCTGGTTGGTCCAGGAATCTTCTGCATCTGTAAATCCACTGGTGATGGTGGGAGCCAGAACAAGTTCTTAGATTTATGAATGAGTCAATGTTGAATCCCCTCTACTGCCCAAATCCCAGGACTTTGTTTTACAAGTCTGTGTGTGTGTGTGTGTGTGTGTGTGTGTGTGTGTGAAACCAATGTAATAAAACACATGAATGTTTCTGGTTTAAAAGTGAATTAGATTGGATAGTATTGGCTCAGCAGGTGGAGCAGGTCGTCTACTAACCAGAAGGTCAACAATCCTTGGATCCCATTCCACCTCAGGCAGGACACTAGACCTTGAATTCCCCCCCATTATGTGAATTAGGTCAAATTGAAGTTTTAAGTGTTGAGTCGTCGTTAACAAAGCCAAACAATAGAATGGTTCCAACTGCAGTTCAGTGACTCTGCGGTGTTTCAGGACGTATTCAGTTGCTGTGGAAACAAGCGTTAGGGTTGTGTAGCGTAAAAAGGTTCAGACGTGAGTTCATTGTGTTTATCAGAACTCAATAGAATGCATCCTGAGCTGTTAATGTGGGGCCTTCTGTTGTCCACATACTGCACATCCTCGTCACTGTGGAGACAAGAAACAGATATTCAAACTATCCAAACTCTCCTGAACTCTGTGGAACCTGAACTAAAACCTTGCGAGTGTAATTAGAGTTCAACCTTTGTGATCAAGCTGCCAGGCGCCTCTGTGCCAGACCCAAGCTCCGGCTCGGTCCCTGCAGCTTCTCAGGATTTGGGAGAAGTTTTTCTGAGAAGGTGCAGAAGGGAGACACGGACATTGTTTCTGATGGGTGTGTATTGTCTGAGGACTTAGAAGCACGCTGTGGAAAATGGCTGAGCAGATTTGGGAATTCCAGCGAGCGTGAACGAGGAGGATTTTTTAAGCCTCTCCCGGGGAAAACAAACGCCTCAATTTTTCTCTGCGTCTCCTGCTCGCTTCATGTGCATCACATCCACTTCCATCTCCCGGTCCCTCTGGCCATTGTAACTGCAAACGTGCACGCTCGCAAATACAGAAGCCCCAAGTAGGCAAAAATACACACAAGCGATGCGTGGGAGGGGAGGGAGGATTTTGGAAAAGAAACACAGCCTCCCTTGTGGGGTGTGTGTGCCATGATATCATGATAAGCACTGCTGACAGATGAGGGTCAGGCATGTTTTGGTGCTGACATATCAAAAAAATAAAAAAATAAAATGATTTCCTCCCTCGACAAACAAACAGCAATGGGAGGCAGCGAGCTCGGCTTCAATCTGATAACGATTGTGTCGTTTCACGCACAAAAAACCACATCAGTTCCAAACGTGACGAGAACCCAAACATGGCGTGTGTGTGTCTGTGGGAGGGTTAGCATATGTGTGTGAGCGCCTCTGAGCACAACATGCGCTTGTGTGGGTTCCTGTGGGCACACACAGAAACCATTTGGGCCTTTTCTTGATGTGTGTGTGTGTGTGTGTCTGTCTGTGTGTGTGTGTGAGTCAGTGCACACACACACCCTGACTCGGAGCCCTCTCAGCCCTTGGGGCCAGCTCAGCACTTGGCGTCTTATCTCCCTCTCAGAACCTCGTCATGAATAAACATCGCCGGGAAAAGAAATGACCCAAAATGAAAATAAGCGAGCGGAATTTGGAGGAGGAGGGTGTAAATCCTCGGCAGGGGAGGGGAGGGAGGAAGGGGTGATGAGAAAGTGAATGGATAAGAGAGAGAGAAGGGGAGAAGGGGGGGAGGTGGGAAGGCGGGGGGGACTCAAAGTGGTGAGCTGAAAGGCAAACGGAGGCCTGGAGGAGGTGCAGTATAAAGAGTATCCTCCATGCTGGAATGCCCTCAGTGCATTGGGCCAGAAAAACGCCAAAGTGTTTCACTCCTTCTTATCCTCTCTCTCCTCCTCCTCTCCTCTCTCTCCTCCTCTGCTCGCTGTCTCACCTGCCTCTGCCCATGGTTTCATAATGTCAGTCGTGCCTCTGTGGGCAACTGCAGATGGTTTTGTATTCACTCTCGTGTCTGTGTGTGGGTGGGAGCTGCAGATTTCTGTGCTTGTAATGAGCCGTTTCACTGAAGTACATCAAAAGACAATGTGTCTCTCTGACCCTCTTTTTTTTTTTTACCTCGTCCACACCTCCTCCGTCCCCTCATCTTTATCTTTTGTCCTTCTCCCTCTTCGTCTCCTTCGTCTCGGCACGTTCGCTCCGTGGCGCCGGGATAACTGCCGCGACGCCAGGCATGAATAATGGAAAGGCCAAACGCTTGGTCTCCTCCTGAACCCTTTCTTTAAATGCCGCTCTCTTAATCCCCCTGTCTTTTTAAGCATGCACAGAATAAATGCACATCACTTCTGCGGCTGTAAATCCACGGGGGCGAATAATGAGGGCCAATGCGGCGGGAATGTGCAAAGCGCCGGCCTCATTAGTTAAACACCTACCGTCGCTGGGCCGCCACCGCAAACGTCCACACTAATGGAGTTGCATTTCTACTTTCCTCCGTCTCTCCCCCTCTCTCTCTCTCTCACACGCCATCACCATGATATCAGCGCCCTCCACCTCTTGGTGCTGGATCAAGTTGGCAGCAGATGTGACAAACGTGTTAATTGGTTGCCGCTATGCAGGTCAGTGAGAATCGTGGTGAAGCCAGTGATCCATTCACAGGCCCGACCGGGAGTCACCGCGGAGTGGCAGCTCTTTTATTTCTCTCGTTCGCCCAGAAAGCCGCTTGAAAACGTTTCCTCCCCCCCCCCCCCCCCCCCGCCATTCATGCAGCCACTTCTGTTCTCTCGCTTCCATTTCTCTTTCTTTTACCGATTCCTTACCGCTTTTAGCTTTCCCCACCTTCACTCATACACCTTTATTACTCCTTGGTTCCGGCTGCTCGGTTCATACATCTAAACGCCCACTGCCCTTTCCTTGTTTATATTCCCTCCTGCATTTCTCTTTAAATCTATCCCCTTCATTTCTCTCGCCCCTCCTTGTGCCATACATTTGTTTCCTCATCCCCTCATTTGTTCCTCCCACTCCCTTCCCCTCTTGTTCATTTTGCCTCAACGTCTTTCTTTCCCTTCATTTGTTCCATCGTCCCTCTTTAAATTCTCGCCCATGCATCCATGTCATACTTCGTGCATCATACTTTTGATCATTATTATTTCGTCGGTGCGCCACATCCATCTCCTCTCCTTCTTCTCATCTTCTTCCTTTTCTTCACAACTGCTTTCATTCCCATCCTTCCTCCTTGTGCTATATTCTTTTCTGTGCCCTCTTTGTCTCTGCAGCTCAGCAATACCCTCATTCACTAGTCCTGATGTGATGCCTACACGGAAAAAGAAATACGACGCATTTAGTTATATTCAAATGCAATCTTTGTTTCAGCTCCTCTGCTCGCAGCTGATATGAAATGGGATGGATCCCAGGCATGAGCACAGATGAGCGCGGTGCCGCAGCGCTTTGATTTACTCATTACATCGACGCTCCCAGGCCGACTGATTTAGACTGGATTAACGACGAGACTGTCTTTTCTTTAATTTCATACTTAAATTTTTTTTGCTCATTGGGATGAACACTTGTGCAAGCTTCAGTATACGTGCCACGCTTTTTTTTATTTGCAGATTTGATGAAGCGTAGCGTTTGTTTGTGACAGGGCAACTTTGCTGTGATGTGTAAACATTGCAGACTTGGCTAAATGTTTGTGTTTTTTTGGGGGGGGGGGGGGGGGGGTATATTTAAAGCATAAATATCCCTCAGCATCTTAACTGTGGGGATGTGAGGAGTGAAAAGTGGGTCAGACGGTTGTGAGAGAGCGTGATCCTCTGCCAAGAGCTTCCACCGAAAACTCTGACACATCTGACAGTTTTTATTATTCCGGCAAAGGGGTGTGGGGGTGTGGGGGGTATTTATGAAATTTGAGAAGATGAACAGGAGCAGAGGTGATCATGTTTCATGTGGGATCATTATCGATGCGTGACAGGACACAACATACTAAAGCAGATGGTTGTATGTGCACACACACACACACGCACACACACACCACACACACACACACACACACACACACACACACAATCGCACAATATCTCGAATCCACCTTCGAGAGGGTTTAGAGATGAGGGGGCAGTGAAGGAGAACAGACAGTGTTGTACTGTATACAGGGTTCCCGGGAAATACATGAAAGGGTAACACACACACACACACACACACGCGCACGCGCACACGCACACGCACACGCACGCACACACGCACACACACACACACACACACACAGTCGTGTCTCCATGACTACAAGGGACATTACATTGACTTACATTGATTTCTTGGAGGCTTGTGACCTTTACCACAGTACTACTAACCCTTGTCCTAACCTGAACCGAAGCCTAACCTTAAAACATCTCTTCACCTTAAAATTTTATGACTTACTTGCTTATTGTCCCCATAAAAGCTCAGTTAAATACAAACCATTAACCACTTAACGTGCCTGTACACACACACACACACACACACACACACACATGCATTTATAAAGGTTGCCAGTGCACACATGCACACGCACAGAGTCGCAGACCCAATTAGTCTGGTCTGATAACTGTGTCAGTGTGCTACTACCCATGGCTGCGCCTGTAGGGTATTGAAGCCACGTACTGTAAAGTCTTACTCATGCATGTGTAAGGCCACGGCCACATCAGCCCACTCAAGCTCAAATACCCTGCGCCGATCTCTGCATGGAGACAAACAGCGTGAGGGCAAAGGGAGGGACGGGAGTGTGTCTCTGTGTATGCAAATCTTGCAAAAGGATGTTTGTCTTCATATATAATACATCTTTGAGTGCGTTGTTGTGTACGTTCATGGGGAATATGGGTCCATGGATGTGGGGTGAGGGGGGGGGGGAGTAGTTTCCATTCCCCACTTTATCTCCTCAACTGTCAAAGCTGGAGGAGACTGGCACAGACACATGGAGAATAATTGGAGGAGCAGAGTGACAGACTTGCATACATCCTCTGCCCGGTGGAGTGCTTCTCTTACGCTGTCACATGAAAGTCAGGATTCAAGGAATTTTTTAGAAACATCCATATTTGCAGATTGTCAGCCATGTATTTTTATCTTTAAAAAAAATAGTGGCTCAGTTACATGAGCTTTCAGCTTCTAGTGTGATGGGAATGTGAGTCACTTTCATTTCTTACAGATATTCATGACCCTGTCACAGAGACTCGTGGTGTTCAATACTTTGCCAAAGCACACAAATGAAAGTTCATGAGTTATCATAAAACATTGGCTCAATTTAATATGCAAAAACTGAATCAATTTGTGTGTTTCCAATTGAAGAAATGTTTTATGTCGGTCCAAGGGGAAGAACTTTTGACAATTTTGGTTTGATCCCATCCACTAACATGGAAGAAGTGGAATTAATGACCTAGACAACTGCGGCTAGCACACAGGTAACATTTGAGATGCTTTGGCTTCACTCGTGGAAAGCTGTGATGTCGTCCATCTTCATGAACAGTCTATGGTTAAATCAGCTTTCTGCCTTCAGCACTGCTTCGGCTGCAGACTCTCAGAGTTACGATTTGACCCCCCCCTCGCTCGGTTCAGGTGAGAAAATAAAAATGGAGCATGTCAAGACCATCGAGAGAATAGGTGTGTTCGGAAAAAAATCAAGTCCGTTTAAATCAGCAGCAGCAGCTCTGCGAGGTGGAGACAACCCTATAAAACTCAGACTCCCAGCTGGGCTGTAACTGGGTAACCTGTGGCCTGGTGAGACATTTATCACCTCCCAGCCTGCGGGTTAGAGAACGAGTGAGAAACCACATATCCTCAACCCTGAGAGCATCGCTCAGGGAAATCTGTAGCTGCTTCAGTTTGTTTGCCCACATAAGAAATAATGAAATGTATGTATATATATATATTTTTTAAAGTACCTTCTCGTCACGGACCTCTTATAGAAACATGCTTTTCAAAACGTCAGCTCCTGACTCGGTGCAGCAGCCTACAAATGTCAGCAGCAGCCCCGAGCTGAGGCGGCCGACAGCTGCCTGGCACGTTAAGGCCGGTTATCGCCGGGGATCCGAAAGGGCTGCGCTGCGAGCTCTGCGCCCAGTGGCTCCACAAATGACAGGATTTGTAACATGGCTTAATAAGCCCTTATGAGACAGAATTTAATTTACTGTGGGTCCCAGGCTGAAAATGTTCACAACCATTACGCCACGGGAATAGGAAACCAGCACTTTCGCTCCTTTGTCCTAATTGGTGAAGCCCTTGAAGTGGGGCTGTTTAACAGCGGTTCTTCCACTTTCCATGTCAGGAATGAACCCTGATGCGGACTCTTTAATGGGAGGGGTGCATTGTCATTATAGCCGATCCCTGTATAGAAAGCTGTATTTTGAATGCGACAATCTTTTCATGCTAACAAAGGGATCAATACTTGATTTTGGGAGGAAAATGAGTTCCTACATCGACCCGCCTGAGAGTGAAATGATCCCTGTGACCCTCTTGAATCATAATCCGTCACTCAGGAAACCGAGAGCTGGAGGAAAATCAGGATATAAGCTCCAAAGCTCCAAATCCCCTTCCTCCATGTGTAAAGGTTCTGGAGGAGCCGGGTGAGATGACAGTAGGTAGTGTGATAGTGACACAGAGCGTAAGATCAAAGTGAAGCCGCGGACAAAAGACCTTTGTGCTGTTCCGTGGGGGTAAATCAGTCTTGAAAAGGACGTCAGAGACACACACACACACACACACACACACACACACACACACACACACACACACACACACACACACACACACACACACACGGAAAGATGTGCACACAGGAGCGATAAAAGCATATACACGGGAACAAAGTCACAAAAATAGACGCGTGCGCATTTTCTGTTGCCTCCCACAATCACACACACATACACACTTGTTGTGTTGTGCTTTCTGGGCCACCAGAGAGAGAGAGAGAGAGAGAGAGAGAGAGAGAGAGAGAGAGAGAGAGAGAGAGAGAGAGAGAGAGAGAGAGAGAGAGAGAGAGAGAGAGAGAGAGAGAGAGAGAGAGAGAGAGAGAGAGAGAGAGAGAGAGAGAGAGAGAGAGAGAGAGCGAGCGAGCTGCTGGCTTACTGAGTGTGAGTCATGGACAGGCCGACTGTCCTCAGGCCTCAGTACACCATCTGCACCCCCCACTGCCTCTACAGCCTCATCACACAGCTCAATGCTCCACAGCATCGGACACACACACACACATGCACAAATACAAACAGACACACACACACACACACACACGTGCACGCATACATGCCGAAACAAACACACAAACGTGCACACAGATAAAAAAAAATCGACAAAACTGACTGATATCGGAGTTGAAAAGATGACCTCACGACATCCTGGCCGTGCACTACTTTCATACACACACAAACCCCAGTTAGTATCTGCACAATGAATCCACATTAACGCACATGAATCATGCTCTACTTTATTTCTGAATCAACAAAAATCATTTTTATTAAAAAGAAAAAAGCCTGCGCATGGACTCGGACACACAATTCTACAATTGTTTCCACACACAAACGCACAAACGCACAGACACACTGGTCCGCGCCATGCGGTGCCTGCTGCAGCCCTGCAGGTCATTTGGGATTGACCAACATTCTGGCAGATTTCATTATGGAAATCCGACACTAGTCCACTGCCGGAAAGGAGCGAATGTTGCACTGCCAGTGTGCCAGTGTGCATGTGTTGCATCCATCTGGCGTGTGTGTGTGTCTGCGCTCGTGCGAGTAAGTATGTTGGCATGTGAGTGTACACTACAGAATGAATGAGCATGAAAACAGAGGAATCAATGGAGAAGATCCTTTTCACCAGAGTGGTAAAGCGGTAAAAGCTGCTCCAGTAACAACCCCGGTCCCCCCCCCCCCCTGTCGAGTCGTGTGCCTGCTGCAGTAACACAAGAGGAAACCTGAGAATTAAGAAGTCTTTTTTATTCAATGAGGATATTAATATTACACATCAACCACAGATAGAAAACACCAGCCCATAAAAAGGACTGCAGGATAATAATAATAATAATAATAGCCGTATTAATAATATTAGGTAATATCAAGTATCTTTACAGTCAAAATGGGGAAAACCAGGACGATAATCACCAGCACTGAAAAATGTAGCACGTGTGCCTGTCAACGGTAACGGTGCAGACTCGAAGCACAGAAGTTATTCATTTAAAAAAAAAACTAAAAAAAAAAACGCACACACGCACACGCACGCTCGTACACACACATGCAGCACAAACTGACAAGCAACGTTATCTACCTGCTCCTCGTCTGAGGGGCTCCACTACGAAACACAACTTGTTCCACTGAACGCAGCCTCTTCTCAGCACGACTTTACAAAACTGCTCACATCTTCCAGAGGTTGTGGTACATGGGGGGGGGGGGGGGATTCTTCACTTGTGTGTGTTTGTGAGTCGGTCATTAACATTTTTAAAAGTACGATTTAAAATAAAGCACTTGTCATTGGATGGAATGTCTTCTAACATAAAAAATAAAAAACTTGGATGTATAAAACGATGGAGGGTAACATACGGAATGATCAATATCAGATGATGGCTTTATACAACATGGTATAAATACACACAAGAGGCAGAGGTGAGCAAGAAGAACACACACTTCATTTCAACGTGTAGTTATCGGCTCAGAGTGGATTTCATATATATATATGCAAATACCGATGATTTGCAGTAGCTTATAAGTTATGAAGTAATAGATAAATTGAGCTATTAATCAGTAAATGTCACATCTTTTTAAACACGTTTGAGAAGCTAAAATCAGTAAATGTTGTCATTTAATTCTTTTAGATAACGACTTCACAGAATTTTTAACAGTTTTTTTTGGTTTAAAATCCAGTCTTGACTTTTTGAACAGCAGCCGATGAAACTGGAGTTTCCGACTCCAGATCCACCTGCTCGGTTGTATTGTAGCTTTCAGCTGCATCGCGTGGTCGTCAGCGGATCTTTGTTCGAACGCCCACAGTTCCATGGCAACGGAGATAATTGCATCGGCTGGTGAAGAAACCTCGAGACGCAGCGGAAAAGCTCCGAAGCGAACCTGCAAGTGGGCCTGGAAGTGAGATCGTTTTCAAACAGTCTTTTGCTAAATGAGATTGGAATTTATCACCACGGCACAAAATGAGAACCAGAAGTCTTGGTATCATTTTCTAATAAGGCAAATTTGATCCCGATCGGCCGGCGGGTGGGGATTCCGAACATCTCCATTGCTTTCACGACCCGACTAAAACGCTGCACCGGGGCCAGCGCCGTTTTCCAAACTTCTCCGTTTTAGCGGCTGTAGTGTGGACGCCGGGCGAGTATTAGTGCGGATGTGGCACAAGCCGGCTCTTTCTAGTGAATAGATTTGCTTTCAAACAAATACAAAGGTTCCCATTTGGCGTGTTTATTCAGAGCGGTAAAAAAGACTTGCTTTTGTGGGTGTTATTTATTTCTCTTGAACCTGCACTTGAACTTGTCATCATTGCATTCTTCCCTTTCTCATATATCTCGTGGGTGTTTTGAAGAATGCGATTTTCGGCTGGTACAGGGGTAAATTCTCTGTGTAGCGCTCGGCATCCTCAAACAGCTGCACTAGTTTAAGGAGGGCTGGTATTGCCTGTAGTTGTTTTGTTTTCTCAGTCTTATCCCCCCCCCCCCCCCCTCTCCGGGGAAACTCGATTTAGCGTATCCCTGACTGTTCATTGTGATATCTCTCTCTCTCAGCTGCAGCCCCTTCCCTCCTCGCTTTGAACGGGACTGAAAAGAGCGCGGAGGATGTGTGTGTGCGCTGAAACCAGAGGTGAACTGGGGATTCTAATGCTCTCGCTCTCTCGACGCCCCCCTTTTTTCCCTCGTCTCCCCCCCTCCCCCCCTTCTTTTTCCCAGTCGGGGCTGTTGAGCCGGCGCTGTGGGCAGTACGAGCGAGCAGGGGGAAAAAAGCAGATCCCCTGCTGAGTGTGTGAGCTGCCAGACCCCCCCAGAGTCGTCCACCCCTGCTGTCTCTTCATTTCCAGCATTTTGAGCTAAGCTGCCGCTCTGGATTCAGAGTCTCTTAACCTTTTTTGTCATTTTTTTTCCAAAGTCACGCTGTCCACCTGCCACAACCTACAATTTTCACTGTCTCTGTCAGATGAGTCTTCTGAAGTACAATCATTTATATGGCAAAGGGGTCCAGTGGTTTCCCCGTCATTATAACATCCTCTCGTTCTGCATAGCCTTGTAATAGTGCTCCTGCTCTGCATGGCTGCGGGCGGAGGGCCGGCGAGGCAGCGTGGAGGAGCGGCTGTGAGCTTCCATCAGTAAATCGGGGTGGGGAGGAGGGGGGAGCATGCTGGAGCAGGACGGGTGAGGAGGCGGCGGCATTGAGGCGGATGGTTGAGGAGGTGGGGGCATCTGACAGATCGATGGGTGAGGAGGTGGGGGCATGGGAGAGGAAGACGGGTGAGGAGGTGGGGGCATGTGATAGGACGATGGGAGGGGCGGCGGGGACATCTGGGAGGATGGGTGAGGAGGCGGTGGCATGTGAGAGGAGCAGGGTGAGGCAGCGGAGAGGAGCTCGGGTGGGGAGGGGGAGGCAGCGGGGAGGACGACGAGTGAGGGGGCGGTGGCGGAAGCGGGGACGAGCACAGCTGAGGTGGGGGAGGCAGGGGGGAGGTGGAGGTGGGGAGAGGCGGGGGAGGCAGCTCCGGCCCTCCCTCGGCGCTGCCGCTGGCCGAGGAGGAGCAGAGCGAGTCCGTTTTCATCGGGAGCGTCCGGTAATCCCGGTAGTGGTTGATATTGTCCTGTCGCTGCAGCGCTATGCGGTGTTTGTCCCCCGCCGTGTCAGCGACCAACATGTTACCACTGATGGTGTTTCTCCACTCCCACGGCTTCCCGTTAGCCGCCGACACGCGCACCACCGGGTGGTGGGGGGCATGGGCGTCGATGGTGACGATGCTCCCGCTCCCAGCGATGCTTCCCGGGTTGCTTCCGGTGCAGCTGTCTCGGTCCGACGGGATCCGGTAGTAAGGCGACTCCGAGCAGTTGGAGCCGCCGCCTGAGGAGGAGCCGCCCTCTGAAGTCTTGGCGGACGAGGTGATGGGTCCATGACTCTGCGGCTTCGACATCGCTATCACCTGCAGGACAGAAAAGAAACACCATCAACTCAATGAAATCAGCAAATTGTTATTGGAAATTTCCTATGAACTCAATATCAACTCAGGGACTTTTATTAAAGTTAACGCTTTAAAGTGTAATATACTAAATAATCCCTCAAGGGCCTTTTAATAAGATTTAACTCTTTATAATTAGCGTTTGAACCCTTGTCAGAGAGTTTTACATCAGAAACTAATCAGTGAAATTGCCTCGACCCGTGTTGTTCTGTGTTGACTTCAACAAAATAAATCAGAGACGTGTCGTTTGAGAGTGTGGCAGCAAATCTCTTCTCCTCTCCAAACTATATTTTTCAGAAGTGGCTCCATTCCAGCTGAATTTGAAGTATGAAAAATGACTAATGAAGTTGTAATGATGTGCATGCCTCCATGTTCCGAGCTCCCCCTCACCTGAGTGATTCGGTGCTGACTCGGCGGCTGGTTGGGCTGCATGCTGGGCACACGGGGGGTGGACACGGCGATGGGCCCCGGTCCCGGCTCCTTCACCGACCCCCCCTCTGTGAGTGACAACCACTTGGCTCGGGTTTTTGCGCTCTTGGGCGACACGGGCGGCGGACGAGAGGCCTCCTCAGGGATGTGAACCAGTGGGGGGGCCACCACCATCCTGACTCCCGTCGGTGTGGCGATGCCCTTGTTGGCCTGCACCGTGGGATAAAGAGAGGATGGCATCCCCATGTCTCCTCCGTCTCCTGCTGTCGCTCCTCCCTCGTCTCCTCCATCTAGCTCATCGTCTTCCTCCTCGTCGCGTGAGCTCTGGCTGCGGAGCTCCAGCGAGCGCTGCTTCCACTCCGACACCAGCTGCCGGGACTTCTGGGGGTCAAAGGGCACGTGGAAGGTCATGTGGCGCTGCGTGGTAACCGGCTCGTCTGAGGGGGAGATGGGGCTGTTGCCGTTTGCAACTCGGGGCAATGTGTTGCTGAAGGTTACCATGGTTTCCTTGCCCATGGGACCCCGGGTTGCCAGGAGCTCCACATCGGCGCTCGCTCGCTTGAGGGAGGCCAGGGAAGCCTTCTCCCTCCTCACCTTACTACGAGCCCCAGATCCCAGCCCCGCCCCCAGCTCCTCTCTGCTCTCCGACACCCGGGGAGTCTTCCTGTACAGGGAGTCATGGCTCCGCTGGCTCAGCACCCTCAGGCTGTCCTTCTGCAGAGCCGGGGCCAGTTTCTGCAGAGACGGAGAATCTTCGGCCGACGCTTTAAAGTTTCCCACTGCGTACACAGCCTGACAGGGGACACGGGGACAGAGAGGGAGGCAGGAAGGAGAAATAAACGAGGACATATGAGCACTCAGCAAGTTAAATTAAGAATGAAGCATGAAAACGTATTTCCTTTAATCTTTGGGAGGGGGGAAAAAGTCGGATATGCCTATTAGCGGGGAGTAAGTGCATGAGTAGACATCTCTCCTCCCTCCACTTGTTTAGTCTGAGGTCAGCATGAATCACTCTCTTCCCCCTCTCGCTCTTAGAATACATCCTTTAATGACATGAATAAAAAAGCGAAAGAGGGAAAGAGGGAAAGAGGGAGAGGAGGAGGACGAGCGTGGAAAATGGCAACGACAAGTTTTCTCAAAGCGAAGTGTGAAATTGTTGCGGAGAATTCTTATCGGATTATCCATTCCCTCTCTCTCTCTCTCTCTTCCCTGCTTTAATAGCAAAAGGCTATATATAACTTGCCAAAAAAAAAAAGTGCTGAGAGAAAAGAAAGTGAAGCCACACAGAGAGGAGAGGTGATGAGGGAAAGCTGCGTTTGTTAGCACATGGTGTGATAGTGTGAGTACACAACAGTGAAACAATTCAGTCACAGCAAAACGACATTAAACAAAATCTATTTACGTGTGGGGTGTGATTCCCACCGCGCCCCACGCTGACTGTTAACTACCCCCCCAGGACAAAACACATCGCCAGACGCACACAAGCATATGCTGACAAAACCACAGCCTGATATCTATTCCAGCCCGATTTCACTTGTTCGCACGTCTTACCGCGACTTAAAGGATCATAAACGTGGTAATTATCACGAAACCAGCTAAATCATTCTATTCATTTTCCTATCGGACTCCTGTCTGATGTCATACACTCTCCCCGTGCGCCCCGTTTAACTGACCAGGTAGACGCCGATGCCGGCTCCTATGAGGTATCCCACGTAGACGTCGATGGGGTGACTGCGGTGCTGGGTGATCTGCGTCAGCCCGGAGAGGCCCGCCGCCATGCAGAAGGCGAACACGAGGAGCGGCTTCAGCAGTTTGGTCGTGCTGTTGATGCTGGCGTTAAAATACATCTGCACGAGACAGACGGACACATAAAGTGGGGAAAAGCTTTAGTTCAAAATGGAGACGGGGGAGATTAGAGGCTTGAAGACACACACACAATAACAGTATGGAGGAGGTAACATCTAACGGAAATGTCTTTCCGTGCATCTTTAATTTTGTTATTAATGTAGTAATTCATCTGGAATATGTTTGGATGAGCATATTGAGACTGTTAGCTTAGCATAAAAACAGAAAGCAAAGGAAACAGCTAGCTTGGCTCCGTTGCTTCGCGCCTCTAAAGCGAAGTAATTTACACGTTATATCTCCACAGTTTTCTTTGCACAAAAAAGTTGCGATCTTCGATGGTAGGAATCTTAGTTGCCCCTGTGCAGGGATTTCTTGAGGCTTCCTCCTGATTCCTGGCAACCTCCCAGTGCTGAGAACACCCACAGGTATTTCAGTGTGCTCGGCCAAGTTATAAAATGTTATTTAGTGAGCTTTAGAGGTTCTGGTAGGAGGATTTTAATACCGTCGGGCAGAGCCAGGCGAGCTGTGGCCCCTTGCTCCCGTGGATGATAAGATAAACTCAACCATTTGGAATTAACACGCAGAGAGTGGTACTGGTTGTCTAGCTTTCAAGAAAGCAAGTGTCTATCACAGCATTCGACTCACACTCACATTTACACTCATGGCCACTTGAGAATCTCCAGTTAACCAAACAGCGATCTGCATGTCTTTGGAGAGCGGGCAAACTCAATACAGAAAAAACAGGTGACAGTGAAACCACTGCACCAACATGGCGCCCTGAAATACACCTTTAAAGACAAACCCAAACTTTTTAAAATCCAACCGGCTGACGTCATTTCACTCGTTTCGATGAAATTGTATTTATGAAGTTCACTAAGTCATCGTGATGAACATGCTTGGAAAGTAAGAACTGAACCGGAGTAAGAAGCAGGAGAGGCAGATAAATAATATATATATTTGCAGTGTCCCATTCTCTGTATGCGCTCCACATTTCCATTATATAAAGTGGAGGACAGCCGAGTGACAGAAAAGCAGCTTTTGCAGAAATAACAAGCGCGTCCGTCTGGTGCTGAGCATAAAACTCCTCGAAGGGAGAGTGGTAAAAAAAAAATGTATGTCAGCAGGGCGACATGTCAGGTCATCTCAGTTACTTCCTTACTTAGGCAATCAAACATTTCATCAAGAAGAAAAAGTTTGATTGTGAAAAGGAAACAAGTGAAACAACTTCCCCTTCAAAGGTGTGCACACAGGAGATACATGTCTCCGTGTGTGTGGGCAGTGAACAACAACACAGAAAATAAATAATCAGAACATCACCCTGTTTGATATTTGACAACAGTACAACGTTGTAACTGTAACAGCTGCTTTCCTGATCCGCTCCTGCCTTTTCGCTCTGATCACAAATCTGTCTGCTGAGCTTTAATGAGCACACACTGGGCTCAGTGAGGCGGCAGCGACGTGGCCAGTAGCTCGCTAGAATACAGACATTGGTGGAGGAGTGTGTGGGCATGTGTGTGGGGTGTGTGTGTGTGGGTGTGTGGTATGGAAAAATGACAGTTCACATACTGCTGCTGTCAGCACCGGACTGCAGGATGGGGAATGCTACCACACTCTGCACTGGGGTGCAACACTCACTGTTACTAGGGCAGCAATGTTCTCATGATAATAATAATAATGATAATATCTATTTCATACAGGAAATGCAGCTCAAAGTGCTTTACATACAATATAGATTGATTGATTTCAAAATTAACTTGATTAAGACAATCGTCTGAATGTGACACTATCATATAAATATCGTATTCTGATGACCACCAAATGAAGACGTTTGCTTTATTCTGACTTAAATTGCATTATTATGTATTATAGTCAATTCAATCGCTTTAAAATGGAGTTTAGCGAAGGATCCGACAGGAAGTTTTCGTGCGGGCCTTCCTCCTCCACCTTCTCTTTCCCTCCGATCCCAACCTGACACACTCGCATCGAGCCGATCTAAGCTGTCTAGGTTTAAAATGTCCTCTCTCCCTCCTGTCGTTCAGCTGTCGGCTCCGTAGCCTCATGATCGACGTCCACCGAAACCTGCGGCGCCTCAACTCCGGATAACAGATAATTCCATTCAGCCGTCCTATCAGAAGCCTCCGTCAGACGTCCCATCTTCGTACTCCGTTCCTCATCATCACTACCAGTGTCTCCTTCATATTCAAACAAGCAGGTTCAAAGGACGGCTGTTCTACTTCCTGCTGGGGTCTGAGCACCAAAGTCTATTTTCCGTCCATCCCCTTAGTTTTATGACAATTACCTACTGTGGGCCTGACGTCTTTATCAGACTACAATCATGTAACCAGATTAAAAATGGAACTAATCGAGATAATGCCTTATTCAGAATAAGGTCAGCAGTTGTAATATTGCTGCCCATGATAACGTAGTTAATGAAACTGATATCTGACCTCAAAAGTTCCCGATATATTTTTTTAATGTGAGATTTAAATGGCTGTTGGGCCCGAGGGGTTATTCTGCAATCTGGAAATCTCTCAAGTGAGCAAATAATGCAACACAATTCTGATCTTATGTTCGAGGTGACAGTGATTTAATTCCTGCTAAAATATGCAGGAAGTTATTTTAGGTCGCCGGCAGATAAAAATAAGAAAAGCCTCCGGATAGTTTTCATGAGCGCAGATAATTTGACAGAGAGAAGAAAAGAATATCGTCTCCAGAATCTGCTTGAAAGAAACGATGAAGAGGTGTAAGCGGTGTCTTCTCCAAGTATGAATCAAACTGAATTCATTATTCATAACGTACATCCAATAAACCACATATACACAAACACATTCGCAGCGAGCAAACATACGATGCAAACACATCAAGCTCCACAAACACAGGAGGCCGGCGAGTGCTTACGGAGATGTAGACGGCAGCGAAGCCAGACAGTGTTGCATGCTGGGATGGAAAGGTTTTCCTGGTGGGAGAGAAGGGGGGGGGGGGGGGGATTAGGTATGAAAGAGCAGAGGGAAAAAAACTGCTTTGTGAAAACCCGAATAAAACTGTCACAGTTGCTCCAGTTGTTTGCGATTGTGTTTGACACCAAAACCCGCGCTGCTGCCCTACTGTGTGTTTGTCAAACTGAGGGAGCGTCCTCGGATGTGAGCATCAGCGAAACACAAACACAACGCACTGATGCATTAGGGGGAACATTTGGGGAGAAGGAGTGAGTGGTTCGAGGTCAAAGACGCTAATTCAGAGGTTAGAAAATCTCATTTAATTTGACTCTGAGTGTTTATCCTTTTACTAATTTGTTTACCTTAGACAAAGCTGAGCTACAACTCTCTCTCTCTCTCTCTCTCTCTCTCTGTGTGTGTGTGTGTGTCTGGAGGACTCATTTTAATTTTAGACCTTTAAATGCGAGTAGATTATTACTTTTTACATTATTGTTTTTCAAAGAGCTGCTAAGCTGCACTGAACCTCGCAGATCCTCCACAGTTTCTCCGGTGTATGTGTGAATGCAGAAAGCCCAGAGAACCGATGTGAGAACGCAGCAGGATTAGGTGTGAAAGCCAAACTCTGAGAGTCAGGACTGGGGTATAAGACCTTATAGGAGCCCATCAGCTATCGTCTGATGATGATTAACCTTCTGGGGGCAATGACAAATACTTTGGGGCTCCTGGTGTAGACAGTGGATATCTGGGGAGTCGAATGTTTCTCAAAACAAAACACACACGGCGATACGTTCTGTTGATATCGTTTCCCGGACATTTGACTGGCAGGAATAGTTCTGGAAAATGTCTGGAGCAACTGACTCTGACATTTGTGTTCTCACAAATTAAGTTTCGACAGAGTTCAGCGCTTGTCCGAAACCAGTCAGTCACATAAGCTCTCATAAAATCTGTTTGTATGGGGGTGGCTGTGGCTCAGGGTTGAGCGGGCCGTCCACTGTTGCAGAAAGTCGGTGGTTTGATCCTGCATCCTGTGCCGAAGTGTCATCAAGACTAGAAAAGAGCTGTATAAATGCATTTGCCTCCAAGTTAACCGACTGTAACAAACACTAAGCATGGGAAACTATTCCTTGAAGGTGAGGAGCTGAGGAATTAATTTGTAAATAGACATATAAATGTGCATCTGTGGTGCCAGGCTTATTCCTGTATTAACTATATTTAGCTGTAATCTTTTCTCATGTGCTGGAGCCTGTTTGCTTGTCTGACCCGAGTCTGTGTTACTCAGCATCTTCACAAGCCAGACTCGGTGAGACACTGCAGCATGGGCACAATGGGAATGACGCAGTTCTTCTGTTCGTCTCGTTGGACAAATATACACTTAACTTTACGAAGAAGAATTTATTAACAAGTAAATATTGCGTAACATATAAAAAAAAATCACAGTTTGACTCCTAATAGGTTTTTAATCTCCTGTAATCCTCTTCAAATGTAAATTAGTTTTGTTGACTCCTCGCCTTGTAGTTTGCCTTTACTCCTCCAAGGTAGTACACAAGAGTAATGCTGTGCAGCTGCTTTAAAGCCTATTTATACTTATAAGCACACACGGTGTCTCAACTGCAGGCAAATGGAAGCTTTGAAGCGGCCGCGCCCTCATACGCCTGCCGTTGTTTCCCCACGTGCACGTCTCACCTGGCTGACATGATGGCGTACTGGTCTTTCCCCATGCAGATGTCCTGCGTGACGTAGGCGTTGTTGTCACATGACACTCCGGGGGCCGTGTAATTGGGCTGGCAGACGGTGAGGAAGAACGGGGCGTGGTAACCGGTGGCTAACTGGATGACATCTGTCACCAGGGCCGTTGCCAGGAGACCGAACACATGAACACCTTGAGGGAGCGGGGGAGACAGATTGAGAGAGGGAGAGAGATGGTAAACGCACCGAAAGCCCCCCCCCCCCCCCGGTGGTTTCCTCCGATCGAGCTGTGCGTCTGTACGAATACCTGCAGTCGACCTGAAGTGGCACCACGAGCCCAGAGTTTGTTCCATTATGAAGTTTCTCCGCAGACAGTGGAAATCTGGCAAGGTGAATTAATTACTCTCTTCACTTCAAAGCTCAAAGTCTGCCTCGGGGTATTTCCCGTGAAGAATTATATGGTGCTCATTTGAAGTCACCCTTCATTTAACACATGTCAATTAGCTTATTTCCCCAACTTTAAAGAGGATCAAAGTTGGGGGCACAGCCGGTAAGGGGAATAATTTGTCTCAGCGTAAACTGATTTGCATCTTAAAAACAGGTTTTCGTTCGTTAAAACTAAAATATACCAGAAGAAAATATCTTTTCCACCATCTAACTCTGACGCTGTAATCCTAGTAGCCCCATGAATAATTTATTTCAGTTGTTTGGACACTGATCACATCATTGGATGGGTTGCACTTATTTTATACCGTGATCATGTAATTTCATAATGACGATGACGAATGGTTTGGTTTATCTAAATAAAATGTACATTGTGTATCCAACATTATTGGTTTGCTTAAGCTAATGATGTACCACACTATACTTTAGTCATTTATTGACTTCATACTGACATCATGATGATGACGTCATGCATAAATTACTATAGAAGCTGCCGGTTGTTTTTATTCCTGAAATATGAACTTTGCGTGACGTCATTTTTTGACTCCTTCTTTGTCGCTTCTTCATGACATCACTTATATGACAACATACTTTGAGGAATCATTTTCTGATCAATATAAGCTTTAGATTGTCTCTATTATTTGCAGATATATCTTGGAAAATGGGTGTTTTGGACCTTTGACCTTTGACTGATTAGCTCCAAATATTAATCATATAGAGATACCCTCTCAAGTAATGATCACAGCAAGTTTGGTAAATATCTGTCAAAGCCTTTTTGATTTATTTTGTATATACACACACATGTGCAGGGCCAAAAAACAATACCCTGCTTCCGGCTAAGGACATGAAATGGAAAAACATTAAAAACTCAAATATACTTGATAAAAACACATTTACAATTTGCCTATGAACTTAATCACACTGTTTTTGATAGTGTGATATATGAATGCAGTTTCAGACGGTCCTTTATCACCAACCGAATATGGGTGAATGGGGAAATAAAGCGAAATGAGTCCCTGCTGCCTCCACCACCAACACTGTGCCCTGTTCGATGCTGTGGATCCGACTGTGACAGTGACTCCCCCCCCCCCCCCCCCCCTCCCCCCAAAAAAGAAAAAGTTGCACATACCGACAAAGCGCACAGTCCTGCGTAGGAAGGAGTTGAAGCTGCAGCCTCCAGCGTTGATGCTGCTCTCTGACTTGGGACAGGTTTTCAGCTTGGATTGCATACAGTACATCAGCCCCTCCCCCATCATTATCTACAGACGGAGGAGGAGGAGGAGGAGAAAGACAACCAGAGTGGGAATGAGCCCAATTAAAACAAAAACAAAAATGCTGTGTCTGAAATGCTGCCACCTGAAAATGCAGAAGAGGAAAATATAAAAGGGAACAAAGAATAAAAAAAAAAAAAAAAAACTGAAATAGAAAGTGGACGGAGAGGAGAAGGGGGTAAAAGTGCTACGTCAGGTTTCTGCATCTGTGACGTTGATCTACAGTGAGCGAGAACCTGGGCGAGAGAATGCAGGCTATCGAATAGTGATCACTTCCAATCAGGGTGATGGATGAGTGTTGGAGAGGTCTGCTCCTTTCCATGCTGCTGATGGATTAGTGGTGTGTGTATTGACTGGGGGGGGGGGGGACAGTGGTGTGTTCCATGTTGTGTATCGGAATGTCCAGGTGTGTATTTATCAATGTGTCCATCGATTCCGCCTTTCTCGAGGGGAGATTGAATTTGCTTTGTGAGTGTCCTGGACGCCGTACGTTTACGTTTTGTGTGTGATCTGTGTCTGGATGTTTCCGTGTGACGTAGCACTCATAAACCTGAACACCACCCCCCCCGAAAAAAAACCCAGAACCACATGAGCCCGCTGATCCTTTGTTGTACGATTTTATTCCGACCACAATATGAGAAGATGTTTTCTGGTAAAATAATTTCTGCATGAAGGATGGATCAAACGCTGCTCAGTGACAAATCCAGGGGGAATTATTACTCAACAAGCTTTTTAGCTTTGTTTAGCTCGGGTTTTGTTGGTTCTGTCTGAAGTGTCTGCGTCAGTGTGGTTTCCACCAGTGGCAACGTTAGAGACTAGCTGGTGACTCACTGGTGCAGAGATCCAAGCAGCTAGCGATCAAAATACTTTTCTCAGGAGTTGCTGAGACCAAAACAGAGCAAAGGTTCGAGCAGATATTACGCTTAACATTCATTAGGTATCCAGAAATGTGAGTCAAAATGAAAATGAATATTCTTCTGTAATGTGTTGGATGTTAAAATAGGTAATAATTGCTTATTGTTTTGCCAGAATAACCTTTAAAACTAACAATAAAGGAATTTGTGTTTGTTTGTGGGATCAAGGGATTCTATGAACAATGTCTTTACCAGTGATGATGATTTAAGTTTCTGCACTTGCTATTGGGAGATTTTTCTTTATGCTGGAATTTGTGTTTTATACATTTATTCGCTCTGGCTAAGTAGAAGGTGACTGGTTATTTGTGTCTTTGCAACAGTGGAAGTTAACAAATGACAGTTTTACCAGTATATCTATCTAATCTGCAGATTTATGAGAGCCATGATGTTTTGGCCTATGGAACTAACACTGGAACTATCTGACTCCCTTCAATATCCAACCCAACAACCCTTCATGACTGAGTGACGGACTTACGGACGCCGCAGGACCAGCGAAGGCCAAACTCAGCAGCATCAACAGCGGGATGAGCTCGTCGCCCGTTTCCACGTAGGGCATGGACAGGTCGCGGTCATGGCAACGGAAGCCCACCATTGCCGGGGACAACACATCTGTCAGCTCCAGGAAGTACAAGGACACCAAGGAGGACAGGACGATTGGGAGCTACACACACACACACACACAGTCACACACACACACACACACACACACACACACACACACACACACACACACACACACACACACACACACACACACACACACACACACACACACACACACACACACACACACATCAAGGACAAAGCATTTGAGACTAGCATTAATATTTGCTTGGACAGGAGTGAGTCATCCACTGCTTTATCTCAACTCTTATCGCAATAACTAATACACACACTCTCAAATATACACTCACACACACATAGAGTGATGACACCATCATATTTTCTGAAGACAACAAACTGCTTTTAGTAGAGGTCAACGCAGGCAGATACAATCAACACAAAACGCTGCTGTTCAGAGTCTATAAAATGAGTCATTTATCTGGCGAGTCAGTTAATGTAGTGAATCAATATATAGACATAGAGTATATGTATAAAAATAAAGGTGAATCATCAATAAATCCAATGTACACATACCTCTACAAAATAAAAGCACGGCAGCAGCGTCATGCTGTCTTTCGGCGGCCTCTTCTTGGCTTTGTTTTTCGGAGACGTCATCTTGGGGTGGGACCAGTCGCAGCCTGTTGGGATGACAGATTGCAGAGACAAGCCAGTGAGGAGTCTCTCTGCACTTTCATGGGTTTCCAGAATCACCATTTCTGAAGGCATCAAAAAAAAAAAAAAAGTGTCGAAACTTCTGCCAGGCCTGGATGTGTTCGGAAGAGTTCGGGTTCAGAAAGTTTCAAAGGCTGCTGCTGAAGGCTGAAAGGTTTTTTTTCATACTGCGCAAAATTAAAATGAATTCGTTTGACTAATGAGACCTTGCGTTAAAGTGAATTATGAGCAATTTCGTTGTAGTGTTGCTCGGTAATGAAGTGTTTTATTAGTTTATCCATAACCACACATACACAGACACACACACACACACCCGTCGATGATTAGACCCATAATTCTGCACATGCACATTTAATAACCCTGATTTCCTCCTGTGCAAATACACACGCACACAAGGTGATTAGAGGTTATTATAAGCACTGTGTTGAAAAGTGAGGGATGGTGAAATCTCCAAACACACAAAACACACACACATACACACACAAACACACACACACACACACACACACACACACACACACACTCCTGTCACCACTGACCTGCAGGCGATCCGAAGGCCTGAGGGGAGAAGGAGCCAAGGGCCCAGATGGAAAACTAAACAGAGTTAAATATTCACCACTCCCCGTCTCTGCCTGTCCTCCTATCGCTGTATCTCTGTCTTCCACCCATTTCACTCCTCTCCCGCTCTCTCTCTCAATCTCACGCTCTCTATCACTTTCCCCATGCATCGCTCCATCTTCCCTCCATCTTCCCTCCATCTATCTTTCCCCCTCACTTCTCGTATATCCTTCCCCTCCTTCGGCGAATATTCAACTCTGGTGTATATTGGTTTTCTGTTGTCGGGTCAATATCGACTTTAATACAAACTGCACGAGCATGCGGTTTAGCTCGAGAGCCTCGGGGCTGTCTGTGTCTGAAACATGCAGTGAAACCGGCTCCACCTCGAGTTGCAGTCTTGCCGACCCAACTCAAATTATTTACAGGATTTAGAATTGGTTATGCTGGAGAGCTTTTGGTCCCCGTGACTGCGCATCTCTTCTTGCAACTTCCCCTAACTTTGGCCCCATCTGAAGCTTCAATCCCCAAAAATATTATCCTTAAAGAAAGTCATTGGCTGAAAGCCGTCGAGCTGCGTTCAGCCCTTTTCCGACTCTGTCATATTTCAATTCTCTGCACTTCTGTCTCTCCGCAGGCCTCTTCCTGACATCTCTCTCTCTCTTCACCACAAATCCCCGTCTCTGCTTTTACTACCTTACCCCAGCTTTCCTTCCTTTCTTTCCACCCCTTCTCCATCCCCTTCCTTCCTTCTGTCTCCGTCTCTCAGACTCACCCAGATAAGAGGGCCTGACCCCCGAGGCACCGAGTATCAAAGACGTCTACAGTGTAATTTCCATGACTTGTGGAAATGGAGAGGAGAGAACCAGTGACAAGAGTAGATCAAAGACACAACCAAGAAGAACGATAGAGCAACACGGAGAAGTGGAAAAGTGAGGTGTGTGTGTCTGTGTGAATGTATGGGTGGGGTGGGGGTGGGGACAGCAGTGGTGGTAGAGGATATTGGAATGGATGGATGCCAGTGTGGCTGAAAGCAGCTTAGGAAGATGATGGGTCCTGGGTGTCACTCTCCCAGCTGCTTGGTCTCAATGACCCACTCCAGTCAGCATTTAAACCTCACCCCAACACACACACACACACACACACACACACACACACACACACACACACACACACACACACACACACACACACACACACACACACACACACACACACACAATGAGCCTCTTGAAGGAAGAAAGAAAGGGGCTTGTTTATCTATTGCACCAGCATTTATCCTCTGGGCCACGTCGCGTGTATGTGTTGTGTTGTGTGTGTGTGTGTGTGTGTGTGTGCACGTCGTCTGAGCTGTCGTCTGCTTGAGCTCGCAACCATCAAGTGAGTCTGTGCACGTGTGTGTGTAGTCTGAGCAGTTTGTTTGTCTCATCTGTGTGTGCATGTGTGATGTGAGTTGTGTGGCCCGAGGTGGACAGAATCCATCTGTCAGTCTGCGAGACAGTGAGGGAGATACAAGAGTCAGTGACCACCGGGGCGGGGGTGACGGGTCAGAGACAAGGACTAATAGAGACGCACCACAGACGCATATTTTATACTGAATGTCACAGGACTATTGTAATACTCAGCAAACTTCTGCACAGTATTACGCCAGATTTATCAAATATGACCTAGTTTCAGTTGCTGTAAACGTGAGTATTTGCTGCTTTTCTGTTTTGTACGTGATGGAAAAGTTGATATTTGGATTGATCACGTTTTTCATCTATAAATCTATAAATGAAAATAAATTGATTGGGAAAATCACAACACATTACTTGGCAATTGAAAACAGTTGTTAGAAGCCAACATGATTGAACTTAAGGGTTTATATATATACGTATTATGCTTGTTTTTTTTTGGACATGACATTTTAAACAACGCATGTAATGGTGCCATTCAAGAAAGTGTGAATAGGGTAAAGACATTAACATTGGTATTGGTGAGAATTATGGGGTTTTGGTTGTACTTTTTGTCCACATTTAAAAACATCAAAGAAATATTACATTAATTGGGAAAATCATCAGCACGACACTTGATAATGAAAATCCCTCAGTGGTTGAAGCATGTTTGAACTTTAAGGGGTTAAACATTTTGACAAAAAATGGGCCGGACTTAGTTCTAGTTAAGTTGGAGGAAATCAATTGCCAACATTGTCATAATGTGAGTATGGATCTTATCAAAATAGTAGAAAAAGCACCAATACATTCCCTTAAAGATTGATTCCACTCATGTTTGCCTCTGCACCAGCAAAATGTATAGTTCCCACCGTATAGAATGAGATATATAGGCTATTGTGCTAAGTGCTGCATAGTTTTACACAAAGCAGGATCCATGGTGTCTCCCAGGAGGCCACTGACCAAGCATCAGAATCAGAAAATGCTTTAAAGAAACCCTGGTCCACAAACGTTAACTTGAATATGAATTCCCGAGCAGAACATAAAATCTAAATGTGCAGTTGATCCATTCGTCAACTCATGAATCCAGAAAGAAAGTTACCGGCTGATGCAAAAGCCACATACACACACACACACACACATCCACACACACTGCAGGGCCCGAGCAGCCTCAGAGACAGAAAGGACCATATGAGGAGGAGGGTGAACACACACCTCCCATTATGGAGCTGAAAACACTTCAAATTGATAATGTGCTTTAACTGCTGTTTGCTCCGGACCCGTGATCCATCCCACAGTCACAGCCAATGCCCACATCAGCCTGCTCTAACATCGCTGGGACTCCGTCCCCGGCACAAACCATTGATTGCGTATGAGATCATCAATTATAGAAAACGTGAAAACCATGTGCTGATTTTTTTTTTTTTGTGTCTTCCTCCTCCTCGCTCGCCTCTCACAGCTCCAGGAGGAACAGGGCGCTGCTGCTGCTGCCGGGGATGGGGAGGGTTGCATGCGGGGAGGGAGAGCAGCCTACCACCGGCCGAGCCTCCGTGAGCACTCACCTCTGTCCCGGGGGCTCCGTGAATTCACCGAGTCCCGTCGCCCCCTTCCCCCCCGGCGTGGTCGTGCGTGTTGCTCCAGTTTTGCGGTGCACCGTCCCGTCCACCACCCACCCCTCCCACCCCCAAACGTTTTTGCTTTTTTTTGTGTTGTTTTAATCCATCTCCGGCGCGTCCCCGGTTAAAGTCACCCCGAGAAATCCAAAAAAGATCACACCCCGCTATTTGAGGGATGCGCTGCGGTGTGAGGGTATTCTGGGATCAGTGAGGAAGAAGGGATGCTGGGGAGGGATGAGGGAGGAAGTGGGGAGACCTACAGAGGAGGTGCAGGGATGGAGAGAGGAGGAGAGAGGAGGAGAGAGGCTGCTGATGGTGGCAATGTGCGCGTTCCTCTCCTTCCTATTCCCAGGCTTTTGGAATAAGTGAAATTCACCTGCCGTCCAGCCGGTTCCTCCTGTTTTATTTCGCACCTGCGGGTTCTCCCGTTTCCTCCAGAACATGGAACCAGGATGAAGTGATATTCTTTAAAAAAAAGAAAAAAAGAAGAAGCAGCTTATTCCCTATGCAAGGCTTCCGTCACACGGGTTTTCGGGTACGCAGTCAGCTCCTCAAGGCGCGCACACACACACAAAGGCGCACGGAAGGGGTGTGTGGAGGAGGGGGTTAACAGGGGGAGGAGAGAGCCTGTGGTTGGGGGAGGAGACAGTCGGCTCCGTGCTTCTCCCCTTTTGCTTTCCCCTGCTGCTGAATCCCTCTTTCGGGGGCAGCCACCGCCGAGAAGCGGCCGAGGAGACAAAGGGGCAGGGCTTTTTGTTTTTTATTTGGGGGGGAACGTGTGTGCGTATTCGTGCTGTGGAGTAAACGCGCGGCCTGGTGCGCATGTGTGCGTAAAAGCGAGGGGGCGGATTCACGAGATAAGATCTCATCTATAAGCATGAGCCAATTTCCCAGTGTAATTATAATATCAGGCTCACATCCGATGCGCCTCGCGCTCCTGTAAACAGCAGCAGATTGGTTTGTTTGAGCCCGGACTCGCATCTGATCCAGGGGAAGGAGCAGGGAGATGTCCCCCCCCCCCCCCCACACCCGGTCTTTGTTTACTCCAGAAGGGTGTGGCAGGCGTCTGTGTGCGCGGCGATGCCTCTGGATCCACACCCCGATGCTGGGGCTCGATCACACGCACGTGTTATTTTAGCGGTGCTACACGCACTGACTCATGACACTGCGACAATTAGCATCAAAGGAGTGTGTGTGGGTGGGTGGGTGTGGACGCGTTTGCACGTGTGCGCCCCTGTGGTTGCTGGAGAGGTTCTCGGTCAGAGATCCATATCTTCTGCTCCCACGGTTATCAATTCTTAATGGAGTTTACATCTGGACTTAAACAGCCATTTAACAGCCATGCATGCTGCGTTCAGGGACACACGCTCGCCCTCCACGTTCAGATCTGTGTGCTTTGGTTTCACAAGGTGCAAAGAAGCAGGCCGTGGTTTTACCCTCTCCTGTCAGGGTTCCCACTGTTTGGAACAACCTCCCCGAGGAGATCTGGCAACTCCTTATCCTTTTTTCTTTAAGAAGTGTCCTTTCTCCTAGTTCTGGTCTTACCCACAAAGCACATTTGGCCCAGATATGACCCACATCCCACACACCATATGGAATGATGGCACCTGGGTGCTGTTTGCCAGATCGGGGCCTGAAGTAAACCATAGCAACACCACATGTCGACCAAACGTGCCCTGAATTAGTTCTGATACCTTATGGCCACTTTATGCTTACATCCAGATTACAATGTAAATTGGGCCAAAATCTGTTTAGAGATAACAGCCACAAGAAGGCCAGATGCCACACCGTTACCTGAAGTGGCCCACATCTGTATGCTACCTGGGTACCGACTGTTTTAATCATTTGACCATGTTTTATTTTTATTTATTTTTTACTCTTTTCTCATGTGCAGTATATTTGTGCTCTAATTCTGTCTGTGTGATCTGCAACTCTTCATCTTTAACATCTTTAAGCAGCTTGTAACTGTGTTGTGAACGATCCTATATACGTGAAGATATTATTATTCAGATATTTGCAAACAGGGGCACCCCCCCCCCCCCACCTTCATCACCACCCACCACCACCACTACCCTCTCAGCCTCGGTCATTTGGCTCTGTGTTCTTGCTCAGTGCTGGATGAATGAAGGAGGAGGGGGGGGGGGGGGGGGGGGCTCCTCATTTAGTGTTGATCCCGTCTGCAGTTGCCAGGGAATTTCTCTGGTTCTCATGGGGTACTCCCTCGTCTCAGACTCCCCCCCCCCCCCCCCCCCCCCCCCCGCGGCCCTCCTGCTCCCCTCCTCGCTCCTGCCCACAGCCCCCACCCCGACAACATCACACACACACACACACACACTGAGAGCCACCCTGCCAATAACACCCAAGGGTTGGTCACAGCTGGCAGGAGCTAATAAACTCATCATTCACAGCGCTCGCCTCCTATTTACCTACGAGACAAAGGGAGGGAGCGACGAGGTGGAGGTGGCTGATCGCTCCTTTGTGCCTCCCACAGACCAGTCTCACCCTCCTCTGGTGAGACTGGTCACCAGAGGAAATCACCAATTCTCTGATTCAGAGTTGAGTTGTGCTATAGCTGCAGTCTGAGCCCATTGGGTGGTAATTGTTTGCCAGGGGCGATGCACATTGGGGATTCTTAAGTTTGATTAAATTCCTTCTCGACTGCCGTTCACACATGTGACCCAATTACTTCGTCTCCAGCAAGAGTCCGACCGCTTCCATGCAGATACACACACACAGGCATGTTTGCACGGCTACTGCAGGGGTTGGGACCAACATTCCCCACGAGCAGTGCACGTATGAGCACATGCATCACACATGTCATTTAGCTATCGACAGATTCGACCCCTCGTGTATGAGAGGCCGCACACTTCTGCGACTGGATTGATTTTTTTGCCCACAGAGATCTGAAGACACCTGACAAAAGAGCCCATTGTTTATTTTATTACAACGAGGAGGATCCGGGCCACGTGCGAGTGCAGAGACTGACCATCGATTGCCTTTATGGCCGTGAGATTATCCTCAATTTATACAGTCTGGTCGATGCAGCGGCACTAAATCATCAGCATGCTGCGCCCTTCTCTCCCACATGCTGCTGCAGCTCTCCTCCGCACTGACGACCTTTGTGGTATCAGGTCTCAACCCTCCCTCCGCCAAGTGTCAGGTTCCGTACGAGCTCTCAGCTTCCAGTGTTCGATAGTAAACGGTGTTTTAAAAGAGTACTAATGTTACTGTAATTACGTGGCGAGAAAAACATTCCCCCCCCGCTAATATGAAATCCAAGACTCTCAAATCAATATGGACTAAACGTGTAACTGTGATTTACTCTGCAATGTTATCTAGGGCACCTCTTCATGGGGTGACTGGAGTGTGACTGACAGGTAAATGTACATGGGTGGGCCCTCGCAGACGCACACACACACACACACACACGTACACGCACACACACACACACACACTCATAATACATGACTTGCATCCAAAGTTGTAGATTCTCCTCAGTAAAATGTCCATGGTGTGAAGTCATTCTCTTGCAGCGGCTGTCTGCTGCAGATACAGGTTCAAGTGCCTCTCTGTGGCTGAAAGCAGTAATTACACGACGACTTAAACACACCATTATGCACTCAGGTGGAGTGCAGCTTAAACCAACTCCTCAAGTGGCTGACATTTCTTAGAAAAGTCACTTAGGTCGTTCACAACTCGAGGTTTTGTGCCACAATCTTCCACTTAATTTCTGACCCGAGGGACGTTTTACACCCACATGATTCTCTTCACTGGCTCGAGTATAAAAGAAGTCTAGTTTGTATTTTATATTATTATACAAATGGTATTTCTATTCAGTTTGATTCCCGTTTCTATTCTTATTCTATTCCACACCCTGTTTCCCCTTGTGCCACTTTTTTTTGTGCTGCTGTGTCAAACAGAATTTGCCCTGTGGGGATCAACGTAGGAGCGTCTGATCTCATCAAACTTAAAAACAAAAACATGAAGGTGAATGATTGAACAGCAAGATTAAACATTATCATCCACAATTCCAACACAGACGAACTGCCTTAGCGCTCCATGGCAACACGGTGGGTGTTGCAGTAGGTGTAGATTTACTCATTCAACACAAACACTTTAGTTCGCAGGATTGATTTCACTTTGCAGCACCGTTTGATCGCAGTGTCCAGTTTAGTAAGAGCAGGAGTGAGAACGAGCAATATGGAGCAGGAACATCAACACAGACATGAATGAAGTGTCTCCTGCACTTGATGAAAACAGTCACGTAAAAAGCCCCAAAACACAAGATAAAAGTTCTGGTGACAGAAATAGTCATTCCCTTCCTAAATGCATCGTAACCAGCCCCCTGTGATGATCTGATAAACAGAGCAGCAGCTCATTGTCACACTTTTATTATTACGGGCGAGTTAACGTCATTAACAAGTAGCAGGTGGGAGGAGGTGTGTCTTCTTGAAGAGGGGGAAATATCCTCAAATCCATGCTGCATAATTCTGCATAAATTCAAGCATCAGGGCAATAAAATATATAGATTTAACTTCACGAGAATGTGGAAATATTTGTGTCAGACTAATATTGCTTTAATCCTTTCTCGTGCAAATCCTGCAGCAAATCAATGAGCAGAGGAACTTCAGTTTTTCTGTTATTAACTGATCTGATCTGTGAACTATTGCATATTGAAACATTGAGATTTACGTCTCATTTTACAATATTAACTTTTGATTTCTCCACCACATATGCAGGCAATGAAATGAGTGGATTAATGATTTTGAACCGGTCGATGGGGCTCAGACTGACAACATGAAACAACTAAAGTTACCTTTCTTTCCTTTTAGATGACAAGATTCCACTCAAAAGGAGATGATGCAAGTAAATAAGTATATAAATGTTTATTTCAAAACATGAGAATGATCATTTATGATAAAATTTCAATAATATGCTGATACAATTTTTTTTTCCTATAAGGGGTACATTTTAAAATTATTTCTTTAAATATCCAGTACCACAAGTTCTTTCTCAATAAATTTCTAAAATATCTTCTTTTTTTTTCTCCTTTCTTTCTCGTAGACACCGTGGCACGTGAACACGATCACGTCACACCACAGCAAAGTTTGAAACGTTGAAATAGACATCAGTAAGTGTTTGTAGTGTCAGTGATGTCCGTGTCTGTAGCTCAGACCGTGTTTGAAGCATCTTTAAACCAGCAGGTGAGATTCCATCAATGGAGCAGGAGTGACGTCAGAGAGGCCTGATCCCCCCCCCCCCAGGTCCCTTTAAAGCTGCAGGAGAACAGCAGGAACAAAGAGCAGCTTCCATAAAGTCAAGTTGCTTCGACTTATTTATTGTCGCTGGATCCAGGAAACACTTGCAGCGTCCATAGCCGCGGGAAGCAGGGATGCAGCTCCCCCTGGTGGTTGACAGAGTAACTGAGTCCCATTGCAGCCTCCACTCTGCCAAGTGTAAACAGTGAAAAAAAGTGTCCATCTACTTTAATGATTCACAATTACAGGGAAAGTAAAAAAAAAAAAACAGAAAAACCCACAAGGTCTCACCGAGAACTCACCCAGAACTGCACGGAGCTAGAAAACTGTAATAGTTTGTATTGTTTGAATTCATGCACGTTGCGGTCGCCGAGTGAAAAAAAAATGTTGCCAGAGTCGTGACGTGTTTGAAATTGAATCCAGATTGATGCCACTTCTTTTGCCGACCGGCCGGAGCCGCGATACAAACAGACGTGCAGCGATTTGGATCAGATAACTGAAGGTTTCCAGTAGTTTGCACGTCTCCACATAAACACAACTTTTTAAAATTCGGGAAATAGATAAAAAGTTCCTCTTTACCCCACAGCACCTGCAGCAGCTTGAATAATGGAAACACTTTTTAAATACTGACCCACACGTACACAACATCACCCTCGGCGCTGCAGCCAGTGACGGGCACATTCAAAATTAATATTACAAGTAATGGGGTGGGATGGTTTAGCCGCGATTCCCCTCAAAGACGACCTACGCAGGAAAGTTCTGGCCTCGCAGGAGACGGGAAAAAGTTGCGAAGTGAAGCGGTAGATGCAGAGATATCCCGGCCCCTTCGTCTGTTGCATGGGTCAAAGTCCAAATACGACGGATCTTACATTTCCCAGTGGCGTTCTTTTCATTAGATTATCCCTAACCCTTCACAACCCCTGTTTTAATGCTTTCCTTTTTTTTGTATAAAGTTGTGCAGCCTCCAAAAACCTTGCTCTGTCATCAGGAGTTATTTTCTCAAACTTAAAGTTTCTTTCCGAGCCACAGAGTCTGAGTCAAACTAATCGTGATGTGTATTTGGATAAAACCAACCCCCCTTTTCCCACTAAAATGATAAAAAATAAATAAAAAGTGGGTCCTGTCAAATCCTGCCTCCGAGTCCTTTTTTTTTCTCATGTGGAACCCATCAAATCACAGGGAAATTACCATCTCAAAGCGTCGGTTTGGCAGCGGCTCAGTTTGCAAGACATCCTTTTTTCAATTTCTCCATGTTCTAGAGAAAGAGACGGACGGGATGTACTTATAGAGACGTGGGGAAAACGTGTGTTTTGGGCTCGTAATCACAAAGGGACGAGGGTTACGAGGTATTAACACACAAAAGGCTTCTTTAGGGGGGGATCATGGAGTCGATTGCTTCAGGACAGAGTCGCTCTTTCCTCACTTTTTTCTTTTATCATTCACATTTTCGGGAAATTATTACTCACATTTTTTTGTTGCATATTTAACTTGATCTCCTGCCGCTGGCACTCGGTTAACAAGTGGATGTTTCCGTGTGCGTTTTTTTTTTCAAATTGGGCAAACTTGAATTCCTCTGTGCTCTTGGCCCCCGACGCCGTCTTTTATCCGTGTGCTTGCTTTTCACTTAACAAAATTAAATGTATTATTTATGATTCCATGGATGATGCAGACTTTTTTTCTTTTTTTTTATCAGCTCTTAAGTTGCAGTTAAAGTGTTTTTTAGTCGGCGTTTGAAGCGAGTATGGAAATAACTCTTGTGGAGAAAATTATTAGGTTACAGTAAGTAATGGTGTCAGTTAACATATATCGTAATTTTTCAGCAAGCATCCCCCCCCAGTGGCGTCGGTTGACATATTGAACGTTTTCAGCAAGCATCCCCTCCGACCCTCCGACGACGCCATCTTCCCGCGGTTATGCATCTGCACTTGTCCCTTTTGTAATCTCCTACAGGGACGATCAAGTTCCACTGCTCACACTGGACTGGTTGGCTTTTGTCCTCTCCAAAGTGTTCATAGTGCGTGATAGGTTAGCCTTCTGCCTGTCCAGGCTGGACGTGTTCCGTGATTGGACAGCTACGTTTCCTGCACCTGGTTGGTTGACTCGACTTCGCTCCAAACTGGTGGAGGTGCGTGACTGGACAGTCCTTTCTCCCGTCAAAGTGTTAACGGAGCGCAATTGGTTGGGTCTCCCTCTTTCCAAACTGTTAACTGTGTTCAATTGGCTGCTCCTCCCGTGCTCCAGAGTCCCGGGCCCCGCTGATTGGTTGGCCCTTCCTGTTTGATTATTCAGGGTCTGCAGTTGGCTGGTCCTGTCTCTCTCCGGGAGTTTTGACTGAGTGCTGCTACTTCTGTCTGTGTTAATAGTTTGTATCCTCTGTCTGTCCTTCTCCCTCTCCAGACTGGTGTCCCTGCGCACCAGTCCGCTCCTCTCTCGATCCAGGCTGGTCTGGATTTCCGCCCTCCTGGCCAGAGCCTCTCTCAGCTGGGTGCGGAATATCTCGATCTTCCCCTGCAGCTCCTGGAGCTCCCCCTCCCACAGGCTGGTCTGACCGGGCCTGCTGCCCAGGGGCGAGAGAACCAGGCCCGTGGACGCCAGCGATGAGACAGGGCCCCCGTTGATGTGGAGGCTAATCTGGGGTGGGGAGCCAAAACCCCCGAGGTGGCCCAGCCCAAACCCTCCCAGGCCGAGCCCGGGGCGGCCGACCATCCCGGGCCTGCCGCGCACCGAGGCTGTGTGCGTGCGCAGGCGGTAGCTGTGCAGGGTCTCCAGGTCGAAGTGCACACGCTTCTCCTTTGGCTCGTGGGACGGCGAGGAGTTGCTGGTGTCTCCGGCTGTGGTGGAGGCGGGGAGGGATGTGGGGGGAGATGGGGGAGGAGGCTGATGGTGTTTCCGGTGAAGGGTGCAGTTCTCGGAGATGCAAGAGGACGGGCTGGTGAGAGAGGAAGATCACAAGTATCTATAAGCAATATGCAAAAACTGTTTATGTATATACTATATATATATATGAGGAGAATATGTATTTGTCTGCGTCCGCTTGTTTGTTGATTATTTGCCGAGGCAGCGCTGCCTGAGTGACAGTCTAGTTGCAATGTGAGACCTACTATCTGATTTGATCATGTTAACGTCACTTGCATAACTTTTACTACATGCAATTCTGCTTTAGATCACCAATAAAGTTGTCACGGCCTCCATCTTAAAAAGTAATTTTGTTTATCAAGTCGTAAAAGTGAAATAAAATCTGCAAGTGAGTTCAGTCTAATTCTACCTGTTGAATATTCATATCTGGAGGTCTGGGAGATGCACCTGTAATTATTACCAATGAAATATGAATATTAAGTCAATCAACTTCTTTACTTTTGGTCGTGGCCGGTCAGCTCCTTCCCTACGTCCTCGTACGTGGTGTGGAGGGCTCGGTGAATCTTCTGCAAGCAGAGAAGGAAGAGAAAGAATAAAAAAACAACACAAGCAAACAACCGACTAATAAATGAGCTAAGTGAAAAATTGTAATCACTTCACTGTCGCTGAGATAAACCAGCGGAGACGATGACTCTGAATTTCTGAGAGCCATTAGTCGACAGAACATCTGCGACAGCTATTCCTCACAAATCCCGCTGTCGTGCTCCCTTGAATAATTTAATGTAATGATTGAAATTCAACAAGAGACGCCGTCCCGCTCAGAATTTTTCGAGGAGGTTAAAGTATCGGTTGCTTAAACCCTTTTTGATTCAGCTACCTGAGTGCTTAGGTTAAGAGAACATCTTAAAACCAAGTTATTAGGTATCTCTAAGCCGTCGTCTTTCCTCCTGCCGTGTGTGAGTCTGCAGATCCTTCGCTGCAGATAGGATTAATCTTGACAGACTAACTCAGATGTCCTCCTCCTCAGACAGCCGGTTTTGTGATGACTGCTGGAGGCGGCCGAGGAGTGCTTTGCCCTTTTTAGAGCGATACAGCAAACAAATGTGAGCAGTCTTCATGTTTTTCACGTGGCTCGTTCCACTCTTCCACTCACGAATAATGCCACCGGCGCCTCGGTTGGTAACGGCTGGAGTTTCATAATAAAAGCAAAATATGACCTTTAAATTCTCATTTTGTGTCTCCTCCTGGTGTCGGCTGTCGTAGACGAAGCAATTCTCTCGCAGGATAATTGCAAGTTCTTCATTATCCTTAATCGTTGTGTGTGTCAAAATCTATTTAAACTTAATTATTCCTTGAAAACAAAATAGGATTCAGTGACTCAAAGCAGATATTAGTCTCACTCAGGACTATTATGATTTTCCAACAGTAGAGGGCGTAAGTCAACTGCAAGAAAAGAGCCAACTACAGGGGGTGAGGACGGCTCACCAACAGCAGCATGTTTGTGTGAGTACACACCACACACACACACACACACACACACACACACACACACACTACAAGAGTTACAGCTCACTTCACAATATTCACAGGTCTGTGTTTGTGTTTGCACGCATGAGATCCTTTGCAATGGTGGAAGAGTGTGTGTGTGTGTGTACATCAGCACACACACAGCAGGTGTTGTACTCACCTGGCTGGTGTGCAGCCAGTACTGCAGTGTGTGTGTGCGGCGGAGGCGAGGGATGACCAGGTGATAGAAGGTGTGCTCGCCGGCCAGCGTCAGCAGGGCTCCACCCACCCCCATACACAGCAGCACAAACAGGCCGGAAAAATGCTGGATCCCCATCTGTAGAGTCTGAGGGGGGTGACACCCACACACACACACACACACACACAGACACACACAGACACACACAGACACACACACACACACACACACACACACACACACACACACACACACACACAGACACACACAGCGAGGTGGGAGAGTGACACAGATGAATAAAGACTTACACTGACAGGGGAAACCGCAGAGATTGATGAGTTTCTACACAATCACCATTTAAGGCTCTTTTCGTGATTATGCAATTGATATTCTGATTGTGTAAGCTCACATTAATGGGATTTTTTTTATTCGGAGCAAGGGCAACAGTGTAGAAAGACATGTTTGGGAAGAGAGAGAGAGAGAGAGAGAGAGAGAGAGAGAGAGAGAGAGAGAGAGAGAGAGAGAGAGAGAGAGAGAGAGAGAGGGAGCGGGCACAAAGAGATGAAGTGGGGGGAAAGAGAAACTGAGCAATGGAGAGAAACAGCAGCCAGTGAGAAGCTGATAAAAATAGCTGATGGTTAATTGAAGAGCAGTTTGTTCCCATTTGGTTTGCACACGTCCCCTCTCACACAAAACGTCTCTATCTCAAGCGAGGCTTTCATGGGCCTGGAGGAAGCAGACGAGGCAGAGCGGTGAGCTTTTCCACTGCTCTCTAATCGTGTTTCCTCCATCCGGCTCATTTCGGCACTGCCTCTGATGGCAATTAGCCCCATGCTGACTCGACAAATTCATCAGCGACAACACTGACCTCCTTTTGCTCCCAATCCAGAGGGCACTAATGCCCACATTGTTGGGAGTAAGCCCACTCTTTAAGACTTCAAATGGGATGGACGGTTAATGACTGTCTGATGCAGGGAGAAGTTAAGGTTTTTTTCCATTTCATTTGAAGAAACTTCGGCCTGTGCGTCTGCGCTTGTCGCTGTACGATTCAACTTTGAAGTGGGATTTGAAAAGGGACGGCCGAGGGGATTTGTATAGTTTGTCCACAAACAAGCGATACACAGATACGGCGTGCTCGGTCTGGAGATAGCACTTCTTTAAAAAGAGCAAAATGAAAAGGGAGAGAACTCTGTTGTGGCACACGGGAGACACAAATAAGTATCGACAACCAGACATTGCGTGTCTGTAAAGTCTGGTAAAGGTCAGTAAAAGGGTTTAAGTTTATGTGATTGCATGTTTTGGACTGTCTGCCTGGCAGCCAATCCCGTCTGCGTCCCGAGAGCAAAACTCATTTATAAGAGCACAAAAGGCAGGAGGCTTTTGCTTTTTACACACAGCGCACGAACGCCCTCTCTGACCAATGACTTACCTCGGTGACGGCGAAGACTCTCTTCCCGCAGGGCACGACCTTATACCATTTGTCATGCAGCATGTCCATGAATCCCTCAGACTTGTAGCGACTCACAAACTCCGACACATTCCGGGTCAGAGGGGAGCCCTGGGGCAGGCCGATGCCGTAGCCTGAAAGACAAGACGCATACAGATGTAAATGCCCAAGCTATAAGGTAAAGAGGTGAGCGCGCACACGCCATGTCTAAGGAGGAGAATAGTGTCCAAGCAGGAAAATCGGAGTTTGCCAGGAGCAGTTCAGCAAAGGGCAGATACCTTCTGGAAGAAAAGCAGATTTATGGCTTTACAGGCTTTAAATCGAAATCAACCAAGTCTGATGCATATACTCTGCAGATACACTGTGTCCCAGGCTTTTTCTGGTATAGTATAGTTGGGAAACAAAGCACAGCTGGTGGACGTGTCCCTTGTGGTATAGATTGTACACTCCCGTGGATCAGATTCTGGCTTTAAGGTATGATATATGAAGTCTGTTCCTCCCTCTAGGATCAGGGATGTAAACATCAGTGGCATCTGTGGATTATGGTGAGGATGTTGTCAACCTGGGCAAATGGAGAATGGCGCGCCTCTCTATCGCATACCCTTCATGTTTTAAGGGTTCAGTCTTGCCCGTGGACACTGACAGAGCGGCAGATTGAACCACCAACTCTCTGTATAGCCGACGACCTGCTGTCCCTCCAGAGACGAGACGACAGCTCGGGACATGCTATCTTTTCCCCGTCGGAGCCTTGCGAGGCATCCTAAGCTACGCCTAACGCTGCGAAACGCTAACTGTTTTGTCTGAAGCGCACGTCGGTACATTCTCCCCACCATCTGTCACCATCGGGCCATTTTTCGTCCTAATATCCAGCAGCCCGATGCCAGCTTAAAGGGCTGGCGAGGGATGAAGTCTGACTCCCCCCCCCCCTCTCTCGGCTCCCTTCAGCGGATGGGCTGCAAATATGCTCATATTTTACCTGACTGTGCTCCTTACAGGCAGTTACATTTCCATTTAGTTGCAGTCTCATGGCTGTGCTCGACCTGTGGTGATTTGTTATCCTGTCGTAAATCACACATGTAAAACCCCGTGAGGGCAGGGGGGGGGGGGTTCAGGTTCTGCTCTGAGGAACTCGTAACTCAAGATTTAAATGTAGAAATGTCAGAAATGTATAGCTTTCCCTAAATGTCATGGGGCCAGGAAGATATTTCTTTCCCTTTTCTCACCTGTACATCACACCCGTCTTCCCCTGTCACCTCCAGTCAATGTCTTCTTTTTAAAAAAAAAAATCTTAGTACTCGATAATTTTCAATTTGTTAGACGTCATTTTCTGTCAGCGTTTTCAGACAGGCTCCCATGGAGCTCGCCTGAGGAATTTTAAGAGGTACATGACGCTTCCTACTGCTTCAGCCATTAACCTGTAATATATCGTACCTTTTTATTCCGTTTTCAACACGGGGGGGGGGGGGGGGGGGGGGGGGGGGGTTTATGACACATACCTTGAAGAAGAAAAAAAATATCTATGAAACCGTTTTCCAGCTATACAATCTCTGTGGTCGCCACACTTCCAGAATCCATAAAAAATAACCCGCACGGCATCAAAGATAATTGGATTTCCTACCTGTCCCCTACCCTGACCTCACCACCGGAGCCGCCAGTTGTGAAACACTTATCATAGTCAGATCCTCGGCCCCTCGCTCACTTCACGCTCATCCCCTCCGGTTACAGATATAAAACCCAGTTTTATAGCGAGGCCAAACAAAGTTCAGTTTCCCTTCATCTGCATGGGAACTTGATAACATGCTGACGTTACGGCTCCTGTGTGGATCTTGTTCTGGTGTTGTCCGTTTCCTCCCTTGTACAGTGTGCACTCTTTAGGAGTACAGCTATTTGTTGTCGGTGGCTATTGAAGCAGCTTTTCCAGGGTGTATTTGGAACTATATTTTGTTTTCACAGCCATGACTGTGAAGAAAGAAATCATAATGAAACTAGAATTGCACTCAGCGGAGCGCAGACGTCCGCCAAGGCCCAACAGTCCCCTTACATTCAAATCAAGCTGCAGCAAATTCCACACATTTTTTTTCTTATTACCATCAAGGTCCATGAATTATTACTTGGGAAAACAGAGAGAATGTTGAATATCTTGCAGTGTTAAAGAAAGTGAAAGACAAATTCCTGGATCCCCCCCCTGATCCGGATCCACACCAACACTTAATGGGTTCCTCCCTGATCAATACCTCATCCTACCACCAGGTTTCATGGAAATTAACACAAATGGACAGGGGTGAAAACATAACCTCCTTAGCTGAGGTAATGACTAGAATGGCAGTAGAGCACATACGGTACCTCTGGCTAGGCCCAACCATCGCCTTCATTTAATCAAGCTGCACCAAATTTAACACACTCAACGATATCAATTCACCGAATCTACCCGAAGATCCACGAAATGATTCCCTCGGAAACCGGTTAAAACTTCAAAACAATGTTAAAAGTTAAAGAAAGTGATTAAATACGTCTCTAGATGCGGATCAACAGCAAAACTGACCATGTCCCGTTTTTCCACCAAATTTTGTGGCGATACATTCAGCAGTTTTTTGTGTATAATCCTGTTGACAAACTAACACTGAGGTGGAGTTGATTAAAAAAAAAAAAGTAGTAGATTTGCAGGCAGCTCAGTTTAAAACCTGTGCACTTACAAGCATAGTTTGGCACCACGGCAAAGTAATGACACTCCTTGCCTTTTAATGCGAGAGCTCTAACTTTTAAAGAGAAAACACAACATTTGTTCCACTACATGCAACTAACGGCTTCCGTTGTTGGTTCTACTCCGCGGAGCGATCGTTTACATGCAAAACACACAACACGCTCGTGAAACGCTCCGGGAACATTGGAGGGGCAGACACACGGATTTAATAGCTTCCAAAGAAAGTCACATTTTAATTAGGCTGAAGGCTGTAATCCAAATTATTATTATCATACATTAAATATTCATCTGTAGGAAAGTTTTATCATCACTTGACCGCTGTTGCCTGGGATTTACTTGTGAAAAGTAAAACAGCAGCAGTCTGTGGAGTAATGAGACCAGACACCGCAGTAAAACACGCTATAGTTACAGCATTAAAATTATAGAACTATAATATTTTTAATTAAGAAACAGATTTAAGGACTTCCCCCCCCCCCACCACTCACTGTTTATTGCTTTAATTTCCGCAGCGACACATTCGTCTGTCTTTTGCACAAGATGAAGAGAGAAACGCTGCTGCGCTCGGCCTGGACTTTGATAAGTGCATCTGTTTTTTCTTTTTTTTTGCGTGAGAGCCCACATCCCTGTCTGCAGGTCCACGGTGAAGCAGATGTGCCCCTCGGCTCCGAGTCAAAGGGCCCTCCTGGAGATTTAGTGCAATACAAGACCACCTGGGGTTGTTTGTTTCATTTCATCCGCACTGCAATCAGATACACAGCCAATGCCAACATTTGTTTGTACGTGTGTGATTGTCTCAGACCTGGCAGCTCTGTGTGTGTGTGTGTGTGTGTGTGTGTGTGTGTGTGTGTGTGTGTGTGTGTGTGTGTGTGTGTGTGTTGGCTGTCAAGGTGTTCGAGCCCCGATGGCGTGCGCAGACGTAATCGGAGAACGGCGTAACCGTCACACTCTGCTTCCCACATGACGAAGGCCGTCTGAATTTACCCCCCGTCACTCGCGCCCTGCGTCCCCCTCCTCATTTCCTCCCTCTCCCTCCATCATCTCTCCTCCTCCTCCTCCTCCCTCCTCCTCCTCCTCCTCCTCCCAGTGACCCAGGTCATTTCTTTCCCACCACCACCGCCGCTAGTCTCTCCCTCAGTTAGTCTGCTGCTTATCTCTGTCATCCCTTCACTTTTGTTCAATTTCTGCTTCACTTCATTCTCCTCTTTATCTTTTGGCTGCTCTCCCGAGTCCATTTCTTTTGTCCCTGTGCGTCTGCTGTCTTCTTTCTTGTGTTTTTTTTTTTTTCTTCCCCCGGCACACAGGCAGCATTTTTCTGTCATCAGTCATCTCTATCCCGCGTTTCTTGAGAGCACTCAGTCAAATACTGAAACACAAGTGGGCAGCCGCTTGTCATTTGTTTTTTTTATTTCCCCCAGACATCCACATATTCCATCGCGCGTCTCGAGTCCCCGAAGCTGTCACTCAAATCCCCCCCCACACACACCGACTGACTCAGACACACCCGAGCACTTCGAGTCACAAAACACCCGATAGACAAGAGTTCATAAAAAAAGAATGTGCTTCCTTATCTTACAAACACAAATCACAACTGCTTCGATGTGAAAGGTGCAAAAATGACGATGTCTCATGACTTTCGAATTAGAGTTTTAAGAAATAAGCAGCATTCCGTCTTTCCCTTTGATTTCTATTAATGAACAATGACTTCCTATTAGTAGCTGTCTACTGCTCTTCTATTGAATACTGCTGAAAATATGAAATTTGTGTACTAGATGATTGCAATCTATGTGCTGCAATTTGGTGCTGGAAAAAGTGCTATAGAAATCAATGGGATACATGATTGTCTGCAACTAAATATATTTTAATTGACAAGAGTAATTATTTTTTGGTAAATGGTTTGATCTTAAAAATATCAAACTGGCAAAACGTCCCTAACAAGTGTATTATCCATAATTAGTATTACTTGTCAGTGCAGCCTTTAAGAGGAGGCGTGTGTTTTTCAAATGGTGCAATTTTTGCATTGGATTTAAACACACACGTGCACGCGCACGCACACACACACACACACACACACACACACACACACACACACACACACACACACACACACACACACACAGCGCAAGGAGAGAAAGGCTTCACTCCTGCCAGACGTGAGCCGCCCGACCGACGACCGTCTCATCCCAGCAACAAAATCAAAATCCTGTGCCAGCGCAGCTTCATTTTGATCTTCAGACACGTTCTGTCCCACTTGACTGAGCTTGTGTAGACTACCTATGCACACAGACACACACACAGGCACACACACACACACACAGGCACACACAAACAAGTAAACAGCGAGTGGCTGCGTATTCAGCGGCGATATTATTAATGGGGTGTGTCTAGGCTGTCGTAAACATCTCCCAACAGCACTCGGAGGAAACAGACGCACAGCGACACCCCCACATCTCCCTCCACTTAAGTAGCCTGAAGATTTTCCGCAGAGCACCTCAGCCTGCAGCGACTCCACGGCCCCAATCCCAACTCTCTCTCTCTCTCCCTCTCCTCTCTCTCTCTGTATCTCCTGACCACAAACCGCTCTATAAATCCTGCCGGGCATCCTCACATGGACCAAATAACACTTCCTCTCTCTTCTCCCCTCCTTCCTTCCTCTCTCTCTGTCCTCTCTCCCCCTCCCTCCCTGCCTCCCTCCATCTGCTCGGGGTGAAGGTTTGTCTTGATTAGGGGACTCTGTTGGCTGCCTCTTTTATCACTCGCTGTGCAGAAAGGCGCAAACTGGCAGTGGGCAAATGAAAGCCCTCTATCTCCTTCTTGTGCTCAACTCCCACCTCGCTCGGCCCCCTGTGCACCAGCCCTTTCTTTACCTGTGTTGTTCTTTCTCTTACTTTTTTTTTCCATCTCACATTCTGTCTTCTCTCTCTCTCTCTTTCTCTTTTTTTTTTTTTTCTCCCACCTCCTGTGTTTTCTTCTCACATTTCCTGCCAGGGCTCTTTCCTGCACTTTCTTCCTCCACCTTATTTTGGCGTATTGAGTTATTCACTCCCTTCCCTCATTCGTTTCCTCTCACAGACCGTGGGGCTGAATAGCTAACAAAGGCTGGGTGGATTTTTGTTCGCCCCGGCTTTTCATGTAGACTCTGAATCGAGCAGGCATCGAACTGACCCACTCTCCATTCCGATGAGACCTGCTTCCTCATGCGCACAGTGGTGAGTAATGCCACGGGGCGGTCCCTCTGCTCGTTCTGTCGTGTCCATTCAAGAGAGCAGCAGATAGTCTCCAGTGGGCCAGGGTTGTACCGTGAATAGTGGGGGTGTCTCGATTCAGGGCCGTATCCTCCGGAGGACGCATCCCGACAACAGCTGCATCCTTCATCGGGCTGCGTCAGCCCGACAGAGATGAGGCGGCCTGGTCCTCCTATTGCGTCGCCAGCTAGTCCCGCCCCCTTTCAGCCATCGCCAAGCAACAGAGCTTCGGACGACAAAGTTGTTTTGGTTGATTAAAAAACATTGAGGATGTTTGTTATTTTACTTGATGGAGCCCTCTGTTGCTCGGGGGCTGGAAAGACACATTTGAAGGACCCTTCGAGTCCTGACTGGTCGATATTGACTTCATAATAGTCTCCAAGAACCTGAAAGCCATGAGAACTTTACTTTTTTTAAAATAATTTCTTTGTTTATAATTCTGTTTGAGTACCAAAATGTTAAATTCTGTCTTTGATGAATAAAATAATAAAATAAATACAAATAAATAAAGGATGTGGCCCCTAATTTGAGACACAGCTACGGCCATCAGCCTAAAAAAGCTTCAAAATAAAAGGGGTGATTTTTTTCACGTCACTGGTTTATTGATATTGTTGTGTGTGCGTTGACTTGACAGTTTAATCCTCACTACTCTTACTAAACAGCGGAAAAAACGACACGTCCATATTGTCAAAACCACGACAATATGGACGTGTACTAGTATCTGTTCACTGTCTTTAAATCAGCGTTCACTTCTCAGTAATACAAGGAGAAAAGACTGAATGGGAAGAAGTGCACACACGTATGCATCTATCTATATCTTATTCCAGAAATCTGTCTGTGGCTCTCATATCTCCAGACCGTTCATCGCATCAGCTTCACACTTGGCGTCTGTACTGTCGTCCAATTTGATGCGATTCGGACACAAGATAGGTTCAGTACTGATGAACTTAAAATAAACCGTCGGACTGATTCACTTCCCGCGATGAGTGACGAGTCCCTGCAGGGACAGCGTCAATATTCCAGAGATCTGTCCGCATGTGGCCTCGCATATCTCGAACCATTCATCTCATCGGCTTCACATCGGCTTCGCCCGAGGAAGGGCCACGTTAAATTCTGGTGTAATTTGCCCACACCGTACCACAGCTCTGTAGCAGCGGCCACTGGGAGTCGTGACGTTAAGTGAAGTTGTCGTAGGTGTGTTCACGACCCAAGAAAAGACGAGTGATTTTCCAGTTCTGGGTTCTCGAGCTCCACCGAACTTTGGATGAACAGGTGAAAAGCTCCTTTAGCAGTTTCAGAGAGAAAACCAGCAACCAGCTTCACCGCAGGCCGAACCAACAGCCCCGCTCCAAACCAGACATGTTGACAACTGTCACGAACTGCATTAGTGAATATAAAAGCACTTTGGTGCACACGCATTAGCAGACTCCTCGTTTCTTTACCCCTGTAATAGAGCTTTGTGTTGGAGGTTAAACGCTTGAATCATCACTTCAATGTCACCTTCAGAAGGCGACTACGTGCAGATGGCATGTCACTGTAAAACTGTAAAACTTCTCATAATGGCTGGAACCTTTTTATTTACCTCCGTGAAAGGGGGCCCCGGTCTTTTTATTAGGACAGGGTATAATTTTCTTCTGACAGATTGTCAGCAGCCTTTATTTCTAACACTGACACAATTTACTGCTGCTCTGTAATAAAAACTCCCACAAGTCAAATCTGTTCTTATGAGTCCGTGGAATACACACATCAATTATGGAAACTACGACTTCTTCTGTCATTACTGTCATCGGTGTGTTGCAACGACAGGTGGAATAACGCAAGGCAAGAATGATTATGTATTCATTATATATTCATCTGGCTGTAGTAGTTGTATGATGCATTCACTTTATCAAAAAACATGATTTATTACTGGTAGTTTGTTGGCAATTAAAATAAAATGAAAAAAACTGGCGCAGATCGAAATTCGACCTTAATGACTTACTGACTTATTGACTAACAAAATCCATACTGTAGTGATGCAACCCACAATTAGGTTTTTCCTGGTAAGTTAAGGATTTCATGTCGGAGCTTGCAGGGATATTATGCCTGTAGCCGGCACGTATGGGACAGCATGTCGACCATCATCACTCCATCGATTATTTATACCCCTTATCCTTTGAGGTTCGCCGGGGGAGCTGGAGCCAATCCCATCTGACATTGGGTGAGAGGCGGGGTTCCCCCCCCTGGACACGGCGCCAGCGTATCACAGGGCCAACGTACAGAGACAATCAACCGTTCACACTCATTAACATCTACGGACAATTTAAAGTCTCTAATTTAACCACGCCCCAATCTACATGTCTCAGTTCTGTGGGAGGAGCCTGGAGAACACGCAGACTCCACACAGGAAGTGTCAGGGTTCCAACCAAGAACTTGTAAAGGTAACAGTTCAAGGAGCATATATTTTGTTAATATCTCATAACTCAATTCAACAGGCTGAGCTTTATCCTCCGTGGCTGCAGAACATGTAACACCAGCCCTCAGAAACTAACAGAACCCTTCCAAGGATGATTAACCTCTGAAAGACTCAGTACAGGTGGACTTGAAAACCCGGCAACAATAAGGCTACAATCAACCCCGAGTGCAAAAGACAGTATTACACTGGCACGCTCTCCATTCAAAGAGAATATCTGTTGTATTGATTCAACACATAACCGTGTACTTTCAGAGAGAATGCTCTTGAATTAGAGCCGACACAGCATTCGGCGTAGTTACCATGCAAATATGCTGATGTGCTTGTACAGTAGGGGAACCCCTGCGTTGATTTTGCGATGCACGAGAACCTGAACACGATGACCCAGTGGATTTTCACTGTACGCACCATGACGGTGGTGTAGTCGGTCCGACCTGTGAGGTTTGAGACCAAAGTGTTCTGACTGGGCCCGGTGGTTAATAATAGATGACTACTTCTACCCTGCAGCTTAAGGTTCACGCAGTGAATCACTGTGTTGTTCTGTCAGTCATGGAGCTAACTACAGTGTTTGATCTCCTCTCCGCTCTATACACTGCGAGGGAGTTGGTCTGTGTTGCAGGGAGAAAGAGGCTGTGGACTCGCACAGTGGATGTTCAAGTCTGAGCAGGTATCATCTTTCTAAAAGCTCGTTTACACCCAAATTACCAGGTTTTTAAATGTATTTAAATCCGTTCCGACACCAGAAACACATTGGAAACCCGGCTGTGTTGCCAGTTTTGCATCTCGCACGAAACAAAGCAAAATCCGCTCTTGCACAAGATGTATAAAACAACAAGTACACAAACGGTCATAGCTATTTACATACTCAACTCGACTGTACATTACCACTGCAGACAAAAGCCTGTTGTTAGTGGGTGTTAGTTTGTTTGACCAGTGGAACGGGGGCTTAAGTGTGTGTGCGAACCACTATCAGTGTTTGTGTATTTAATGACATTACAGGGATCTGTTCATATACTCTCATTGTTGGGATTCACCAAAGGTCCCCGGAAGCTCAGTCTATTTTAGGGTATTCAGGCTAGTTTTTTATGGTTGAGAATAAAGTAATATTTGGCTTAGAGAGAGAGAGAGATATAGTGGTTTGGGTCCGAGTGAACAAGAAAGCTCGTTTTGATTTATATATCTAAGGGAAGGGAAAGAAAAGGAGGAAATAAAGAGACAGACTAGATGGTATAAAAGTGTAAAAGCCACATCCTGTCAAGAAAACATCAAATCAAATTAGGTTTAGGAGTTTTTAAAAAAAAATGTGTGTGCGCACCTTCGATGGCGAACGGCTTCCCCACGGTGAGCAGTTTGCAGTCGGCGTCGATCGACACCTCGAAGTCCAGCAGCGCTTTGTCCATGATGAACGCATCCAGGGTCGGAGGATCTGTCCTTCACCACCAACACACACACACACACATACACACATCACAGGGGACAGAGAGAAGCATTCATTAAACACAATTAACTTTCAAGACCCGTTAATCAGATTTACTTCCCTCAGACACCCCTGCAGGATCCCCGGTTATTTTTTTTGGTAGGTTGTCATCCCACTTTGTCATTTATACAGGGGATGAACTGTATTCTAATAGACTGTGTAAACACATACCTCATTACCTAAACCCACAGACTCTGTGGCGGACTGATAAGGCTTTATACACACTGCCGAAGACACTGCTATTCCATTAATATCGATCCAATTGACCCTCGCTGACCCTTAATTATAGACCGTCCCTCTGTGAGCGGCGTCGGCTTCTAATCACAGCTAACGGACAACACACTGGGTTCGGCTACAACACCATATACACACTAACAGGCTGATAAAGTGGAAATGATAGTGTTCCACCGACCCACGTGCCCAGAAATCCAACTACACACAAACGGTATTTAAATGGAAGGAATGCACGTGTTGGGGTGAAGTGCACACACTCGCAGTAGTCTCACAGGAAATCCCATTAATCTGACACTTTAACTATTCAGGACACTTGCTTCCTAATCTAAATGTTGACTTTACAAAGTCTTTGCTCAAAGTGTGTGTGGACCTGTCAAACACGAGAAGGGAGAAGGGAGAGGATGGAGCGTTCTTTAGGGAGGGTTGGAAGTTATCTGATGCCTGGCCTTAGAATAAGAGAGAGAGAGAGAGAGCAGATAGAGAGAGAGAGAGGAGAGAGAGAGAGGAGAGAGAGTGGTGTGTGGTGTGTGTGTGTGTGTGTGTGTGTGTGTGTGTGTGTGTGTGTGTGTGTGTGTGTGTGTGTGAGGCAGGAGTAGCTGTAAGTTTAAGGGTGTGTTCAGGTATGTGCTTGCATTATCTCCTCTGAGCCCATACATTGTGTGCAGCTGCATGTGCATCCCTCTGCTCTCTCTCTGCACGCTCTCTCTCTCTTCTCCAGGAGATGAATTGTCAGTTTTTCTTTTTTTTCTGTCTATGAGGTGATCTGTGTTGTGTGTGTGTGTGTGTGTGTGTGTGTGTGTGTGTGTGTGTGTGTGTGTGTGTGTGTGTGTGTGTGTGTGTGTGTGTGCGTGTGTGCCTGCGTGCAGCTCTGGGGTTGGTAGTTCTGCCAACATAGTATTTTACCCCCTCACTCTGCTTCCCTGCACCGCTGTGACTTCCACTCCTGCCTCTGCCGCGCTTGCAAACAAACGCCGCCTTCATCTTTCGCCCGCTCTCATCCCCCTTTCTCTGAACAAGCGCATCTACCTACTTGTATCACTAAGTCAGCACATGTACTATCTCAGCATCTCTGCCGGGGCTCCGTGGAGGAGGCAGTGTGTGGTTTTTTTTGTTTTCAAGCGAGTGTGCGTTTTCTGGGGGTGATACAGTTTCTGGATGTGTAGTTGTTCATATATCGTCAGATTCCAGTGGTAGAATGTCAAGAATTACATTACTCAACTCCCGATTGAGGTACTTTTTTACTTCACTTGAGTATTTCGACTTCGTGATATGTACACATCCATTTCACAACTTTACTGAGGGGAATATTGTACTTTTTACTACATTATTCTGACAGCATTAGTCATCAGACACTACTACTTCTAGAAAACATGAGTTAATACGATGCATTGTGATGAATTTAACTCTTTCATATAAGTAAATACAATGGTTAAAACCAGCTTGACCAACTCAACAGTAAAATGTGACCTAATATTATAAAACTCTATAAATGTAAAACACAAATCGAAAACCTTTTTGTCTGCATAAGTATTATATTTATTTCTAAGGTACAGTTTGCAAATAATAGTTACATATTTTGACTTGAATGATATTTTCATTAAAGGTGTCGAGTATTTTTGAATTGCTATTTTGCTGTATTTTTCGTAAAAAAACAATATCTGAATATGATCTGGAAACATAAGTGACTAAATGAGTAAAATACCTAAAAAAGGACTCCTTTTGTTCTTTAGCACCGGGAGAGGTTTGTTTATTCTCCAGCTCCCACGCTGGTTCCAGGATGAGCCCGGTGATTGTGTGTAAACACTCCAGCTCTACTCTGACACTGTGGCATCTGATCCAGCTGTTTGATCACCTGGATACGATGATGATACAGGATGTAATGATGATTTGAGCAACTCACAAACGAGACTGAAAGACGGATGTTGATGATTTATATAAACTCTCACTTTTCGTCTTCCGTTTCGGACAAAGAGGAAGAAGCTCAGACTTAAAGAAACAGTAGAGCTTTGCTGGACGTTAAGGAGTAAACATCCGATCCATAATATGATTAAAACTATGATGAGACTATTGTAAAAAAAGAAAACAGGGAAACCTTCCTTCTTTTTCTCCATTTACTCAAGTGAACTACTTAACCTCACCACAAATCTCTGTTCCCAGGGAACGTGAAAGCCTCCGTCTCAGGTCGTCGGGGGGGCGACTGCTTTCCAGAACTTTATCCACTTACCGGTACCTTGAAATACTTTCTTGTTTCTTTGAAAACTGTAATGTTCCAATCTCTTAAATGAGTGTTTTTCTCTTAATGTCTTCCGCTGTATCTCCTTTCAATTTTGTATGCATTATGTAAAGCACCTACATAATTGAATATGTTATAAAAAATAAACTTGCCTCGCACTCTTTGCTTCTCATCTGCTCCTTTGCATTAAACTGGCCCTGACCCTCATTCACCCCCCTCAACTACGCAAAAAAGAAATCCCAGTCACATGCTCTCACCTCACTTGCACCTTGTGCCAGAGTGTGTGTGTCTGCACGAGGAGAAACTCATGCTAACGCAGAGTGTAAATATATGCGGCTCACAAAGGGATCTCTGGGATCTCTGTCAGACGGGGGAAGCAAACAGCGTCTTCATCACATGTAAGAAAACCACGCAAACGATGGCTGAGGCAACATCACTGCAGGCGTTGAAAGAAATCTAAGCAAAAAACAATCACGAGTACAACACAACTTACATTAAATTAGATGTTCCCCGTGATTTAGAGCAAAGAAGCGACGAGCAAAAACACACCTCTCTCTCCAAGGTAATAAAAACAAGCATTTTCATTGACATTAAAATGTGTTTTGAAGCTGTAAACTAAATTATACGACTGTTCTTTATATTCATGCTGCTTTTAATATCGCATTTATTACCAACTTTATAAAGAAATCTACATTAACGTGTCGTAGACCTCGCACGGACCTCTCTGCGTTAACACTCTCTAATCGAAGGTGGACGACCCCTCTCCACCGGCGACTGGCCGCGAGTGGGAATCTGCAAGACCCATTTTCAATTTGTGCTGAAACCAAACGCCTAAACCACCGCATCGTCGGCCAATCAGAGCTGTTCCCCTTCCTCTCCTCGCTTGTAGAAGTTATGACGAAGATATTAGAACTTGATAAGCTTCAAAATGAACCAAACTGCAGGTTAGAAACAACACGTGTTGTTTTCTGAACAGCTTCTAACGCCTGTAGAGATGTTTGCTCGTCCGTGGACAAATTGTTATGCACGAAAAAAAATGAAAGTGCCCCAGAATACAGACGACCACAGCTGGCGGATGGAAGCCCGAGTAATCACAAGTGTCAGTGAGGTCGTCTCCCAACTGTGCACAAATGTGTTTGTATCTTACTTTAACATGTGTACACCTTCCGGCGTGGTGGGCTGGCTGTAGCGTCTCATGTAGTCGTGCATCTCCGGGAAACTCTTCTTCATGTAATCCTCAGCGCTGCTCTCCCTCACCGTGCCGAAGCGAAAGCCCATGGAGGGATGGTGCAGCTGGGGGAGTGACACAGGAAGGAGGAGAAGGGGGGGAGACAATGGGGGAGTTGATTAGAGAAAGAGAGAGAGAGGGGGGGGGGGGGGGGGGGGGGGTGGGGTAGATATCATGATGGGATTCATATCGAATCCACTGTAGCCCTGAACTCCCCACAGGGTTCTGGGGATATGGAAAGTGATAATCCTTCACAAATGATTCCGCTCTTTACTCATTAGCTTGTCCTTGTGCGAGATTAGTTTGCGTGTTCATGTCGCCGCGCCTCTGCACGTGGCCCTGCCGACACGCACGCAGTTGCAAAGTTTGCGTCCTCGCGGTGAAGCCTGACCTTGTCGTCGTGGATTCCCGAGACCTGCTCGAAGGTCTTCTCCCCGACCATGACGGCGGCGAGGTTGGCGGTGTAGCTGGACAGCACCAGCAAGCAGAAGATGGCCCAGAGGTTCATCAGGAAGCGGCCCGTCCAGCATTTAGGAGTCTGTGGAGAGGAGACGCATCCCAGGAGATGACTTCTTTTTTATTATTCTTTTGCTTTGTTTTTGTGTAATTATTAGCATATGGAAATAATGAAACAGAACAAACGGAAAAAGAACGAAATAGCTATCTAAAAATATCCAAGATCAGAAGCACAATGACGTCAAGAGGACAACAAACACGGAGGATTACACAACATGTACACGACAAAAAAAGGACGGGGGTCACAACAACAAAATACAAGGGTGTAAAAATAGGTGATTTCAGGTGTTGACATAAATATCGAGCTCTCCCTACGGCTCCCGACGTCTTCTTCCTCCCTTACCTTCAAAATCCAGATTTAACTCCGGAGTGATGGGAAATCAAGTTAATCAAAACAGACCAGGAGAGGAAATCTAACAAAGTGTGACTGTTCTCCGAGCCCCAATCCGAAATGTCTTTCCGTGAAATTGCTCGCCTCGGGGAAGGAATCCACCTGAATACTGTTCATTTATTTACTCCACCAATTAAATTCCACTTAACAGTTGAAGTTTATTTTTTTTTTTTTAAAAAGGCTTGGGATTAATGAGACATTTACTATACAAAAAAGTTTATAACCCGTCATTGAAAAGGTGTTCAGGGAGCGTTGAGTTATTAGTATAATTCTCTGGAAATGAAGGACGGCAGGCACACGTGTTATTTTGGGAAGTTGTAAATATATGTACATAGTTTTTGCAGTTGCAGCTTAGTTGAAAAAGAATGAAAGATAATGATCAGTGGGGCCGTTAGTCTTCAAATGTAAGTGTTACCAGCTCTGTTCAGTGGAAATGTTGCTCACACTGTTCCTCTTCTCCCCAGTAACTGTTACTGGGATCAATTGTTTCTTCGATAAACACTTTCCAATGATAACAGAGGCAGAGCCTCATCTAAGAAGGAGTCGATTTTCTATGCTGTGAAAATCCATTCTGTGAGCTGAAATGACAATTGTTGCCGGCAGAGTTTGATCAGCAGCAACTTAGCTGCATATTAATGTTTCCAGCTGAGTGGTTTTGAAATAAGACACGTTCCACAGGATATGGGACTTGATCAAAGGGGGAGACTAATTCATATATCCACCGCAAATTAACTGAAGTAACCAAAATAACAGTCTCAGAATGTTGTCTGCTAAACTCATCAGAGGACAAAATGTTACGCTTTTGGAAATGTCTTCGCTTACAACTTTGAATCAACCGAAAATGTTGATGTGAACGACTTTTTACATAAAGGCTGTTTCAAGGTTGTTTCACTATCGTTCTTTCAATGCATAATTTAAAAAAAAACAATCTAGCTGCAAACGGAGTTTTATGAATTCTGAATCAATATTGATTTAATTTAATTGTGTCGGTTACGAGTGAAAATCCAACATGAATTCAATATCACAAATAACAAGAGTTTTTGCTATCTGGGAAATTAAATGGATCTTTGAAGAAACCAGTAAAATGCATCCAGAACTGGCTTCTATGAAATATTACACAGTGGATGTGCTATTCATAATCTAATATAACCTCCCAAACTAATGTTTATGACGCTTTCCTGACCTTGGAAGTTATTTTCAAATATATGAAGTCTTTTCATGTCTCTTCTGAGACGCCGACTCTCTTCTACAGAAGTTTTATTGAATCTGTTTTAACTAACTGTAATGTTGCTCGGTTTTGAAACCTTAATCTGGCAAATAAAACGAGACCAAAGGGACCCTTGTTAAAATCGCCAGTAAGGTCACACGAGCCGTCTCTGTCAGTTTTGCAATTTTTGTAAGTGGTGTGAATTTTCCTTTTCCCTGTGTTTGCTAAAATATGTTTTTATTGTGGATTCTGCTGTGATTTTGTCTCTTTGCGAACTCTTGCTGCACAATCAAGATAACCCAACCTAGTTAGCAGCTAGCTGGTAGCATGGTTACATTAGCATGTCTTAAACAGTCACTCGAGTTCTTCCATTTGACTCTTTTCGTTTTTAAATACTTAAAAAATTTGGCCTAAATCTTTTTTGAACCTGAACCCTGTGAGAAGTGCTTGGCTATTAATTCCCAGTCCACTGCTGTGTGGGCTGATGACTCGGTCCTCACACTGTGCGGCTCTGACCCGGCACACGCGGGTTCAGAGAGTTGCTCAAGGACGTTTTTTTAATCAAGTCACGAGGCTGCTAATGAACACAACCTGTTAAATGGACACATCTCCGATTGCAGGCATCAAACCTGTGACCCTTTCAATTATGGTGAGGTCTGTCTAATTACTCGGGGGTCCGTCGCACCAGAGTCATTTGCGCTGCTTCCTTCGGGGACAGTGTGATTACATGTTCAGAGGAAGACGGTGATGGAATAGGTGGGATAGGAAGGAGTCATTTGAGTTATCACAATGAAGGATTTTTGGCGCAGAATGTTTTCTGATTAAAAAATACAAAGAAAGAAGGGAACACGGTGGTTTCTCAGCGTGGTTGGATCGGTGCCGCGGTGAGATTGTGAGGGTTACATCATCAGTCAAATCTGACAGGTTTCTGCCACTGCCAAGGTAAATTTAATATCTTAACACATTTATACCCAACAAATGACATTGAAGTTAAGTTTTCTTATTTTTGAAGGAAAGGAGATTGGTTTTCATTTTGACGTCACATTTCTGTCTAACCCTAAAGTCGCCCCCAACACCCCAACTTTGCCCACCCGCCTGTTCGCCCCTTCCCCTTTACATCATCCTCTGTCTGCCCACCTCCCCGTCGTCTCTCACCCACTTACCCTCGCAACCCCATCTCGCCATCTCCCTGGCAGCCTCCCCATTACCTTCACTTTGAAGCCCAGTTCTTGATTTGCACCCTCACCTTCTTACCCCGATTTGCCCTCCTTCCCCTGCCTTCTTGTTTTCAACTTTGTGTCTGACTACACGGGGGAGTTGACCTCTACTCATGCCCTCTTTTTTTTCCTCCGCACCTTCATCCATCCCCATCGTCCTCGCCGTAACTCCTTCAATCTCTGTCAGCCCACTTACCCTTTCCCCTCTCCCTCCCTGCATGTGCATTATCCTCCCTGCGCCTCTCTACTTCATCACTGCCTGCCTTCTTAACCTCTCCCCTATCCATCTTCTCCACCTCCCTGGCAATCTCTATCATCTTTCTCCAAGCCTCCTTCCCCTCTAACTTCCACTTTCCAGTTTGTCTCATTGTTTGTGTAGTCGTTCCACTAAAGCACATCCCCTCCGCCCTTTCCCTGCCATTTCTAATCCCTGCCCCTCGTTGCATGATGCCTATTTATCACAAAGAGGAGCAGCTGCTTTACCTTGGTGGCGACAGTGCGTCCAAACAGTATGGCATAGCAGAGATTGAGGGCGGAGGAGTAGGAGAACACGCGCAGCCGGTTCCTGCCATGGGGCGTCATGCCGAAGGGGCTGTTCCACTCGTACAAGGTGAGGAAGAGCGCGGTGAGATGCAGCGTGACGAAGATGCCCACCCACATGGACCAGTGGAGAGGCCACATGAAGGCTCCGATGGGGGCCGCGGAGTCCTGGCTTCGAACCTGGTAGGTCGCAAACACACAGCCGTGCAAGAGACTGGTTTCACACAGCTGATCACCATCTGCCAACCTGACATGTGAATCATCGAGTCTGTAATTCTGCCTCTGGTCTGTAGCTTCTTGTCAGTAAACTTATCTTAAACACTCCTAGGGATGAAAAGCTTTTTAAAGAATTGTTAAAGGTTGTTTTTTAAAAAATTTTGGTGCGATTCATCGGTTTGTGAGGACAAAGATTTCTCAAGCGACTTCTCATTTTCAAATGGAGCCATATATCCAGATGATATTAGGCACCGCAGCGTGTCAGCCACAGAGGGAGATGCTAACAAATCAAAGTGGAACTGCAGCATGTTTGGATCCTCTGCTAAGATGGCTTCGCAAAATGCCGACTAATTATACCAACTGGCTCTCATTTTGAACTTTCATAATTAACATGCCCACTGAAAACTCACTAAAGCAATTATTCCCCAGCTAATGATCTCCTGTTCCTGAGCAGAAGACCGGGTGAGCAGGGCATGAGGGACAAATTAAGCCGTCGCAGATCATATCATCAAATCACACTGGTGTCTGCCAGGGGGGGGAGAGAGATTGACAAATCAAAGTAACGCTGTCGACTGCAACGCTGCCACTGACTCACAATGCGGTATATATATATTTTTTTTTTACTACATGCCCTCTGTCTTCTACAGTCATTAAAATGCAAACTCAAACTAATGATGACGTTAGGCGGCGGTACCAGGATGCCCAGGCTGGTGGAGTAGAAGGGCGAAGTGAAATCGATGACTCGGCTCCTCGCGGAATTGATGGAAAAGGAGCTGACAGCCATATCGGCCGTCCCGCCCAGCAGGTCCCCGACCAGCCCCGTCCAGCGCCCCGTCCCGCTCAGCGCCCCGTACTTCCCGTCGCCCACGATGTAGAGGTCGAAGGTGAAGCCCATGTCTTCTGCCAGTTTCTCTAACAAGTCAATGCAGTAGCCGTAGCAGCACTTCCTCAGGTCCTCCGGCAGTTCTGCAAGGAAGGAAGGGACGGTGATGTGAATATATATTTGGATTTTCGAATGCACGCGTTGGAAGTTTTAAAAACGTTTCAGAACTTGTTGTGTTTTAATAACCTCCGAATCAACATTCACTCACATTAAATCTAGTCAGCAAGCTGGAGATGCTATGATGTTATATTTTTTTATTCTTTATGCTCCATGCTCATTCTATTTTCCATGTGCTGATTCAAGCCAGAGGATCAGGATCAGCGATGTGTGCAATTAGGGAACTAAATGATTTAACAATGCTAATCAGTACCAGAAATACTAGTTTATGATAATATCCCACAAAAGGTCCAGAGCAGGTTAACTGTCGCATCTGTTGCGCCGCCACCTGCCACTAGCCAGTGCTGCTGCCCTGACAGACGGCAGCCCCCCCCCCCCCCTCCTCTCCCTGTGCTAATGCCCAGACGTTGTAAACCAGCAAAGTGGAACGTGGGGACAGATGACATCTCATAAAGCCGGCATGGTTTGGCAGCATTCTGACATAAAAAATGAAAATAAAGTTCTGTGGAGGCTGAGTCAGAATAAACTGGTATATGACCAATTGACCGGAGCAATGAGTAAGCACACTGAGCACAGGCATGTGGATGTTAGCCTGCAGTGAATTGTACTCAGGGTTTTTTACATTTTGACAAAATTTAAGTTTCCATTCAATAATAAGAATATGGTAAGAACACACTGGTACGTGTGTTGCAGACCAATACACCAGTTTAATCCTCTTCATTCAGGAAAGAAAGTTCCCTTGATCCCCTGAGGTTGTATTTCCCACTCAGGAGTCTGAAAAAACATTCTCAGCTCAGACTTCAACATCTGAAATGACTGCTCTCTGCACAGTAGATTGCATATGTACGCAAAACGCACACAATACACGATACTGTATTGTGCCGGAAAGCGGTCAACTCGGGTATGACCTTATTCCCAGCTCCCTTATTGATTTTACTTTTTTTTACTAAAATCCTCTTCAATCTTGAGGAGGATCAGTACAGGCATTGAAGAAGCTTAGAGATTACTTTTTAAAAAAAAAACTCATGCATGTCCTCCTACAAGTTCAAATGAGGTATTTCATCAGTTCTAGGGCAGAGCGGTACCACAGTGTTCTCAGGACAAATGCTTAAAACCAAGCTCACCGTTGCCCTCCCAGTCTGTGGCTGAAGCGTTCGGGTTGTGCAGCTGGTTGAAGAGGCTGTGGATTATGTCAGACCGGTTGGTTCTGGGGTCCAGACAGAGCTGACCAGCTGGACACAATCCATCCTCATCCACCTCCCGTGTGAAAACGAAAGGGTGTTCCACCAGGGTTACCACGCGCAGGCGGTGTCTCTCGATGGAAAGTCCCGGCCTCCAGCGGCCTCCATTGTGGCCGTCCCCCTGGCCGTCCCCTCCCCTCACCCCTGCCCCAAGACCTTGTCCTTGGCTGCCCCCGAACCCCCCCACAAGCCCAAGGATCCCTCCCTCTAACTCCAGTCGGCCTCTGGTCCACTGGCCGACGGTAACCCAGGCGGGCTGGCCCAGAGCGCCCCTCTTCAGACTCCATACATGGAACAGCTGCGAGGAGAGGATCCGAGAGAGGCCGGCGTCCACCTGGATCAGGCCCGTGGCTCCGGTGAAGGAGGTGTTGGAGAGAAATCTCAAGGGACAGAAAGAAAGGGACAGAGCATAAGCAAAACTGTGGGGAAATAAATGCAAAATCAATGTTGGGGTGTTTTAAAAATGTAGCCTGCAATAAGGAGCACCACTAAATCAGCCAGATGAAGGATACAAATAGAGAAAAGGTTAAAGACTGGTTGTGCAGCTTTAGCAAGTCTAGTCTCAGATGGATAATTGCATCTCCCAGAAAGTCATAATTAAAAGTTAATGCAGTGCAGAGAGGATCTCCTGCTATCTGCGAGTCCATACAGACAGTCATTGCTATTCGTCTCACTTGCCTGGTGACCCGCATTGGTCTTTACGGCAGAATATATTAGGGAGAGCAATCCCCGTTCGTACATAAATCTGCCCTGGACTCTTGAACCGGGCGAGGTTTGTTAGCTCACGTCTCCATTCCATCACGTGGACGTCGCCAGGTGATGTTTCAAACGTGGGAGCCAGACAAGGGCTGTTTGATCACGTCTCGATAGGTGGGGGGGGATTGTCACGGGGTCAGTGTGAATCATAGGGGTTGTTTAAATGTTAAAGTTGCAGGGATCACTGCGTTCGCTGGGCGTTGGAACCGTGCAGCGCCTGCAGAAATGGCAAGTTCCCCTTCCTGTTAATGGGAAAGGTTGGTCAAGCCGTAGCCCTTTTCACAGAGCAGAAAAAGCAGCTTTTCCCTCTCACTCTCTGTTTTATTATCCCCCCCCCCTCCCCTCCCCATCTCCAATTTATTTGTATGAATTGATGAGAATAGATTGTAGCGGCTGCTGGAGAACTTTCTCCATTAAATAGGGGGAAATGCGACGGTAAATGAAAAGACTAAACTGATCACGAGGGTCATTAACTCACATCCAAACAGCCCAAAGCTTGTCTGCACCACGCAGGACAATATACCCGAACACACATCCCTGAGTTTCCGCTCGTGCTTTTGCTCTCTGACCGTATTCTTCACATTTTGATTTACTCCAACGTTAATTTACAAACCTATTCCTCGCTGCCACAATCCGAAGGGACCTGATTAAAAAAAAGTACGCCTCTGATTTGAAAGTCATTCCCGTTCCATCCCACGTTAACTTATGTTTCTCTCATCAGCGGCTCCCTCTGTCTCTCTGACCATAAAGTGGAAGTGCTAGCCTTGCCTCGGGCTGAAATCACTCATGGTAATAGCGCGGCTGAATCATCATATCCCAAAGACAGCAGATTCATCAAGCCAACCCACTCTAGACTCATATACCATCGTGTAGTGGCTGCAGCTGGCCACCGCAGCATAGTATATAAAAAAACATTAACCACGGGCTTCACTTTACAGCTGTTATCGGAGCGGAGAAGTGCGAAGCTCCCTTTTGAGACGTTTTTGGATTCAGTCCCACTGAGGAAATCGTGACGGGAGAGAGAGACAAAAAAACACAACAACGACTGGATGTTTTCATGCAGCATAAACTCTTAGCGGTGTGGGTTCTGCGGTTTGTTGTGTCGCGTCAGGCCAGAGGCTGAGTTTTAAAGAATGAGCGCGGACGTCGGAGCAGGTTGATAAGTCAGCCGGCGGAGTCACGAGAGAGCGATGGCATCCGCTCGCTAATACCTGGCCCCAGCGTGCACTGTGAGCGTCGGCGGAGTGGCGGGGTAAATGATGACTCCATAAGAGAGACCCGGGCATGTGTCTCGCTCGCTTATCGCTCCATCTCCTTCAGTTCCAAGGGAAAGTTTACTTTGCGTCTGTGTCTTGCCTGTGTCTGACGCGGGATGATGCAACGCTTTTCTCCTGTTTCAGGGGTTCAAATCTCGTCGGGGGGGAGATGGAATCAGCGATGAGCGAGACGGGCCCTGACTGACACGTCTCACTCTGATAGCAACCGCGCTCCATCTCCGGCCCCCTCTAACGTTGTCTGTCCTTCGCTCACATCCTTTTCCACACAAGTCTTCCTTTTCTTTGACTTTATTCGTGTTTTCTTTTAGTTTTTTTCCCTACATCCTCCTACATCCTACTTTCATCTGTGTGTTTCTCTTTGACTGCTCTCTGATATATTTTTCAGAATAAGCACCCTGGTTTTTTTGGGGTTTTTTTTTGATCCTGGACATTTTGACTACATAAAAACAGGCTCGTTTCTCATATATCCTCATTGCGCCAGTGCTTTGAAATGCAACACTGTGCATTTTAGGTTCTTGCTCTTGTACCGTCTCGAACCTTCCTCTCTCGCTTGTATTTCCAGACGTGCTCTCTCCCTCCCTGCCTCTCTCCCTCCCTGCCGCCCTGGCTCTCCCCCTTGGGCATTGAGCTGTTAATTGCCTCCACCACGTGGATGTCTCTCACTTCCTCCAGCTTTGTTAGGGTTCTCCGGAGCAGCGGCGTGTCTGGCTAATGCAGCGGAGGGATAAGAATCGGGGAGAACACCAGAGGGCAAAGGACACGCCCGACTGGACCTGTTTGAATAGTGCGGTGGAACGACCTCTTTTATCGCTCTCTCAAAGGCCAGAATCAAAGGTCACTGACACTACATGTGCAGGGCTCCATTATGAATAGTCAGTTCTGATAGTGTTGATTGGGTCCTAATAGGAAGACGGACTTTCTCTGGTTTCCTGATGGAATCTCAGTCCGTTTTAAAGAGGAGGTGTTTTTACATGGCAACCCTGCAGCCAGTAGTTATTGAGACATTTCCTATTCAGGTTGTAAAATGAATAGTAGGGACTAAAAGGATGTTTTATACGCACGCTATGGTTTTTCTGCTGTAGCACTTGTTTTGACTCTTTATATGTTGCCATGGTTACCAACTGTCATTTTCAGAGTCTCCAAATGGCCATTTTTGGAGAGTGCAGAAAAACGTCGTCGTATTCCCATCAAATTTGAACTGGGAGTCAATGGCAGTAGCATTTAAAGTGCCTGACTTCAGAGTGTCACCTTTCAAAAGGGGACCCAGAGCACGCGTGTACTCGAAGTGGTTGGAGAGCAGTACTCAATTTATTTTTGAGTTTATCTTGAAAAGGTGTTTTTGACCCAGTTTTACAGGAGTGGCGAGGGGTTAAAAAGTTTCAAATGTTAAGCTTGTGTTGGCACCGGAGGAGAAAGACACGGGGTAGGCTTCATCCTCCAGGAACCAATGATGTCTGCACACAGTTTTAAAGTCAATTCATCTAATAGTCATTAAAAGATTTCAGTCTGGAAGAGGCGGCCCGCCTGAGAATCACTGTCCTCCATTAGGCCACGTTGCTCGCGTGACTCACAACGAACAATTTAATCACATTAAACCCAGGAAAAGGTTTTTCTCTTTAACAGCGAATGTCCAATAGTATTGCTTTGCAACACAACTCCCACTCTGCTCGTCTTCAGCCTCTGGCCCTCGTTGCCAAATGGTTCTGGCATCCTAGAGTTCAGCTCAACAACAAGAGGAAACACTGTACGAATCCAGCTCGTGATTATGTGGGTGTTGTTAATGATCCCTCTCAGCTGGCAGGCGCCGTGTGTGTTCAGTATTTGCGGTTGGGGCCCGTCTGGAAGCACAAATCCTTCACTCACCAGAACCACATGGCAGCGGAAGTTGACGTGCTCGCTGTTTTAGCCAGTGTAATATTTGAAAGTGATCCATGTCAACTGGTGGACAAGAAATATTGGTTTCAAGCACATTGCTTCAGTCAGATTCGGACACATTTATCTTTAATAGAGGTCACAGAGTATAAATCGGAGGTTTTGCTGTTTACAAATGTCAGGATTTAGTTTTTTCTGCTTTAAATGTCAACGTTTAAAGTTACCTAGGCCAAGGTTTAGTCTGCGTTTGTTTGTTTGTCTGTTAGGGAACAGGATTACGTAAAAAACTACTTAACGGATGACCACGAAACTCGGAAGGTTGCGGTATCTGTCAGGAGAGAAGCGTGGATCCAGGAATGTTGTTTCCACTTTCTTTAACAATGCAATTAATGGATCTTCATGAATACAAATTTGACATGTTAAGGGGACTGATATTTATGAGTATGTGCAATTTTGTGCAAATCTAATAAAAAAAACCTGGATCCAGTGAATTTGAAGGAGACTTGGCTTCAGTGCATTACTCACGATCTGCCACGTCTTTGGAGAAAGGTCATAAACTATGCAAGTCGGAGTTGTTGCTGGATACAAATGTGACGATTTAAATCGTTTTTTCTTTAATTGAAAACATTTATAGTTTCAAATTGCTTCTTTTTTTCTCTGCCCGTGCACATGTTATCACAGACTGCACCTTGACAGAACACTATAAAGGCTGGAGGGAAAGAGGGCCTTTAAAAAAGCTGCAGGTGTTGAAACAACCCGCAAAACGCAAACAGATGAAACTCTAAAGTGTCATCTGTATGCCGTAAAGACCCCCCCCCCCCCCCCCCACCCCCAGCCCCCACCCACCCCTCAGTACGAAGCTACCACTCCACGCTGCAGAGGACGAACAAAGGGCGTCAACCCGAGCGTCCGCTGCCCGAAGCGGAGCAAACGGCCTCTTACGAAAATCTCCAAAGTGTGACCAGAGGCGCTTAATTGTTTGTCAGTGTTTATTTCATGTATCGTTTAAATGTGAAGACTTTGCATGACCTGGTCCAAATATTTAAGGTGCCCAGGAGTCATTTAAAAAAAAGAAATTGGAGGCTAGACTGGGAGCTGCAGGTGATACAGACAGCAGTTATGGCTCCTTCCTGCCCGGACCGTACCGCAGCTAATCCGTCGCCTGAAGCCATACGTTTAATTTTTGGAGAAAGTTTCTCAATCATCGACTCTCTCGAAGTTTCCTTGGACAAATCTCTACCAGCTGCAGGGTACTGCCCTGCAGCTGACCCTGCTCTTGGTGCCGCAAGCATCAAAACTGACATCGTTTGACATCTTTAAGTGTTGGTTCAACCAAATTGCAAAAATAAATATATATTCAAAAATGGCTTTCTATAAGGGTCAGAGGATCATCTGGAAGCAGGGACACTTTCTAGAAGGAGATGCTGCTGCTGTGGGCACAAAACATCTCGATCTCTATCTTCTCGAGGGTCTTACACTTAAATTCGATTTTTAAGAATTGCTCGTCTTTAGTTCGATATGTGTGTATAAGTGTGTTTACCTGGCTATGTATTGTCCTGAAGAGGGCGCTTCATGGCGGTTTGCTATGTCGTAACAGTTCACCATGTTCTGGATCAGTGCCAAGTCCGGTCTCACCAGGGTCGCCGCGGTGACAGCTCTGCCAATCAACTGCAAGGCGTCCCGAATGTAGAAACTGATCGGCTTGCGGCCGACCTCGCCATAGGCTAGCAGCCCGAGGGGGCCTCCTAGAGTGTGCAGCGAATCTGGAGACAAGGGGTATCCCATGATCCACTGCAGTGCTGGTAGTGATGGAGCGAGGCGCTGGGCGGCCCGCAGGACAGAGGAGAGACACTCGGGGTCAGAGCCCAGGAGGAGAACCGAGGAGATAGGAGAGGGGGAGCGCAGGAAACGAGCAGAGAGAATCTTCAAAGCCTCTTCCTCCATCTGATCCTCCCTCCTCTCCTCGCTGGCCTCCCCTCTCCTCTCTCCACCCCCTGTGATGCGGGTCAGGTTGATGATGTCCCACAAATGCCAGGTGGAGCCGCTGTGCCTCTGGAGGTGAGAGAGCAGCCCGTCGCCCCCTTCCTCCCAACCAGGGCAGATCACAGCTGCTCCTCCCCAGCTCCCTTCGCCCCGACGTCCTCTGTCTCTGTCTTCCTCTCCGCCCTGCAGGACCGCCAGCAGCAGGCTGCCCAGGGTTGACGGGGGCACTCTGGCCGACATCTGCAGGTGGAATCGGTTCTATCAGAGAGGACAGGGGCGAGGAGGTGGGAAGAGTTGAAAGAACAAAAAAAAATAAACATGAAGGAAAGGGAGAAGAAAGTGAGGGGCGCGGAAGTAAAAAAGACGGAGTGGCGAAACAAAAAGTAAGGAAGGGGAGAAAAGGGAAAACAAGATCAAAACAGAGATTAATAGATATTGCCAGACCCAAACACCTCGGGGCGGAATAACTTGAAATCACATTAAACGCAGCTTTTATGAGCGAAAACAATCCCGGCTGCTGCAGTAATTCACCACAACACTGATCAGAAATAATCAGTCACATTTGTTCATTATCTCTCGCCCTGAATGAGGAAAAGTCGTGCTGATACAAACAAGGAGTCAATGACTCGCGTCTAATCGGCAGCATCACAGTTGGCTTGGCAAGACAACAGTGGCATCCACAGTTCATCCAGATGCCCGCATTTCCAAACCCCACCGAAAACACTGGCTTGTTTCATACTGTTCCAAAATGGATCGCACTGTTGTCCTTGAATGCAGCTCACAGATGGACCTTCCCCCCCCTCCTTCCTCTGGGGGCTTCTATCCATTTTTCATCCTGCAGTGCTCAAGGCAAGTGGTGGTGGGTGGGTGGGGGGGGGGGGGGGGGGGGGGTGGGAGGCTAACCTGCTTTTATACCGAGAGCTCAAAGTTAAGCTTAACATAACTTAAGATTTGCTTTGAGTGGCTCAGCCTCATTGAACTCAGATGAAAGCTATACCATGCTTGTAAACAAACCCCCGGTATTAAGTTACACGTTTCCAGCATCCTAATATGCTGAAGTGCATGTACACACATTTACACCAAAAAAACACGCACGTAAAGTACTTAATTACATCTGTACAGTGAATGCATGGGGATAAAAAAAAACGTGTGAAATCCACACTCACAAGCCAACCTGTGTGTGTGTGTGTGTGTGTCTGAAGATTAGACATCGAAACCCAACTGCAGACTACACTCACTCACTCGAATTCAAATGGGAACATCCCTCCTGAGACAACAAAGTAAACAGACCGACCCTCTGTTGAAACTCCTCCAGTCCCTAAAGAGAGATGAAACCTGCAGGGACACGGATGAATTAATGCAGCGTGTGTGTGTGTTTCTCTTCCTGCGAGAGGCTAGGTGTGTGTTGTGTGTGTGTGTGTGTGGTGTGTGTGTGTGTGTGTGTGCGCGGGGACGAGCGAAGATAGGCGTCTTCGTTTGAACTCGATGGGGGGGCCAGGAAGGTGGCCTTGGTGGGAGGAAGGGAGGGAGAGGGAAAGGTAGAAGGAGGCGCCTGCTACGTGTGAGCGTTATTCTGCACATTGCCGTCAAGAATAAAACTAATGTCATGCATATTTCGTCAAAAAGGATTCAGAGAGTGACTCACGTGACGATAGAAGATGAAAACTGACCCCCGAGGCACCTGGAGGAATTATATGTAAATCTATATATACGCCGTTTCTCTGGATATAATCTCCCTGTGCCATCTACCCGTGACTTCATGTTAACGTATGGCTCTATATGTCACCCAGGAAAGGACACACGGAGAAAGCGAAAGGCTGCTCAAAGGAGACGAGACGAATGATGCGTGTCGCAAAGAGCCTCTCAATTACCCTTCATACTGAATATAGCTTGATAGGAAACTGGGACGTTTCTTGTTGGAATATATCATTGTCAAATTAATTGTTACAATGATCGTCTGTGGCGCGTCCCACAGCTGCGTCGGCGGTTTTCTGCCACCGCTGACAATTATCGCTATAACTTGCCCAACTTAAATAGATTCTTCTACAATTTCATTTACATTGGAGTGTTTAGCTCGGGCTCTTATCTTAGAGCGGCTCAAACGGAGCACAACAGTAGAATTACTTCAAGAGCGGGGACGCGAAAGTAATAATAATAAGAGCCGAGCGGGGGCATTAGAGAAGTTGTGATTCAACTCTGAATTAGAGTGAATGGAGGGGCAGGTGTAGGAGTCCTGTTGTGATCCTGAGGAGATAAAGGCGATGTGAGCCGTTTCCCTGAAAGACACCCAGTTTCCACCCGTGTGACGAGGAGCTGTTTTCAATGGAGGAGGCTTCTTAAAAAATTCTGTTGAGCAATCAAACGTGACAAGCCCCAAAGTGGACGCAATGAAACTAGAAAAAGCACATCGCCAGAGTTATTGCCTATTACAACAGCAGTCACTTCTTGCCTGCATTGGAATGTTTCGGCACAATTAATTCCGGTGATATATTAGAGCAGTAACTCCCGAGGGAACATTTTCTGCCGCGGTTAGGTACAAATGTGATGTGCAGTACCGCCTTAAAAAGTTTTGTTCCAAGTGGTGGACATTAATAATAACACAACACCAGATAATAAAGGGGTTTCGAAGTAAACACAAACCTAAAGCCGTGTGAAAATCCCCGAACTAGGGATCGGTTGGTGTGTTTGATTCACAACCCCGTCCACACAAATGCGTATATTTTGCAAAACAAACTTTTTCCTCCATGTTTGGGGCTTTAAGTCGCTGAAATTTAGCTTTTTGCAAATGGGAATTTGCAGATTTTAAGCAAAAACATGACGTCAGAGCTTATTTCTCCAATTCCCACTGTTGCGTTGTGTTATGAGCATTCGCCAGAAACAACAACAATGCACTATAAACAATATACCGGTTTCTCTACGAGTGTTTAGCACTTCTTTATATAACAACAAGGTAGCCTCACTCCACCACATTAGCGAGATTCACAGGTATCTGCCTCGCCCGATAATACTTGGACCGCAGTCTCTGGTATTTGACAGATCTGATGTAGACATACTTGACCTACTTGTTTGAGCATTCGTTGTTGCTTTTGTGTTCTCGTCTGGACTGAGACACAGTATTTTGTAAAAGTGAAGGTCGTGTGGACTGATGTTCTTTCTTTCTCAGTTCAGAAAAGTATCTGCGTAGACCAGGCAGAAGTATTCGCCCCAAATTAAGTGCATTAGGTGCTTATGTCGCCCGGGGACGTGGAGAGTCAACTCGGTTCAGCTGCTGTTGCACTTGAAAAAGAGACCATGTTTGCTTACGTGTCTGTTGTTGAGAACTTATTCAAACAGACAATGCCATGAATTAATAAGGAAAATGCAGCCTCACTCATTTAAATGAGGGCACTCTGTTGACGCAACGACGGTGCCAACACAGAGGCTCTGGCACCGGAACGAGTCATCCATCAATAAAGTTGAAGTTTGCTCAACTTTTGCCAGAAAGCAAATACACCCCCCCTGTAGATGCCCGTGTAACAGTGAAGTTTCAAAGCTCTATTATGAACTGTTGTGATGAGACAACAGAGTGGTTTAAGCCGGTCTTATGGCTGTGCAGCTTAGAGGCGGCAGATTGACATTGTAGCTTGTTCCTCAAACTCAAAACCAGCTTGATCTGGAAGGAAACATATTTATGAGTTTTCGATTTTTGCCTCCTGCTTGTGTGTTTAAGGTTTTCTTTGTATGTAAAAGGTCTGCAAAGTTAAAAGGCTTAAAATCATAGTAAAGGGAAATCATTTCAGAAAACTCTGCTCCTGAAGCGCCGGAAATTTTTCCTCCTGAGTATTCTGGACGATACTTCCACATTTGCATAATGCACAGCTCGCGGCTCGTCTGGCGCGGCTCCGTACAAAACTAGGTAAAGCCAGAGCGGAGGTTGACATTTCCTATACGTGTGGAAGTGACTGACCAATCAGAGCGGGCTGTGCTTTATCAGGAGGGGGGGGGGGGGGGGGGGGCCTTAAAGAGACAGGAGCTAAACGCAGGTGTTTCAGACAGAGGCTGATAAGAGGAACTGCAGCAATGGACAACTATCAGATAAATTAGAAGGCAGCCAACCGATGCATTTCAAAATTCAAGACTTCTTTATTGCCATTATCTCATGCGCTAGCGTACAATAAAAAAATGAAATACCGTTCCTCCCATACCAACTGTTTTACATGAATGAGCAAGAGAAGTTTTTCTAATCAAAGCCTGCTCTAACGTCATTGGTCAAACTACAAACGCAACGCTCCCAGCCCCTCGCCCACAGGTTCTCATGCAGTATCTGTTAATAGAGATTTCTGTTCATTCCCTTTGCAGTTCATTTTTTAAAACTGGTCTGTTCTTTGGTCTGAGCTCCAAAGAAATCCGACTATCTCTCAAATTCTTTCTTTGTGGACCAATACAAAAAAAAAAGACAAAAAGTTGAATGAAAACTTCTGCGGTGAACTGTGTTTGACCTGCCTGCTCAATGAACTCTGCTTGAGCTGGCCGCTGATACAGCGACGTTATAAGCCAGGAAACCTACAGAGAGCCAGCCTGTCATGTCTGTCCCTTAGTCATTACTCAGTCCTTACACACACACACACACCACACACACACACACCACACACACACACACAACACACACCACACCACAACCACACACACACACACACACACCACACCACACACACACACACACACACACACACACACACACACACACAATCACAATCACAATCACAATCACACACACACTCTTATGGGCGCAACCTGGAAAACAGGCCGGAACAATCTTCAATCAATCTGCGACAAAACCCCACATGTAGCATCTTAAAGTATTGCACTGCATCCATAACAATGGAATCCCTGCCATTCATCACAAAAGCTTAATCCAGGTTGCATTAAAAATAAGCTGGCAGCGTCACTGCTTATCCCTGTGACACATCACATTTAACGTATGTATGTAATATATTCGTATACGTCTGAGCACTTGTGGGCGAATGCCTACGACAGATCTCCACGTCCACCGGGGACGTCTGCGTCAAAGCGTGTTTGTTTCAGGCGTTCTGTGCCTTTCCCTTTGGGCTGGTTCCAACTTGCATCTATCAAACATTTCAAATGTAAAATGTCACTTTTTAGCAGAACTGAGGGGAAGCTGTGCCGAGGTTTTGATTTCTAGCAGGAAGTGTATTAACTCTTATGTCACAGTCTATACAAGATTTATAAAAAAAAAAGGGACTGGAGCTGGAAAGATCAGAGTATTTGGCAGTTTCTTCTGAATCAAAAAGGCACGTCTCTTGTTTTTCTCTTTCTTGTTGCTTTGTTTTGGAGTCGGTGGTGTGCAGGGACCAGCTAGACACAAACAGGATTGATCCTGCAAGCCGTGGTGAAGTCTAAGTCCAGCTCTACGGCTCACATCCATCCAGACGCACAAATCGCAGCACACGTCTTTTTCAGGCTTGGTTAGAATCACAATGGATGTATTATTTTTCTTTCTCTCTACGCAGCTACACATTTTCGACCTGTAAGGACCTCCTCTGTGTGTGTGTGTGTGTGTGTGTGTGTGTGTGTGTGTGTGTGCTATCATCTTTTTTTTTTCTATTCTCAGGTATACGCTTTATCTGCGAGCGCAAGGTTAAAAAGAATCAGAACTAAGGATGCAAGACAAGCACAGCTAAAAGGAATGTCAGCATTATTCCAGTATAAAGTATAAAATCCATATCCCCACTCATACATCTGCAAATTAGGAGCCTCGAACTGAACCTCTGCCTCGACTCCTCTCTCCTCCAGTCTGCTCTTTGATGCACTGGCCCAGAGATTTTCATCCCTTCAAAAAATAAAAACTGCGTGTGCACTAATACATGCAGTGAACCCCCCCCCCCCCCCCCCCCCCCCCCCCCCCGCACACAGACAGCAGACATACATGTACTAGACATCAATAACCATGCACACACAGGGACCGACGCAAGCACACACAGATACAGTACAAACACACCGTGGTGCGAATACTTGAGCGGAAACCCGGAGGGATCTTTGGGCAATGTGGTGTAAGCAAACTGACAGGAGAGCGTTGCATCTGAACAGGAGGCAGCAGCTCCCAGTTACTAAGCTCATTCCTAATTTAGGCCTCTAGAAGAAAAGCATCAACGTTTGGAAGGTGTGCGGTGCCGGGAAAAAAAAAGAAGCTGCATGTAGAAATGGGAGCACCTGCAGTTTCAGAACTTATTAAAAGTTGGAGCAGAGGCGAGGAGGTGGGAATAGTGTGTGTGTGTTGAGGGTGTGCAGGGAGGTTTGAGTGGCTGAAGGAGGCTAAAGAGGGCTAAGATGAGAGCTGAAGCGCCCGAAAAACTGGGTGTCCTATTCCTTCACAGCTTCAGGCGAGGGATCTCTTTAACTCGCTGCAGCTTGACTCACTGCGAAAACTCGCTGCAGCCCCGGACGGGCTTAATATTGCAGTCATGAATCATTTGCATCGAGCCCCGGTGCCAGCTGAGAGAGAGAGCGAGGGCCCTGCTCTGACTTGTCCTCGCGGTTACATCCGGGCAGCGTGGACCTCTGCCTGAGCCTCTGAATGACTACTTAGCTTCCTCCTCGGTCCAGAAACAAAGCTCGTGGTCAGGGCAGCGCTCCAAGCAACAACACTTCACTGAACACATTAATATTTCAGCAGCACTGTCACCAGGTGAGTTGGCTGGTGTGTAGGAAGGATGGGGGCTGAGATAGGAAAAGAGACACACAGGGGGGAGGGAGAATAAGTGTATGTTTGAGATGAAAGCTGGAAGAGAAATTGATACGTGGTTTAATATCCCTATTTTCGTGAAAGGCGCTAAAAGGTGCTGGTTTGCATCTGAATGTGTGTGAGAAGCGAAGAGGAGCCAGCGAGACGGAGATAGAAGCGCGTTTGTGTCTTGAGGAAGATTTTCTCAGCAGGGTGCAGGTCTTATATTTCAAACAGCTGAGATGAAAACTGTTTTATAGCCTGAATGTCAGACTAAAATGTCGCAGCAGAAGTGGGCTCGCATGTAAAATAATCTAAATCCAGCCGCTGCAATTTGATTTAACCTTCAGTGCAGAAGTATTTTCCTGTTCCTGAGTAAAACGCCAGCGAGTGGCGTCGCTCGCTGGCTTTCGCTCATACATAATGAATAAAGAAACTGTTGAATGGGTCTGATTTCCCTTTTAAGACTTTTTTTCCTCACAGTCCAAGTAAACATCCATGATTGAATAAGGCCAAAGCTAAAGTCAGTGTGCACGGTTGATGAGACAACGCTGAGCGGCCACTCTTCCGATGACCAGGCGGCGGCGAGCCGTGCAGTTTGCCGCACTGTTGTGCAATTGTATGCAAATTGCATTGTTTAATTTCCTCCTAATTTCCTTATGTCTCCTGGCGCTAAGTGTAATACGGGTGACTTTAATCTAACTCGGCCATGCTGCCGGGGACTGGAACTAAGCTCGCCGGGATGAAAAGGCTCGAGCAGTTACACATACATGCAGCACGGGCGCACACACGCGCACAACCGAGCTGCAACACGCTCACAGGCCGGGGCAGCAGATTACATTTACATGCTCGCACGTGCATGAAAGTGTGCCGCACGCTCGTGCATGCACGCAAAACGCTATCAGCCACTTAACGCAGCAAATGACTATGGTTATCTAAGCACAACAGCCTGTTGGCTCAGACAAGCGGTGATAAGCAGTAAGATACACACTATTAGGCGCCACCACAGGACCGGCCGCAGACCGAAAGGGGCTAAATCTTGTTTCACAGTTAACAGTTGATGGAGATTGTGCCATGTCTCTCTGATTGTCGCTGCTAAATTACAAATGCAAATACCTTGACTCGATCCAATTACGCCCCCACCCTCTCCCATACAGTGATTGAGCGGGAAAAAGTATAAGCGAGATGGCGTCCTATGGGTGAGCGCGGTGGAACGCCAGGCGGAAAGGTGTACAGCGCACTTTGAATTAGGTTTGATTAGAGGGAACCCGCTCGCCTGTTGCTTTGGCTGCTCGCAGCGGGGACAATGTGGCAGCTGCTGGAGGTATGAGGGGTGTGGAGTCCATTAAATATAAGGATCTTGTTAGTTTCCTCGGTGGCGCTGCGGGCGGAGAGCAGGGGGCCGGGGTGGGTTGTACAGTAGCATCATCAAAACACCATTGTAGTCCTGGGAGATTGTGGCGAGAACCATAAAGGTCCTGACGGGCCACATCTCCTCTTTTCCTCCAGGGTCTGAGTTTATGGGGGATGATTGTGAACGAGAGAAAAGAGAGAGCGAGACAATGGGGCTCGGTCACTTTGCACATTGGCATCAAACCACGTGCTTGTGTAGCTGTGCAAGTCCAAACTCATGTATGTGTGTACTAAGTGTTTGAGTGTGTGCTGTGTGTGTGCTGTGTGTGTGTGTGTGTGTGTGTGTGTGTGTGTGTGTGTGATTGCATTTGAGTGATTTACAAACCATTTGATGGAATATTGTTCTCAGCATGGCTCCAAATTAATTTGAATGCTCAAGACTCAGAGCACATCAGCATTTCTCCCCCTGGAGCATTGCAAGCTTCTGTAGTACCGACGCAACCAGAAGACTGCCGCTCACACACAACTACACACACATGTACACACACACACACACAGTATAACACACACACCCTGACAGACTGATCACATGCTCAAACCAGCCAAGGGCTTTAGGCTTTTTACATAACCATGAAGAAGTTTCTGCTACGTGACTGCAACTTGCACAGTTTAATCGGGTGGCAATCCAAAGGGAATAACTCAAAAGGGGGCGTGCATATCAAAGCATGCAAATAGGAGTCTGTGGTGTTGAGTAAATGGAGGATTCCAGTGCTGCGTGTTCACTCTTATTATCAGTTGACTTGTGATTTAATGAGCCTCCACGGGCCCGAGAATGTCCTGATGTCATCAATAATTATCAGATAGAGGAGCCGGCGGGGGGGGGCTGACTGTGCTGTTCTGGTCTGGTTAGTCAGGTCTCCAGTCAGCTGATGTAAGTGCTGAGTGCACTGCGAGCGCTGGCGAAGGCTGTCATCTCAGCACGCTGCATCGGCGCCTCTTTTGTCGGGAGCCGCTTTGATCACCCCCCCCCCCCCCCCCCCCCCCCCCCCCCCCCCCCAGTTGCAGAGATACAAGACCCATAGCAGGAATATGCTGAATGGATTCATGTATCATCCTCCCCCCCCCCCTACAAACAGCCCCCCGGCCCACTCACTGTTTATGATCATAAAAGCCGCTGTTATTTATTAAAGAGAGCGATTGTTGTCCTTGCTCCGTAAGACAATGTTGTTTTCTCCGTCGCAGAGAATAATATTTGTCCTTTCGGTGCGCGGCCCCGTGTGCGACGCGAGAGGCGGCGCCGCCGAGAGAATGTGATGGTGATTGATTCCTGTTTTGAGCTGTGCAGAGAGGTACAAAGGAAGGCTAATCTGAGTTATGATTGCCACTGTAATCACATTTTCTCCCCCGACTCATCCATCCGCTCTACAGTAGCGCGCGCGCACGCTGTATTCTGATTATGCCGCACATCTGTCCATAACAAATACTGTACGGTGGTGGAGAGGCAACGTGGGCCTGCTCCTCCTTGAACACCTTCCGCCCGGTTTCCCATCACCACGTTTCTCTGGATCATAAATCTCTCTCTCTCTCGCGGTCCGCGGCGCCGCTTTACTTCTCCTGCTGACTTGCTAACCTGCTGGAGGTGGCGTCGTGCATTTGCAGTAATCATGCCATCATGTTGGTGGTAAAATAAGCTGTTTTGGGTATTCCGGTCGGATGTGGGGACTGTCGGGGCGGAAAATTGCCTCTTGCTGGAGTGTAATTCGACCAACAAGCAGCTGGACTGGTGAGATGGCGACATTATTTCGTTACCGGGGGAGAATGATATCAGTTGATAACGGTGAGAGGGGCCTGATGCCATTAACAGTCAGCCCACGGGAAACACAGCTGCAAATGGCAAAAAACTCAGGGGGGGGGGACACATTTATTCACAACACCCCAGTGGTGAAAGCACGCAATGCCGGTAATGAGGTGCCTGGAGCTTCGGGGCTCCGGGTGCATGTCTGAGTATGCATGATATTTCCTAGTCGGAGTGTGCGTGTGTATTTTTGGTGTGTGTGTTTGTGTTGGGAAGTGTGCGCGGTGCTTTGGATGTGTGACTGCTCCTAATAGAAATGATCCTTTTTGCTCTGGTCGTGTCGAATACTGAAACTCCGACTTCCCAGGAGTGAAATAACACCTGGAGAGATGGAAGTCATTCAGGGGCAGTGTGTTTGTGTGAGTGTGTGTGTGTGTGTGCGCGAGGTGGTGGTTCCAGGATGGATGGACTTGGCGGTGAGTAAATGACCTGCCTTGATTCAGCCTATCAGCAGAGCTCCCCACCCAGACTCCCTGTTATTCCCTTTCATCCATCTCTATAACGGAGAGATGACGGACAAATGGAGAGGCGGGGGGAGCGGAGACGGGGGGGGGGGGGAGATGAATAAGCGCCGAGGAGAGTGAGCGATTTGAAGTGCGCGGGAGCATAAAGGAGCTAATTAGTGAAGAGGGGAAATTTGGGAACAAGTGACGGAGACAGAAGAAGCGAGGGGAGAAAAAAGAAAGAAAGAAGGACTATTAGACTTCAATCTAATCTAATATGTTTGACAAACAGCAGCGTGTTCTCGCCAGGAGCGCCGCTCTGACGCCACCGTGATGTGCGGGCGATTGAGGGCCCGTCTGGGGGTTCAGTTGATCCGGGGCACAGACGAGCGTGCCTGCGTGGCCTCGGCCCACTTCAAGCCGATCAAATATGCAGCGCTCGACCTGCGGAATTAGCCACGGCGGAAATGAGTGAGAGAAATTACACTTAACTTCAGGAAAAATGTTTCCTGGAATTAAAACGAGGCGCATTTACGTTTAGTATCATTACAAACATGAGTCATCGGAATACTCGAATTCGAAAATTGCTCTGTTTACCAGGTGAGTATAGCAATTTCCAGAAAAACAACATCCAGTGGTAAAATGTCCTTGCTGCTGTCCCCCCCCCCCAATACCCCCACCCACTCTCAGGGGTGTCGCTTTCTGATTTGTTCTCAGTGTTGTTGTTTTGGGGGGGATTCAGAAAAAAAAAAAAAAAAAAAGACCTGAGAAAATGGCTGCGAGAAAGTAATTTTAAAAGACATGAGCTCTGTGTCGGAGAAGTGGGGACAAGGGCACGGATGCAGCGGCAGATAGAAACAGATGGACGCAGTGAGACTGCAACAGAAACCCCTGAACCACAGCAGGGAACCTTCAACACAACATTACGCTTTATTACACAACGGGTCACAGTTTCATTTCTGTCAGTTACGGGATAACACACCGCGGAGTAATGGCTGTGATCTGACCACAGTGACACTGCGACAATGAAGACCGATGGAGGAAGATGAGAGGTCCGACAATCAGACGCTTTAACCCCCGGACGATCTGAACCCTGTCACTTCGATGCTGCTGATAATCCCTGTTTTACGCGGAGAAGCTGTGTCACTGCACAGCTGCAGCAGCTGAACGGAGACGTGTGTCACTGTGTAAACTGTGATCACGTTACAATTAGTAATTAGACACTTAGACACGCTCGCCTGCACTTATCTACACCTCCCAGTCAAGTATAGGGTTTGGTATCAGGTTCTTTTATTCATTTTTAGTTAAATGGCCCAACGATACATCTTCTCTGCTCTTTCCACTTCCAGATCTCACACCTTCACCTCCCGGCCTCTTGGTCCAGGATGAGGGTTAAAGACCCTCGTGCATTTGCTTTGGTTCAGTTTACTAGTCACAGTGTCCCACTTGCATAGACTCAAAGGAGACTTATTACGCTTTTTCAGTATTCCTGTATGTTTTGTTGTGTATGTAAGAGTTCTGCAAACTCCCCCCCCCCCCCCCCTCCACAGAAAACACTGTAGCTCCTGAAACGTCTCGTCAGTAGTCCGGACGATTCTTCCTCCACATTTGCATAATGTTCTCCTAGTGGCTTGTCTGGCACGCCCCCCCCCCCCCCCCCCAACAAAACCAGGTAAATCAAGAGCTTACTTCCTTCTTACGATGGAAGCGGTTGACCAATCACAACAGAGTGGGCCAGCTGGGCCAATCAGAGCAGACTGAGCTCTATCAGGAGCTAAAACCAAGCGTTTCAGACAGAGGCTGAAAAGAGGAGCTGCAGCAATGGTCACTATGAGAAAAGTTATGTGTTTTCTGAACATAAAATAATATTCCAATGGAAACACAAATGAGCCTGAATACAAGTAGAATATGTCTCTTTGAAGGTTAAACTGATGACCCTCATGTTCTCTCAGGATTTTGTGGTAATATAATTGTTTTATTCACTTTCAGCACAGGTTTGTAGTAACTTACTTTAATTTGTTTTTATTCTTGGACATTTTCTTTATATTCTTATCGTACAGTACTTTAATCAACTCTGGTTGTTTTGAATGTGCTTTACAAATAAACTTGGCTTGACTTCAGGCCTCTCATTTCCTGCAGTTCCCCTTCGAGACACACGGGCCAACATAAGGCACATGCCCACATCAATTTTGTGCATCTGGGGCTGTCATTAGCTCAGTCTTCCAATAAACGGTGATTTAACTGTGCTAATGTTATCCTTATGAATAAATTCCAGGAGAGGATTATTTACAGTGCCTGCAGTGGCACTAATTCAAGATACAGATGTAGACATATTTTTTCCAAAGCAGCTACCACTGTAATATCTATATTTAAACCTTTATTTATCACGGGATGATTCACTTTCCATGCTGAGCATGCATGTTCTTTTAACGCAATGCACCAACTAGCATTTAATCACAGTCATATTCAGCTACCCGGCACATCCTCACCTTGACAACTACAAGTCCACAGGATTAAGTGCCTTGCTCAAAGACAGCACAGTGGACATTTATAACGGTCAGCAAAGAGTGCGTCTAGTTTTTCACATACCACCTTTTTCTGGGTTTCGAACCGGTGACCTTGACTGCCAGCTGCTTGCCCTGTAAGCAGCCACATTATGATTACGCGTCCCTCACACCGTGTTTTTCATCAGAGCCTAAACTACAAATACATAAACAAAAGCACTGCAGCTGTCAATGCAGATTTGAAACGGCAGTAAACGTCTCTCAGGAGGAATATATTCAGTCCCGTTCTCCTCCGTGAATAACGGCTAACAGTTATCGTCTTGTAGGTTGTTTTATTATTCCTCCTAACAGACGGAGGAGTACGTTCAGTCACGGCTCGCGTTGATCTCGGGGTCAAACCTCCGTAGGATAACTGCATGCAGAATGCTTTCGTAAAACCCCCGTGATGTGTTGTTCTCGTAAGAAAAATCAGTGCTTACAAACATCAGATAAACAAAAGTAGAGAACTGGAGTTCATGCAACCCCGGCTCCGTGTGCATTATTCATTCTCCCTTTCGGAAAAAAGCGAAGCGCTGAATCCCTACCTGCTCATTAACTTTTAACATTTTTTTTTTACAGTAAGTCACATCAGAGTTGTGCATGATCGAAACGCACACATGGTGAAAGTAAGTGATGTGTTCAACAGGATAATAAGTGGTCACGCTACTCACTCCATTAAGCCATTAAATAAACGCACTTTTTACTTAAGTGGTGTGATTAACATCCTCTGGGGGGGGGGGGGGGGGGGGGGGGATGCAGGTAAGACACAAAAGGACTTTGCACTTAACGTGGCCCCTGAGCACCTTTTTTTTCCTAGTGAATGAGCCATTAGTCAGTTTGATGAGTCATCTACGACACAAAGGTGTAATTGTTTGCAGCGATGTCTTCATTCGGATGTACCTTTAGAATTCAGACAAGTTGTGATGTTTAAAATATGTCACATTGGTCTCGAGCTGTACGATGCTGCGGCGACTCTTCGCCCTCTGTCTGAAATGCGAGCGGACTTTGGTGTTTGTAACTTCGAAGACATTTTACAATTACAAAGAAAAAGCTATGATGCGCTGAAGTAAAAGTAAAAACCTTAAGAATCATGGTATGGACAGTAAAAGCAAAAGAGGGGGACGTGCATTGGTTTATTTATACGACATAAAAGTAAAATATGCAAGAAAATGTCAATGCTGCTTCGTCAATTCTGACTTTTCTTATATATCCGACCCTGTCCGTTGGCATTTTTGTTAACGAATGCACATGTCAGGGACAGGGCTGAGGAATCCTCTGAGGGAATCTCTGGCCAATAATGAGCTGTGGGCCCATTTTGATCCTGAGGTACAAAGCAGATGGCAGGGACACCGTCCTCCACAGGAAATCGACAGTTTCAAGCACAGACACAAAATATGATTACGCTCGAGTAGAAAGGGGGCGTCTGCAGCGCTTGAAGGTCGTGGTAAGTCAATGGGACTTTAACACGGAAGCTGCTGTTCGCTTCCAGTTTCCTACGAACAGTCCACGTCGGTGTCGTTTCTTTTAGCTCTTCCTGCCGCTCGAGGAACAGCGTGAGACCATTGGCATCGTGCACGTGACAAACAAGATGGTGACCCATCCAGAAACAGTCAAACTTATCCAAAAAGAAACACAGGAGATAGTGATTTCAACCTAAATCACAATTTGGCTAAACTCGACAAAACTTTTTGTTGCATAAACCTGAGCAAACATTAACAATAAAGGTGTAAGTGCAGCCTTAGGGTTGCAACAGTTATTTGTAATGGTTTCTATAAGGAACTCAGCATTGATCTTTTTTATTTTTTAACCAAAACTATTACCCCTACCTTGCACCTAATTTTTGGGATATGGTTGCCAAAACAAACTGAATTAATAAAGCTGTTAAAAGCAGATTTCCACAAGAAGCCATCAACTAAAAAAGTGCCTCCGGCCAGATAAATAATTGAGCTGCTTCATCACTTTCATTTTAGTGCACATTTTGTTTTAGTGCACATTACCAAACCCATATGCAATCAGCCAAATTGCAATGCACTAATTTCCAGTTACGGTTACGGCCTAAGTTTCAGCTTCGGAAAGCGTGGACTAAACTCCAGCCTCCATTCAGTCATGATGTGTAATTGATTTAGCCCAAAAAATGCTGCTTTTCTGATGAGGTTCTGTGCAGCGTCCAGCAGGTTTTCTTCTTAGCGAGACATTGTCTTCGGATGAATTGGGGGGAAAAGCTGTGTTGTGATCCACCGGGTTCTGAGCCAACAGAACTTCAAGACAACCCAATGCACGTCCAAAAGTAATCACTATACCATTGGTTGGATTTTGGACGCTCCCCTTTGGGCGAGAGACAAATTCCACTGGCTAATCTAACTCTATTACTTCAGTTTCCGTATTAATTGCTGCATCAAACAAATGGGCCAGATCTCTGCACTAGGTCCTAATCGCATATCTGTCATTAGTGCTTCTAGCCAGGAGGTATAATTGCGGCGGTTCATACTTATAGAAAATAACTTGGCATTAGCATCAACAAAGGCGCAAGGGTGGCCCACTTAGAGCGAGGGAAATAAAGGGGATTAGATGGCAACTTCTGTGGAGCCGAGTGGGAAACGTGCGCATGCGTGAGTCTATGTGCCCCGGGGTGGCCCACGCACGTGACAACACAACTTTTTAACGTCTGTGTGAGTGCACGACACGGTATCAACAATCAAGTGCGTGTGGCCGCGGACACTTGAAGGCGACGAGAAAACAAAGTCGGCCAGCGATAAGAACCGAGACTCGACTCGGAGCCACGAAGCCTCGGTCTCTGTCTCTCTTGACAAAACAAAGCGATAACTCCGGCTCTGCTCCTCGAAGCCGAAGAGCAGAAAAGAAAAAGCGAACGCAATAATCTTTCCATAAATGCAAGCTCAGAGTTTAACACGGCACAAAGTCACCTCCAATTTAGATTCATAATAAAAGATTGCATGCGTCAGATCTTCCTAAGTACGGGGAGTTTTAGGAGCCAAACTTAATTTTCTTAGTTGGCAAACACCCCTGAAATGTATGATCTTTCAATTAGAGGGAGCAGCCGTGTCTGTATGATTTGTGTGAGTGCCTGTGTGCGTATGTGTGTGTGTGTGTGTGTGTGTTGAGTGTGTGTGTATAGCTTCCTATGGTCTAACCTGACATCTTTACGCCGTAACGTTCTCACTGAATAGGAAGCGATATCCACTGATCTGTGAATGTCCTTCCTCTTCCTCTTCCTCTTCCTCTCCCTCTGCAGCTGCATGTTTCATTCTCAATTAAAATGAAGCGCTGCATTCCAAGTGTTGATTGATGTTGATTGAAACATGTAAAGGGCTTCAAAGAGCAATGAGCGCTGGCTTGTCGGCCCACATACACCACACACACACACACACATGCACGCTGGGCTATGCAAATCGCCCCCTCACTGTGTGCATGGCCGATTGTGCGTCCCCCCCCCCCCCCACCACACACTCAGTATGCCCGAGGAGAAGCACGCAATTTACAAAATATCAGAGATAATCGTGTCGAGATTAACAATCTCATTTTGATTAATGCCTAATGTTTAATTAACTCAGCTTCAGGTCTCGGGCTTGTCAGCCGGCTCCCTGCATAGCAAACAGGCTTCGAGCTCCGTGACAGGTAGACGACGGGCCCAGGTGAACATGCTGCTGAGGAGGTGGGACGGCTACATTTCATATATTAATCTCCCGGGATGATATTTGTAGGCTGCCAGAGGCGATGAATTATTAATATCACCCAAACAAAATGAGGAATCACAAAATAATAAATCGTGGGGAAAAGTAGAACGTGTGGATATATGCACTGCACACTACACTGCGAGGAGGTTTGATGTGCTACTCTCGATCTCCGCTTACGCCCCAAACCACGCACGTGCTGCAAGCGCCGCGTCTAATGCGCTGCATACGCGGCAGGAGTGTGCACGCGGCCTATAAGTGTGCATCCACATGCCAGAGCAGGGGGGGGATTAGGCCAACACTGTGTGTAGTATGCACGAGCGTGTGTGAGCGCACACTATGTTGGCGATTATACGCTCCTCTTTCTATCTAAGACATTTCTTTGAAGCTTAGGTCGGTGTACAAGACAAAGTAAGCATGACATTGACACCCAATCCCGTGGCTGGACCACATCCGCGTCTAAATGAGCCCCTTAAACAGTGCGATTCACAGAAAGCAAGACTGTCGAGCAAAAATTGACGAATCGATGTAAAATCTCTGCCTTTCAATGTGTTTTTTTAATATTTTTCCAGCGAGGATATGAAAGCCCACTGTGTCTAGAACATTTTTGTTCCCCTCCTGTTGCTCCCCCCCCCCCCCCCCCTCCTGCAGCCTGCACACCCTGCGCCAGTCTGATAATGTGATTTCACGCAAAAGTGAAATCCTCCTGGTGTCTGATGTGTGCATCTCTCACTCACCCCCCCCCCCCCCATTCTCCCTCAACATCTACCCCGTAACCACCCTCCTCCTCCTCCTCCTCCTCCTCCTCCTCCTCCAATAACCCACCTGACATTTGCAGGGAGGCTGCTCAAAGGGAAAAAAGTTGCTTTGTGGCACTCGCAGGTCAGTGTGTGTGTGTGTGTGTGTGTGGTGTGTGTGTGTGTGTGTGTGTGTGTGTGTGAGACAGAGAGAGAAAGTGTGGTAGAAATCAATGTCTCTGGCAGGTGTGTGTTCCTGTACTTAAGAGACACTGAGAGCAAAAGAGAGGTAGCAGGGAAGGGAGAGGAGGGAGTGTCATTGGCAGGTACGTGTGTGTCTCAGAGGTAAACGGGAGCTCTGAAGGATGAGGCAGGCAAGAAGAAGTATGTAGGAGAAAGTGTGTAAAACTATACCCTGAAGACAGATAGAGGGAGAATGAATTTTTTTGAAAGATAGCCAAGAGATAAAATGACATTTACGGATCAGAACATCACACGTCTTCCCTTCCTGAGCATCAGACAGCCCGTCCTCTCCCTGGGACCGATCTGTCACCTCAGCTGGGCCCGGGGATAAAAAAAAAACAACAACCATGCAGATGGGGAACACGGTGCTCGGGAAGGAAAAGGAAATGATTTCCAGCTTCGCAAACAGAGAAGTAAAGAGATATTTCAGAAAAGTTTCCTTTTTTCTGACGGCAATTTCTTTCCCGGCGAGTATGAACTTGACCGTGCCCGAGTTTTGTCACATTCCCCTCACTTCACATTCAGGGTTCGGGCACTGTCACACCAGGCCTCTCTTTGCTTAAAAAAAGCACCTTGTAATGCGCTCTCCCCCCACATTCGCCCGGCATCGACCATCGAATCCAAAAACCTGCTTCTCCGACCTCTAGGCTACTACATGTACTTTTCCGCTGAAGCATGGGCGAATCAATCCACATCAGAGTTTTATGGCAGCGGGTTGGGTGTGGGCTCCTTTCAGAGGGTGTGAAATGTTTTCAGAGAAATATGGGGGGATCTGGAATGGGCACCTCTGCTTCATTTTTTCCGTTCGGGCACAAAACATTGAGTTGCAAGGAACCTAATATTCCATTTTTCTGGGCGCCTGTTTCACGTGGAAAAAGTTGACGTGACATTACACACGAGAGTGGAGAATGTACAGAATCACAGACCTATGGCACAGGAACCCCTTTATTGGCTGATCTGACATTTGACATGGACCAAGATTGGTTTACGGTGATCGAGTTCAACATAACTCTACATGATACAAACCAAACCTAATCCTCAGAAGCATAGTTGTGTAGTTTGAAGTACAACAACAACTAATTTCATCTTTTGGCTTGAATCTCACAGGGTCTCATATTTCTCTGCAAACGTGGGTTCCGATTTTTCGAGATCATACAGTCAGTCGCTTTCAGACGTGACCTCCAGATAACCTCCGAACAATTGGAGCCGGATTTTCTCTGGAGTTTGCCGTTGACATTTGAGGAACGCGGCAGGAGATTCACCCGGTCAGCAACACAGGAATCTCTGAAGCGTTAAGGTGCAGGCGCAGCAAGAGGCAGGACTTCACGTATGAATTCTGCTGCGGAGATCACGTGTTTTTGTTTGCAGCACATCTCTACCGGTCCATCGCATGTTAGAAAAGTCAACAACTGCCCACTTGCTCACGATGGATCTTTAGGATAATCTCCTGCTGTGTTCACATGGGTTCACTCGGACATTATGTGGAATTTGGGGCTGTCGGGGAGAAACTCCAGAGCAACTAACATTTGTGTTCTCCCGTACAGCCCTTCTGGATAATCTCCTGAAATTACCTGGAGACTGGTGCACATCTGAGAGCAGCTTACGTTTGTTTCGTAATTTGAAGTAAACGTGAATGTTAAAATCTCCACCTGTTTCCAGTTACCATGTATATACAGCCGATTCCTCGCCCCAACAGCCAATTACCATTTGAGTCCAGCCTATAGTCAAACAAAATAGTTTTAATTAAAAAGTTACATTTCGCTGTGCATTTACATGTTTATTAAATATTCAGCTTCAACAATGTGCCTGTATCCTTCCTGCCCCCACATACTAATGTGACTGTTTGTGCTCGGCCGAGAGTTTGTGTTCAGCAGAGTAGTCGTCTTCGGAGTTTGACAAATATTAGTCAAATAACCGATGACATATCGCATTAAGTCGTGCGTTGACTGCACTAGACGCCGAACGTCCTCATTAGACAGGCTACATCACAAAACACCGGTGGCAGCAACTTGATGACATTTTAAAAAGTCCACTAATAGCTCTGTGTTTTCTATGCAGATGTTCGCGGGCTTAATGAATGAACAAATGAATTAATTATCGTTATTTACACTTTGCAGCAGAGCCGTCTCCAAAGCGCTTTGTGAGACACGGCCAATGTTGTCACAGTAACTGTGCCTCAGTAATTTTTACACTTTAAAAATGTCCTGGAGCGCTTTCACATATTTTTTTTTTTTTTTTGTTGCCCTTGACCGGTTATGCAAACTAATGTCAGATTCCTCTAATCATGTTTTAAAAGAAAATGTGATTTTATTCATATAATTCCTGCAGTGTTACAGTGTGCACGTGTTTTTCCACTTCATAGATTTTACCCCGTGGTTCACTTTTTTGTTTTTGTGCGATTAATCTTCTTCTGCTTTTGTGCAAATCAAAGTGAATGTTCACTCTTCGATCGAACATGCTCACTGCCCATTGATGTGGAGTCCACATCATTACAGGGAGAAGAGAAGCCTCTCAAAAGGAAGCTTGAGTGTCGTGGAAATCAACAGACCCCGACAGTCCATTAGAAAGAAAACCGCCAGTCGGTTAGAACAACAGATTAAACCAATACCAAAATAGATTTAGTGGAGTAAACGCCCAAAAAGCCTCATTCTCCTTTACCACAAGTCACTGCATGTTAATAATCAGGCAGACAAACTCATTAAAAATCTAAATATGAGCATCTGTGTGGATATATAATAGAACAGTGGCATTAGAATTAAAAGATGGTCTAATTATTTAATATATATTTATATATTCATCCTGAGGAGGGCATAGACGTTTGTACTGAATTTCACAACTATCCAACCGACCTCAAGGTGGCGCTAGAACTAAAAATAGATCGAATACAATAATAATACATCTAAATTGATCAATTAATTGGTTTTTAAATTGATCAGCCACAAGCAGATTTTCTGGCTCTCTGTGAAAGCACGATTTTATATTTTGAGCTCTTACAACAAATGAAAGCCTTACTTTTTTATTATTTATTTTTGTATTCATACCAAACATAACTGCGGACGACAACATCATTCATCAATCCTACATCCATGATGGAATTTCCGCCTAAGTGAACGTTTTTACACGAAGCCACTGAGAAGGTGGCAGCCGACTGAAAACAGCCCTGCAGCAGGGTCCCATAAATGGGAAGGAGAAACAGTAAAGGGCAACGGCAAGAAAAACACACGCACACACCGACAAGTGGTGATTTCATTTTCCTACCTGTCACTGTGCGGCTAAATAACTCTGGTCAGGGTATTACAAGCTCTGGGCTCCATGGTTCTGAACAGCAATCCCCACACAGGTGGGAAATGAGCAGGAGGAAAAGCGAATAAGAGGAGAGAGGTAAAACAAAAATGAAGAGAGTGGCAGAGAGAGATGGATGAAGACATAGAATCGCTGAGGATAAACGAAGTGAGAAAAGAGAGGAGGAGAAAAGCACGAGGAAGGAGAGGAACGGGGAAAGAGATGGAGACACAGAGAGTGGACGGGTCAGACAGGTCTTAAACGGAAATAAAACGAAAATGGAAATGGGCCGAGGAATTGGAACGGCTGAAGGAACAGGAGGCTGTCCCGCTGCGTGTGCTCGTGGATGAGCGTGCACGCACACACACACACACACACACACAGACACACACAGACACACACACACACCACACACACAGACACACACACGTGCACCACAGTGAGTTAGACTCTGGCAGATGAAATTACACACTCATATAACTCTGTAACTGTCGGGGATCACCCAGAAAGGTGACAGGTGACTTTCAGCAGCGAGTTTTCACGGACAAGGTCCCTTCAGCAAGTTCACTCTCTCCCTCTCTCTCTCTCTTGCCCTCACACACACACACACACACACACACACACACACACACACACACACACACACACACTCGATCTGGTTGAGACTTCACCTTCTCGTCCGAGATGTAAAACTACAGAAGGAACCTTTATTATCTATCTCGGCAATGAGACCTGTTGAAATGTTCGATTCCCTCTTTCACTCAGAGATAGAATTTGACACGAATCCTTGTTTATATTTATTAAATGTAATGCCTGGTCTCCGTTTATATGAGGAAAAAAAAGACAGATTATTGATTACTCTTACATATTTCACTTTGGGAAAATGAGTCTCCTCCAACCTTTAAGCTGTTTTTGGATCAAATAGATATTTTGCCATTATAGAGATTAACTGGGGAGAAATACAACCATCTTTCAAGACCAGTATTATCTTACTTGGAAAACTTTTCTCGAGTTGGTGAATAAATATAGATACATCCTGAGCCGCTATGGGCATTGCACACCATCAATTATAGATTCAGTATTGCAATTTGCAGTCATTTATATTCGTCGCTCATTGTTATTATTATTAATTTCTTTCTTTCTGTCTTACCTGGGTTTTTGGGGGTGTATGGAGGGGATGTGGGATATGATTGACTCAGTGAACCTGGTTCATCTTTTGATCCGGGCTATTGTACACTCTCCGAATCGTACTTAATTCGATCCGGGGCCCGAGACGCCACTCCTCGGCCCAGGCTGTGTTCCCAGTCACAATGTGTGAAAGCCACTGAGACATCCCAAGCTGTATCATGCAGTCTATACTGCCCAGTGTGTGACAAGCTGCAGGGTCCCGTGCCAAGGGAAAGATAGAGATAGGAGAGAGAGAGAGAGAGAGAGTGTGTGTGTGTGAGTGGAAGAGAGAGATGCAGATGAAAAGGAGTAGGAGGGGACGTGAGAGAGAGAGAGAGAGAGAGAGAGAGAGGAGGGGATGTGTGTTTTTGTATTTGTGCCAGAGCGAAGACGGGACAGGACGCTGTTTGATAAAAAGTGACAGCATCAGAGCGGCAGTCATTAAAGTGTGTGCTCACAATGGGAAGCGCGGGTATTAAACTTGAAGGTATCCGAGCCATCCAGCCCCGGATAAGAGAGCACAATCCAGTATATTTAGGCTTCAAGGACACTTGATTGAAGCCATAAAAATGAAAGATAACTTGTTGGAACTGAGTCACTGCGGAATCTCTCCCTCAACTTCTCCTCCCTCCCTCCCTCCCCCCCTCCTGCCTCCATCCCCACTCGTTTCCACCCCCTTCTCCCTCTCTCCTCTGCGGAGTCTTTATCCTGCCAACGCCGGGGCCTCCCCGTCCCCTCACCCTCCGAGGTGGCGTCATGGATAATTGAAAAAGTTCTCGCATTTGGGAGTTAAGTAAAGCAGATAAAGGTGGAGGAGAGTTCGGGAGGGGAGCGAGAAGAGAGATCACAACAAATATGGAGGATGAGTGTGTGCGTTGGGATGACGAGGCGGAGAAGGGGTTTCGGGGAGGAGAGAGAGAGAGAGAGAGAGAGAGAGAGAGAGAGAGAGAGAGAGAGAGAGAGAGAGGAGGTTTTCTGTCCTGAGTGAAAGAGGAGGGGAGGAGGAAGAAAAAAAAAAGGGGAGTAAGGAACAAATGGAGAGTTTGTCTGTGGTACCAGGGGTAAGGGAGGGAGAGAAAGGGAGAATGAAAGCTTTATCTGATCTACTTAAACCATCGCTACTGTCCACCGGCTCAAAGCATAATACCCACTTATGCAAATACATCCACATCTCTGCTCCCCCGATACCGAGGACGGCCGAACAACAGCGGCACAAAAGTGTGTTTTTTTTTGTTGGTGCGGGCTTGTGTGCAAGTGCGTCTCCTGGGTCCACGTGCATGTTGCGTTGTGTGTGCAGGAAAATGCTGTGCCAGGAAACCACCCCCCCCCCCCACATCCTCTCTCTCTCTCTCTCTCTCTCTCTCTCTCTCTCTCTCTCTCTCTCTCTCTCTCCCCATTCCTCCAGCCATCTATCCATGCCTTGCTCCCCTTCATTCCCCCTCCCTCCCTGCCTCCGCTGCTCCCCTCCCCTGCTGACATCCCTCTCCCTGTCCCCTTCCTCTTCCTTTCATCTTTCTTCCCTCCATCCCTCCATCCCTCCTGCCTCTGCCGTTCCTCTCCTCCCAACCTCGCTGCCCCCGTCGTCTCTACATCCCTCTCCTCCCCCCCCCCCCCCCCATTCTGCTGCTGCCTTTGTCTGTTCACGGCCACCTCGAATGGCTTCAGATCAATCAGAGGCACTCAGCGCAGTTTGTTAGCGAGCCACTGTTGTGGGAGGATGAAGCCGTGCACCCAGGGGTCTGCCTGCCGCCCTCATAATTAAATAGCAGGAGGACCGTGTGCTTCCCCCCGGAGGACCTCCTGCTCTCTCTGCAGACAGTCTACCTGGGAGAGATTTGTGCCGCCGCGAAACTAATCACTTAGGTTTGTGCAATCTCAGGCGCAGCACAGAGAGAAAACCAGCAATATTATTAGGTTTCGGAAAATATCCACTGTTAATAAATGCTCTCGGAGATGCGGCCACGGGCTGATTTGAAAGCGGGGTTAACCCACTGGCTGCCTGGTGAGTGGGGGCAGGTACACTGGTGAAAGCTACAGTCAAGGGATGGACAGCTGCAGGTCCCGGACCTGTCAATCACAAAGTGATTTACGTAAAGCAAGAAAATAAGTTGTGTGTGCTGCAATCAATATCTCATCCTTTAAGTGCCAGCAAGGAATTACCTCCGCTCTTTAAACTATGTGACCTATTTCCAGTGCACTCACATGCTGTTGGTTTATGCCCAGTGGCTAAAAAGGGCCACTGAAACAGAGGCTTTGGAATCCATAATTAATAGATAAATAACTTATAATAATATATATATATATTCAATATCAACAGAAAATTCTCACTTCTGCAGCGATGCCCCTCATCTCTTCTGAGGGTTCCTGCATTTTTTTTAGCTCATTTTTTCGTTTGGGGTTTACAGATATTCCAGCTTTGTTTTGAATTGAGTCCGACAGGAATTTTCAGAAAGATAAAACAGATAAAAACAGACAAAACAACCAAGCTGCAGACAGACAGAGTTAGCATGGTGCTCAGAGCACAAAGCTACCAAGCAATCCCCTCATGAAGCCCCATTTAAATTCACCAGATCCAGATCTGTATGTGGATATTCACCAAATTACACACACTCATAAATATCAGTCCCCTAACGGTGCCTGCTTTGATTTTTTTCCTACCAAGATCCATAAATTATTCTCGGAGAAATCAAGAAACATTTTTTAAATCACAATCTCAGGTGAGTGAATAAAGAATTCCTGGATCTGCCCCCAGGTCTGGATTCAGGCCCAGATTTGAAAGGGTTCACTTCGTACTTCATCCTGCCACCAAGTTTCGTCCGATAGCTTTTTTCGTATTCCTGCAAACTAACAGACCGGAAAAGACAAAAACTAAAAAAATATCCGTCCTGGCGGAGGAAACAACATGCAGAGCATATGGATCACGAACAGCTAAAAACTGAATATTGCATTGGAATTCATCAGTGACAAACAAACCCAAGGGAATGCTGACGCTGTTCCGCATCTACTGGTGCAATTATGCACATTAGGCTTAACAACCTTATGAGATGCTGTTTTGTGTTTTAGTTTGTTGTGCTGCACACGCACAAGCAGCCAAAATTCATACAATGCAGGTTTTTTGTTTTTAAAATATCAAACTCAACACGGAGAGAATAAGGAAGAATTAGAAAAAGTTGTTGCCTGCTACAAAATTCATCATTTCACCTACGCGGAACCAGATCCAACACAATTTCGCACAACAAATGGAGGACAGGGCATGAATACCAAAGTGCCACACACACACACACACACACACACACACACACACACACACACACACACACACACACACACACACACACAACACTTTCCATACCCAGCGTTATGACGACAGATGCACATGCACGCTGAGATTGGCAGAGCATCGTCACTGCTGTGAAAAGCCTTGGCACATCCGACCCGAGCCACAGTGCAGCTCCAGTCACGACGGTCTGATTGAGACTGACACAGAATGGACAGACTGGTCACGTCCGGGTCCGACCGGCTCGGTTTAACCGGAGCTGACACGGCTGCCAGTGAATGCTGCAACTGTATACAGTGCCATTTGGAAAATTAGCACTGTTAAAACAAAGTCCGGGAGGGGCTTGTCGCTGGGACGTCCAACACAATGATTGCTTTGCTGAGTCATAAGCTTTTTTGCTTTGTTTCTCCTGCCAAGCGAACAATGGTGTCGCTGGATAGCCGGTTATCCCCTTATCCATAGAACTGTATAACCACGCACACCAGTGGCTGCATGAGAGCAAGCCTCGTGTCTCCCAGTTGACTTGCATGTCAAAATCCAACTACTTATTTACTTGGAGCAAAAGATTTGCCCAAAAATTCAGAGCGTGACATTTTAATTTTCACGCTTCATCTCTCATGGAAAATTGTTTTTTATTGCTAGCAGGAGAATTGTTGCTCGAGCAATTCAACATTTAGGCAAATCTCGTCCAAAAGAGAATATATATAGGAAATGCATTAAACAGCGAATCCACGACTAAGCTGTTTGGCGACGTCGGTCTTGTGATTGATTTGTTTATCGACAAGCCAACGATATTCCTGCCACGGACAGAGCTGTGCATTTTCCTCCCTAAAGAACATCTGTCTCCAGGAAGCGATAAGAGGCAATAAAGACAAGCTGAAAAACACGAGTTCTATCATTTCTTTCTTGTACTTTCTTATAGTAACATGTCACATTATAACATGATGTATAGAAACGGTTCAAACCAGAGATTCCATCTCGAAAGCGTAGATTTCCACCCGTTCTCCTGTAGAATCTCGAAAAAAAAAACAGAATTGAGAGATTCCCCCGTCCCTCGATTCAATTTTATACCTGACAAATCTCTTCAGCAGTCATCACCGCTGAGCTACCGGCGGAAAAGATATCTCCATCAAACCTTTTTCACTCAGCTGTCCTTTCCTGAAAAGGATCCTTCCACCTGAATGCCTCAGCTCCAGTCTACTCTGCTGTCGTGACATAAAAAGTAAACAGTGTAACTTCAGCCAAAGCTCAACCTGACGGCTCCTTATGTCCGTCCAGTCCAGAAAAAAAAACACTTTTTTTTAAAACTTAAAAGCTTGTATATTTCCTTAAATTCCAAAAAACTAATATTCACAGCCCTGTTTTCGCTGCCTGAGGTGATTCCGAAATTATTGATTCCTCTCAATTCTGGGCTGCTTCCTGCTGCCACAGCCTCGGCAACACATTTGTATTTCTCATTCGATATAATGTCAAAAAACCCAAACACAAGTTTACTTCGTTAAGCACAGCCGAGATTGGTGGGATTTGATTTTCGTTAAAGTGTGGCTTTTTAGTAATAAAGCGATGGTAGTGATTTGTCATTAAATCCAGAGTTTAGAAGAAACACCATTCACACCTGCCTTGTTTGGTCAAGGTGTGAAAGGTGCCTCTGACCAGGGTCTGGACCAAGGGACCAGAATTAACCTGGACAAAAGAGGTGGTGTCGGTCCAGATGAAACAGAACCATGGTTCAGTGTGAAAACATATTTTAGGATAGTTCGGACTTTCGGACCAATCGCAGGAAGTTAAGACGAAGACGTTTTTTCTTCTGATGATGTAACGTTTGAATGACGAGGACGTTCATTTTGCTGTTAATAAAAACTATAATGATATTACAGTGGCAACTCAAACGGAAAGACCACTTTTTCTATGCACTTTATTCAAAAACACGTTAGTGGATACAGTAGCTGAATTGACAACATGGTGACGTCAGACGCACGCCCGTCTACAAACCAGTCAAACCAGTCAAACTTAGGTAGACGTGATGTAGAAGATGATGGCGACAGGACGAACGCTTGTCATTCCAAAAGTCTGAAGTTATCTCCCTGAATTACAAAACCTGATCAAATGTGAATATTGAGACGTGAACCTCGGTTCAGTCCATGTTCCGGACTTTCAGGTGTAAACGCTCCTCAAGTCTCAAAGTGCCGTTGGATCAGGTTCTTCAGTTCGCCCCTTTAAACGAGGCACAGCGATCGGGGGACAGATGCGAGATATGAATGCAACTGACCTGAATCACAGTGAAATATTGCTCCGCTCTCTCGAGTGTGTGACTTGGCATTAGATACGTGCGGCAGGAAGCTGCTTTAGCGCTATCTGGAGGACGGCGTGTCCTCTGCTGTGAAGGGCAATGAGGGAGGGAAATTGATCACATCCTCTTTCTCTTCTCTCTATCACACTTTTTTTTACGCTTTATTTCTCCGTCTCCTCTTTTTCTTTTTTTTGTGTCAGCCCGCCCTCCAGCTCTCATTTATTGTCTCCTCGCCTCGTTCACCCATCCGTTGCCTTCAATCCGCTCGTTTTCAAATCTCTCCCCTGCCCGCCCAGTGTCTCGAGGTAACTTTCCCTCTCCGTCGGCTGCTCCGTGCCTCCGCGGAGCTCGTAAATGGTGTTTATGCGTTAGATGTGGTGCATGTGAATATCAGATCGTCTTGATGTTTCCCCTGCACCAGTGCTCAGCCTCAGGATTTATCTACTGTTCCGCTCTGCTCTGCTTTATGGAGGCCGCTCAAACACAGAGGTCAATACAGAGAGAGAGAGAGAGAGACAGAGAGAGAGAGAGAGAGAGAGAGAGAGACAGAGACAGAGACAGAGAGAGGGAGAGAGAGAGAAAGTGAAAAGAGAGAGAGAGAGAGAAAGTGAAAAGAGAGAGAGAGAGAGAGAGAGCGCCGAAACAAGACTTCACAACAAATGACAAGTGCTGGTTTATGATCGATGGTCTCGGATACAATCTGACTGAGTGTGTGTATCCATGCATGTGTGGGGCAAAACTCTATGTGTGTGTGTGTGTGTGTGTGTGTGTGTGTGTGTGTGTGTGTGTGTGTGTGTGTTTTATGGCATCGACACAAGTACATCTATGTAGTAAATATGGCAGTTACAGGAGATTACAGGTGCGTCAGAAGGGGGATGGGGGGGCTCTTCTGAGCCGTGTGTATCTATCTGTACGGGGAAGAGGAATTTCGCTAAAGTGGATTTGAAAGGAAACAATAAAGTTGAAGCTTTAACTTATGGCTGTTTTCATCCACTGTCAGATAAGCAGGTTTAGGAAATGTAGCACTTCATATACTTAATACCCCAAGAGACCAAATACAGTTTAAGTACTTATGTCGTCAAAAATATAATTACCCCAAAAAAGAAAAATGTGAATTATCATTATTATTAAATACATTTATGTGTTCTCCGATCCTTACAAATGTTTTTTACGAGTGGCAATAATCAGCGCTGTAATTTGTAAATGGTCAGGTTCCTAGAACTGGTCCGTTACCTCAAGCAGCCACTTCATCATCTGAGTCAATCAAGGTAATCACAGGGCCCGACGGTGACCCCAGCGGTCCCCACGGCACTCCATGACTCCATTAGGTTCCACCGCGTTGGGATGCAGATCGCAGGACTGCCCCTTGTGGAGATTTTTGACAGTCTAATTAGTCGCCCCGTCACCACTGGACTCGTGAAATAAAGGCAATTATAGTGCTCGCTGCACCCCCCCCCCCTCCCCCCCTCTAACAAACACAACAGTGATCGTGTGGAAGCTGCTCGTGACTCAGCACATGTTCACATGCTTTAATAACATCTGGTGCTGATCTAACAAGCTTCTGATTTCAATCAGAACAATCTTATGGAACAGTCGGTTCAGCCCGAGTTTGAATGTTGCTTCGTGTGGTGTCGGAATAATGGAAAAATGAAGTCTCAACTGGGAAGGTTCACCTGAAGTCACCTGAAGTCAGAAAAATGTTGGTACACGAGTCAATTGCAAACGAATTATCATAAGTCACCCATTGTGACCGGGATGGTGGATGGTGGCGGCAGCTGATCGTGGATTATGCAAACAACTAGACGGCTCCCTTCATCTCTGTCGGACGTTTATAACACACTTATACGTCTTTGTTAGACGCTGTCTTTTCTCATCAGTGTTGTAAGATTGTTGTTTTGTTGATGTGCTCTATTGCACTTCTGTCCGTCCTGGGAGAGGATCCCTCACATGTGTCTCTCTGAGGTTTCTTTGGGGGTTTTTTTGGAGGATGTCACGCCTTGTTATTATAATTTTACAATTTTACAATTTCACAAGCAGCTCTAAATAGTAGCTCATAATGTGAATTTATCAAATATTATATTTCTGCCACTTGCAGGCTCCCTGTCCGTCTCTCCCAAGCACCAAACACCATCTGACTAACACACATACATTTTAAACAATTTACACACCTGATCCTTTTCATTTGCTCTCTGTTATAATGCAAATATTAGACCGAGGCGTCGAGGTGTTTAAATCCTAACATGACAACACATTTTGTTCACAGCATGTTTTCCCCCCGTGTTGACTTCAAAGCACTGGAACACACTGACGTCAGAACCAACTGCTTCTAATGCAAAGTGATTCAATTCCCACTGGTTGAGGCTCTTTCACTGAGACAGGAACGAAAAGCTCCCACTGACTGGTTCTACACTATGACGCTCATCGGTCAGGACAGGAAGTTGACACCAGGTCAACCAAGCCTTTTGAAACACCACGCCCCCCCGAGACTTTCAAGGCTAAGACACTGTTGACACAAATATTATCAAGTTTTATCGTCCGCCCGGTTTCATCCTTCACGGTCCTGCGGACTTCTCCACTTCTTTCTTCCTGCGATGGCATCTGCCCTCAATGTTATCTTGAGCACGTTAAACACATGCTGAATTAGGCGGAGGTCACATTACGGACGATGCTAATCAAGAAGATTCCACAGTTCGACCTTAAAAAACTCCTTGGCTGCCTCGGGCTGTGTGTGTTTTACGATCACCGCATTATCTTAAAAGCCGGCATCAGCCTGAACGTGATTATTTAATTTCATATCCAAGCTGGAGTCGAGCCAAATGTGGGAAATGGCTGCGTAAAGTGGTGTAAACGATGTAACGAGGTGTGTTCTGAGCGTAGGCGTGAATGCCACCGCTGCACTGTTGTGTGTCTCCTTGTTCAGACAGCCTTTCCTCTGCGGGCAGGTGCCGTTGAATCCCATCCAGATGGGCTCTAAATCATACCGGCTTTCTTGCCAACTCACAACATAAATATCCCAGAAGGAACACAGAAGTTACCTTGGGGTGCACCATCTTTCAATCCCGTCTATACTTCGACCGCCTCCCAAATATCTTCATCTCTGGCAAACTTTGGTTCCGTCGCATTTTCTCCTCCTGCTCCCTTTTCTCCGTATTCTATCCCCGACTACCTTTCTCACTTTACCTCGCTGTCTGATTCTCGGTTTCCTGTAATCATTCTTTTGTTTCACCTCTCGACCTGTCGGAATCACTCACTCTGTCCGTCTGAGCCTGTTTGGTTCTGTATTTATTTTCCTCGCATTACTCTTCACCCGCTATTTTAATGTTGTCTTCCTCCTCCCGGACCTTTACCCCACTTGCTCGTCTTCACCCCCCCGGGTGCTCGGCTAACCTGCCGTTTGGGCACTCGCTCAGCCGTGTCCCACAGCCATCTGTCAGCAGCTGTTTAATCTCACATCAGCACATGTCTTCCTCACCGTCTCTCTCTCCGCTCTTACCTCCTGTCTGCCTCTTCCGCCTGCTTGTCTTTCACCTGCGACCTATGGGAGCTTCCATAGGGTCCAGCGGGTTTTGTATCCAAGTCTGCCCTTATCACCGACGCCCACCTGGCCTAGATGTCTGGTGTTCCGCCTCAGTGGCCACCTACTATAACGCAATAACCCACAATCTTGTGTGTGTGTGTGTGTGTGTGTGTGTGTGTGTGTGTGTGTGTGTGTGTGTGTGTGTGTGTGTGTGTGTGTGTGTGTGTGTGTGTGTCAACGACTGCTGCACAATCAACAATATTAGGGGAAGTATCTTCAGCAGGATGTGGAAAGTTTGGAGCATGACGTCAAAGTGTATTTTGAATAATTAGGCATGAGTGCTATCCATATGTGCACAGTGTGTGTGTAATCAATAGACAGGCTGTGTGTGTGTGTGTGTGTGTGTGTGTGTGTGTGTGTGTGTGGGGGGGTGTATTTTTCAATCTCAGATAGCTTCAAGTTATCACTCACTAATCCTCTAATGAACCAGCACAGTTAAGATAAAACCTGGCCTCCATCAATCTTCTCAATGGAAGAGAAAGCACCAGGCGTGAGTCTCCTGTCATCCTCCTCTGCCTTCCTTCAATTCCACTCATCCTCTCCCACCCTCCATCATCCCTTCTTCACTCCCTTCTTCCTCGATCCTTGACTTACCTCCTTTGGATCACTCCTTCCCTTTTCCAATATTACCCGGTTCTTCCCACCTTCCGAGATCATTCCTTCCCTTGTTCTTGGATCCTGATCCCTCCCATTCATCCTTCATCCTTCCTTCCCTATATCTCCCTCATCCTCTCTTTTCCTACTTCTGTCCCTCGTCTCTGCATTTCTTCCTTGGTCCTTTCTTCATGTTCTACTACTCTACTCTCTACCCGAGTCCTCTATCTCTTCATTGATTTATCCTTCTCTCGTCCCCTCTCTGATAACTTCCCGTCACACCTGATAACTACTACTATCTCCTACTGCCTGATTCGTCTCTCGTTTTTCTCCATCCCTCCTTCCTTGATCCCTCCTTTTCTCGCCTTTCCCCTCGATCGTGCCTTCCCTGATCCCTCCCATTCATTCGTCATTCCTCCTTTCCCTTTATATCGTTTTTCCTCATTCTGCTCATTCTTCCTCATTTCTTTCTTGATCCCTCATCCCTTCTTTTTCTGCTTCTGTACTTAGTCTCTGCATTCCTGATCCCTCTTTTAATCCCCCCCCCCCTCCCCCCCCCCCCCCCCCCCCCCCCCCCCCTGTTCTCCCTCCACCTGTCCTTCCCATGTTACCCACTACCTGATTCCTCTATCTCTTCATTGATTTATCCTTCCTTTGTCCCCTAACTTCAGCGGCTTTCAGGCAATGGACTGAACTCCGGCTAATCTCCAAAAAATTATCTAGAGGGGCTGTATGTGAGGAGGCAAATGTCCGAGTCACTTCCTGCCAAGTGAACTCATACGAGAGTGCAGCGGGATTGTATCTGGAGATTCACCCCCGATGACGTGGCAATGGATGCAAAACTGAAAAAACTAAAACAATACAAGGCTGAAAAAGTGGAGCCATACACGTAGAAGATGATGAAGATGTCAACTTCGAAGACAACAAGATTCGAGAGCTTTGCAGAATTCATGGCTTTCCTGCCGTACCTTAAAGCTACGACTATTTCCAACACCCTGATACCAACTGTTTATCCTTCATCCCTCTTCCATCCTCTTCCCCCTCCTCTCCGCAATCCCCACCGACTCATTCCGTCTTTCCTCATTGATCCTTTGTTCTTTGATCCCTACATACGTCCTCAATCCCTCTATTAACTCTATACTGATAAGCACCTCTCCTCGTCTCCCTGATACGCGCAGCGCTTTCTTTCCTCTCTGCCTCCCTCCCTCCTTCTTTTACTTTCTTAACAGTGCACTGGTGGGGAGTTACTGGAGACATATGTTTCACTAGAGGCAAAAACACAAACCAAACATTATAACACTGACTCAAATGCCATACTGAGCAGCTCCAACACGCCCACAGTCCTTTTGGTAATACACACACTGCTGTTTCTGCTCTGCTCAATTAATCTGGCTCAGTCAAGACTGCGCCGAACTGTCATCTTAACACTAATAAAGAAAGAGCTCTGAGCTGTTTGCATTAAGTGGCCTGCTTGTCTCAAACTGTCAGTTCGCCTCCGGCTGTGGCTCGGCACAAGTTTTGTCCCTCACTTTCCACTCGTTTATTCCACTGTGGTTGAGGCACAAATCCCCTCATCATCTCAAAGAAAACACTAAAGGCCACACGGCCCTGTAAAGCCTCATTAGGCTTAATAACCTTTAGTGAGCGCGGAGCAGACACTGTATGCATGTGTGTGCGTGAGTCTTGTGAACGCAGGTGTGCGTTTGTGCGGGTTGCGTGCGCGTGCGTGCCTCTCCGTGGGCGTTTGAGCGCACGGACTTTGTGTAAGTGGGGGAGAGCGTGTGCGCCGTGTGGGTCCTTTGAGAGAGGGGCTAGCTCAGAGCCACAATGCGTCTTATTCAGCAGGGTCCCTGGATTAAAATGTAATTTCATTCAAAGTCGCAAATTGGGTTTTTTACTGTACTAATCTTCATTTTACTAAGCAGAATGAGGTACGTCATTAAAAAAAAAAAGAAGTGACTTAATTAAAGAATGCGGGATGGATAGATTGCAGACGGGGAAAAGGAAAGTTCCCCACCAGAGGAGTGAAGGTTATTCCGAATCATAAACAGCGAAAGCCCCCTTGAACAATACGGTACAGAAATACGCCCGAGTGTGTGTTGCGGTGATTATGTTGGAGGAATAATGGCGAGTTACATCGGCGGAGTTGCGGTTTGGGCGTTCCACTAATGCTCTGATTCACACCGACTTAAATCGCAGCTGCAAAATAAGATAATTTGCAAATTATGTCAGATAACATTATCAACATTAGCCAAAAAACAATAGAACATAAAAAAAAAAGTTCAGCGAGGCGGGGAGGAACAGAGAGCAGTAAAATATGCCGGTGGAAACTAGAGACTGGGAATTAGTCACCGAACGCTCGGTCTGTTTTTAAACCTTTCATTATTTTGTTTGACACTTTTTATGCCTTTAATTGACGGGGACAGGAAATGTGTGACTGGCAGATCAGGAGTTAAAGTGGAGACGGCTCAGGGTGTCGAGGCGGTGGGCCCCCGAACCACACTGCCCCACATTGGACCATTTAATCTGTGAATAATGGTGGTAACCGAACTACAAAGAGGAAAGAAAAATATGACTGTCATTCAGTGTCAGACTGTGAAATACAGTCCTGTGCTTTACAGAAGATTCCCGGGGTGTATTTCAACAGGGTTTAAGAGTCGCTGGGAGTAAAAGGAGCTGCAGGAACATGGCTCCCACTGAGCAGCGACAAATAATGAATTCACACCGTACCACCCCTCTCACCTAATCACATTCAGGAATCAGCAAAACCATTTCCCTCAGCACTCGCTGCTAATACATTTCTGGAATAGAAATCATGATCCACGAAATAATCTCTGTGATATTATCAGCCAATCTGTAAGTGTTGTGGTTAGACTGCGATTTGAAAAAAAAAAAAAAAGAAGGCCGGCCACATTAAAAATGAACTAAGATTGCGTAGATATTCTTTTTAATTAAATCTGTTGGCAATTGTGCAAAGGACGCTATTTAATCCGTGATGACTGCGCCACTATTACCGACTCGCCCCGTCATACTCGCAGAATACCAATTCTGAAAATCCATCTCATTCAGTCTTTCAGATTGAGGCTGCTTTCTGATTCCTTTACTCCAACATCAAATACCCCAATTTCATTTCTTTCCCCCGAATTCCACTAATGGTCAAATCACCAGCCCAAATGCCCATAATGGCCCTGATGGGAATTAGAAGCCAATTTCCTTTTCCCCTTCCCCTTGTCTGTCCCTTCTCCTCTCTCCTTCTCTCCTCTCCTCTCCTCTCCCTCCTCCCCCCCCCCCCCCCCCATCCCGCCTGCCATAGATGGACGGGAGAGATTTACAGTTAGGGGTCACACAGTGGTTCTAATTAGCTTAAGTAGGTTGGAAGGAATAAGCACTTCCTCTCCGAGACGCATCAGCCACAGTCCCACAGCTCCTTCTGACTAAGCAGAGAGGGGAGGACGCAGACGGACAAGCGAGCGCCGTGTCCGTCTGTGCCTTTCCCGTCCTTTTGTCTCTGTCCCTTCGGAAGTCTGTCTATTGTCGGGATTGAACATTTCTTTTGACGACAAGGAACTTTTGTGATGATTTATGGGAGAAATGTGCTCATCTAGTAATGATGACATCCCTACAGTGGGGGGGTTGATGCAGTCTGGAAAACCCTCATCATCATTATCGTTTTCCTCATCATCATCACCCCTATGAAATGTCATTCATGCTGCCCCCCCCTGTTGCAACTAGAAAAAGATTGTGAAAAATGATAGTAACACACCAAGTATTTTTCTCGCAGACATATCCGTTGACCTTGAGGAGGTGTATTTCTCCTGCGATGGACAAAGTCATTTTCTCTGTTTTTGCAAATTTAAAAGTTAACTTGCAAGTTGGAAGGAGGCACAGCGAGTGTCTTGTGTGTGTGTGTGTGTGTGTGCGAGTTGCCTCCCTGTGTAAATCTACCTCTGTCTGATATTCAGGATCTGTTCAGCACAGAGACATGGGCTCAATTCCCAATACCCTGCAGGAAAATCTTCACCATTTCAAAAACTCGGGGGGGAGGATTCTCCTTCCAAAAGCAAACAAAAACAACCCCCCTTCCTCCGCGTTTTGGATCAATCTATGACGAATCAGGACATTTTCCCTGGCAGCCGTGTTTGTTTTGTCTCTGTCTTCCTCCAGCCCTCCTCCCACCTCTCGGGAGCACGCCTCCCTCCTGGTGCAAAAAAAAAATGTGAATAGCCTTTTAATTTGAATTTATATTTGTGTATTTTGCTATCGGCAGATAAACCGGCTTCTGCTTCCTGTTTGCGCGTGTAAACAATTTGCCTCCCTGTTGACCCGATGCCCCGTCCTCGCTCCTCGGTTTGGGAACATGTCCCACCTCCCGCCAGCCTCTTTTATGTTCCCCTCTCATGTTGCTCCCTGTCTATACACATGCACCCTGGAGTGTCGGGAGCGAGAGCATGCAACTGTCCTCGTGCACTGATTCATTCTGTTTGAGAGTAGCAACCTTTGACTATTTCATTATGAGTTTTTTTTTATATCTTTTACTCTGCAAAACATCCGGATAATTGTGAGATAGAGTCCAACCGATGTAGATTTCCCGGCGGCCGATACCGATATATCAGCTGATGCGTGCATAAAAAATGATTGTCATTACAGTTAAACCACAAACTATCCATCTAAATCTCTGTCTGCATATGGAACGCATATCTCGAGTGCCGTTCATCGCCTCAGCTTCACACTTGGCATGTGTGTTTTTTTAAGGGGCCCAAGGAAGAGCAGTGTCGAATTCGCTGCTATTTGGACACGAGATTTAATTCAATATTGATAAACTTTGAATAAACAGGCGACCGGTGTTCTGTATCAGCCCCAACAACTGATTCTCCAGTTTAGTTTCACACCGATTTTTGTACAAACCGATGAACAGCTCTTTGTGCAGCAGCTGCGGCTTCAGGGTTTTGTGGACTGAGTCGGTCTTTACTCGCCGAGGCTCAATTACCGCACATGACTTTTTATGGTTTCAGATAGAAAACGCTACAACCAGCATCATCACAGAATCACAGCCCATTCCAAACGGACATGATTAGAACGGCCACTGCACCAGGACAAAGAAAATACAACAAATGAAACAAGAGATTTAAACGCACAGCTTATTCTGCACAATAAATGTTTTCATATTGGCAAACGTGATAAACATGAAATAACGATACGTATATGAAAGGCTCGTATCAGACAACTAATAAATCCGACGGCTTAAACTGTCAAAGGCAAAATCTTCAAATTGCTTGATTCATTTGTGCACAGTCCAAAACAAAGCAGGATTAGTGATAATCTTAATATGCAAGATTCTTCTTTATATTTTGTTGTCCTAACATGGCTGCGATTTGTTTTTGTATATTTTTTTCTGTTTCTCGCAGCGCTGTGACTTTTGGCTGTGGATTTCCTTCAGTTGTTTTCCGCTCTCTGGCCCGAGTCCCTCACTTGGCCGTTAGCTTTTACTATTCAAAGCTCCGCTCTGTCTCTTCTGCTGCTGACAAACAAACAGATGTCTGGAACACATCACCTTCGGCAATCAAGAAACACTGACACCGGGCAGGAGAAAGCCCGATTGCATGAATTTAATATAGGGCTGAAGCACTTTGGTGTAGAATAAACAAACGCTAACCATTTCCATTTGTGACATTTTTGGGGAAATACTGAAAAGCAGAGACGGGTTGACACAGAGAGAGAGAGAGAGAGAGAGAGGGAAGGTTGTTTTTCTTTTGCTCGGTGACTACTTGGCACTGTGCAGAAGTAAGAGACCTCCTACAGCTAAAAAAAAAAACCTTATCCTCCTTCCTGGCCCACCCCTTCTTCTCTTTCTCCCTTCATCTCCCTCTCTCTCTCTCTCTCTCTCTCCCCTCCTGCTTATCTCCTTTGCGTTACCGACACATTCGTCAAGTGCTGTGACTTCTCATTCATGCGAGCTTTATTGAAATCGAATAAGCAATCCATTGTCGACAAAGAGACACGACAGGAGAAAGATTTGAGACTCAAACTATATATCTCTTCCACCGCTCCTCCCTCTTCCTCTCCTCGCAGTGTCCGTGATGCCACCTCTTAGTTTTGGCCTGTGGGTGTGTGTCTCAGTTGAACCCCAACGAAAGTTGAAAGTCCTTTTTATGTGTGTGTGTGTGGTGTCTCGTTTGACCCTGTGCAAGTGTGTTTTGCGCCCCAAATGTTGTGTGTGTGGCAGAGAGAGGCAGTTGGCTGCTCAGTTGGAGAGAGGCGGATAGGACTGGGGGTGGATTGACTGACTGGCAGGCAGCTCGATTGCTGCTGGGAATACTAACACACTCGCACAAACGCTTATTGCCTGCCTACAAATCTCTACACACACATGGCAGCAGCAACACACACTCTCTCTCTCACACACGCATACAAATTCAAAGGCTATGTGATCACACACAAGTACCCTGCGCTGCGGGCACCACACTTCTGCACAGCATCCATCTATCAGGGTCTCAACTGTTTGATTGAGTCAGTCTGAAAGGTGCCAAAACAGAGCCATCTTCAGTCACACACACACACACACACACACACACACACACACACACACACACACACACGTACGTGCACTCTCTCAGACAGAGGCAGACTCTGTTAACACACACACACACACACAAGAGGAGAGCTCAGAGAGGAGAAAAAAATGTATTTCACTTCAAACCTCGGCTGCTGGAGGGCGTCAGGGTTCAGTCAAATACTGAGGCCGAGCCACCAGATATTAAACATGCATGTGAAGGGGCCTGCAGCTTCACCAGCCAAGCTAAGCTGAGAGAAGTTTGGCTGGAAGGTAACATTTAGTGCTGATATTTAAGAATCCGAGACGCTAAATGACATTCGAATCAACTTATCATCCCGTTCCTACGAGCACATCGTATTCTTTTGTTCCCTGCAATTATTATTCTTGTCACTCTCAAGGGGATAGATTAGGGAGAATTGCTTTTATCCTCCCTGGAACAATTGTTTGTTTTTCTCCACGCTATTGCTTCGCCTGAAACCATCTTTCCTTTCTGCCTGGACATTTTTGCACCAGCTCAGACATCAGAAGCCTCAGGGTACCAGGGAGTCGCAGGTTAATCCCAGTTCCAACTCTGATTAAGATCCAAATGGAAAATGTGTCTGGCCATGGATTGTTGCTTATTAAAGTGCGAGGTGCAGAAAGCATTAACATAATGAAATATATTCAAATAACCTTCACTGTGGGTTTTTTTATGACGGCTACAAGTGCAGCAGAAACACACACACTCTGTCTCCATCCATACCTTGGTCACGAGAGGTTCTGTGTCCTCCAGGATGGAGATGAAGGGGATCTCCAGAAAAGAGGAGAGGAACTCCACCTGGATCAGCTCCTCCTTGGAGCGGGGGAAGGCGAGCACGGCGGACACCCCCCTGACCACCAGGTCCTGGCAGGCGCTACGGGACAGCGACTCCGGGTCCCCTCCGGCGGGCGACCGAGCCACCATCTCCAGGCTCAGGTTGTAGGGCAGCAGGGGGGGCGTTTGGGAAGTGGTGGTGGAGGAGTCCGCCGCTCCGCTCTGGTGCCGGAGGCTCGCCAGGGCGCGGTTGAGCGCGTTTTGTATCCGTACCGGCTGGCGCGTCGGCAAGAGCGCACCGAGGCGCACGGTGTGTCCGATCCGGGCGAGGATGTGGCAGGGCTGCGGGTGCGGGAGGCAGGGCTCCGGGGAGGAGAGCACGGCCAGCGCGTGAAGCAGCAGGAGCGCTCCGGCGCAGAGGAAGAGGAGATGGGGTCTCCCGGGGGCGAGGCAGTAGGTCCAGAGTCCAGGGAGAGACACCATGCTGCAGCTCCGACACACAACAGAGGAGGACTGGGCTCTGCTCGGCGGGAGATGGCATAGCTCCCTCTTTCTCCCAGCTCCACCGCTTTCCTCGGACTTGATGGCTCTTTTCTTTGCCCTCCTCTCTTTATCTGGCTTGATGCGCTGTCAGCGGTGAATTGTCGACGTTTGGACGCGTCGCCTCTCACCTCCTCAAAGTTTTTTTTTTGTCTGGATGTCAAACAGCAGCCGGGAAAGACTCGCCGGTGCCGGAGAGGAGAGATGCGCGCACAGAGCTTAGAGCGGTCGCCCCGCTTCTGTCAGTCTCTGCTGGAGGAAGGCTCAGCAGCTTTGTGTGTGTGTGTGTGTGTGTGTGTGTGTGTGTGTGTGTGTGTGTGTGTGTGTGTGTGTGTGTGTGTGTGTGTGTGTGTGTGTGTGTGTGTGTGTGCGTGCGCGTGCGTGAGTCCATGAGCCCGCCCGCCAATAATCTAACCTCTCACGGAGGCTGCCTCTTGTTGAATTTTAATGAAAATTCGTCGGGCAACATTTCCTTCCGGTTCTCCAGATCCCAGAGAGGAACATTTTGCACCTAATGTTTTCTTTTCATTCATAATTGAAACTACAGCGATCGAAGACGCGTTCTTGTAATTATATAACGATTCTTATTCGAAGATGCACAGTCCAATGCAGAAATGAGTTGGCTTCTGCACGTGACCAGAGTTTACTATTGAGTTTGTGCATTTTAATGAAGGGTAAACTCACATAAGTCGATTTTTATTTCCTTGATAGCAAAAGGAAAGCAGAAATCTTTCAGACACACACGTGCATGTAGACCGAGAAGAGTTTTAAAGGGGGAAAGAGAGGTTTTATACTTCTATAGTAGCAGTGCCGGCTCCTTTTTGCCAGATCTGGGCCGGAAGCAAGCCAGAGCAAAACCATATGTCAACCAAAGGTGGACCATATTTGTTTTGTGCTATTTTGGCCATATTCAACATTTACCACATGGGCCACTTTAGGCTCACATCCAGACTGGACTTTGCCGAGAACACGACATGTTTGCCAAAAAAAGTCCCAATTTTGGGGGGATATTTGTGCCACATTTGCTATTTGACAGGTGGGCCACTTTAGACTCGGGTACATTTTGTCCGGTCCACAAGAACACCAGAAGTGTCACATTATTATTTAAGTGGTCGATATTTTTGATATTTTTGATCCTTTTTCATCCTACCTGGTTTATCCGCAGTGAAGGTTTTATAGTCTAGGTCTTTCATCAAATGAAACAGAATTTGCTTTATCACTGTTCCCACATGTGGCTTATATAAGTTTGACTGATTAGGTTTTCATGCTTTTACTTTGAAGGCCACTTGCTAAAGAGGAAGTTATTCTATGAATGTGGTTTCCATGACAGAGGTCAGCCCCTGCTTCACCTGTGAAGGTCTGTGTCAGTTCGATATAGTGAATAAATATCATCAGATTATCAAAATGATCTGGCAGGATAAATGTTATTGTCCGCAGGCTGCTAGTTGCCAACCACTGCTGTCCGAGGACGTAGAAGAGACACGCTGCCCTGCCCACGTTACAGCTACTGGTGCTGGTTCCGATTCAGATTACGATTCAGATACAGAGAACTTTATTGATCCCAAGGAGGGACAATTCATTTGCAGCGTACCGTGTTCACGATCACACAAACAACATCCAATATGGTACGTGTCAAAAAGCACAGGTAAACAAACCAGCAGAGGTCGGTGAAGGACATCGAGATAAAGATTAAGGTGGTGAAGTGAATAGCAATAAAAGACAGTTATTAGATAGATGGTTGCTTGTTTCTTCATATTTTTATTAGTACCGAACGTATCCGGTTGCCAAATGGCATCAACATTGGCTCTGCACTCTCCTGGAAGGTAACAAGACACGTTCCAAAGTGTGAAGTCGAGAAGTTGAACAGTTTGCACGATATATGCGTTCCACATACAGACCGAGAGGCATATGTGGAATTAGTAGGTAGACGCTGTTCTAAATGCAGCGGTCATTTGTTGTGTGAGGTGATAGATCCCACATTCTAGCACCTTTTCCCACCGCCGCTGTTCCGGCCAGGTTGGCCCGACATGAAGCTAATAACTTGCTGAAATCTCAATTTTCCTCCGAGATTTATTCCCACTTCCTCTCCGCCGTCCAACTAGAACATTATCCGTTGTGTAACCACATCTTTTCATCACCGTGGCCAGCGCCGGTGCCATAAAAGAGATGTACTGTGAATGCTAATTCGGTTCAATGCAAGGGACAGCACTCAGTCCTCCCTTCATTCCTTCTGCACTCACTTCTTTCTCCCCCTTGATCTAATTTGCCATCGCCAGAGCGGAACATTGAGCAAATCTCCGTGTCCTCCCAGTGAGATCTGAGCAGTGGTGTGTGTGTGTGTGTGTGTGGGTCTGTGTGTGTGTGGGGGGTTCCTTCCTGGTGTCACTTGATTGTTTGTCAGCCACCACAAACATCTGTCTCCTCGTGTTTTTCTGCCTCTGCTTTTCCTCTCTGCGGATTTGGCAGAGGGGTGAACCTGCAGAACCATTTTAGAATGAGGGCTGTCAGGAAAAAGGTTCCGGCTCCGTCAAACTTCCAGATAGAGGTATCAGCGCCTTCCTCTGTCTCTCACTCACACCACACACACACACACACACACACACCACACACCACACACACACACACACACACACACACACACACATTCCCGGGGATCAACAAGTCATTTCACAGCCTGCTGGGTGACCTAGTGTGATACTGGTGCGGTTTACCGACAAATCTGAGACTGTTGGGCAAGAGAAGTGATTTCTTACCTTTCGTCCTTCTCCTCGTGCTCTACCTGCTCGATACGGAGGAACAGATGAAAACCAACACTGTGGGCTTTGTTCCGCTGCCGAAACCAGCAGCATTAAACTTGCATGGCTCTTCACACACGCTCCCCCGGGTACCTGTTGAAGCCGGGCAGGGCCGAGCACAAACCGTTTCTGACTCTATCTCCGACTGCTTATTTTGTGAAATAAGGTTTTTGATTGGGTCAAGCTGAGTTTATCACAAGGTGCTGGATTCAAAATACAGAAAGGAGGAAAAAAATCCATTCCTTCATAATAAGAAGCAGTTTTTCCTCTGCTTACTATTACAATCATCTCTTGTGTCACATTTTAAAGCTCATTGATTTGACACAAAGGAAAAAAGAGACCTCAGCTTCCTGTTCCTTTGACATTACATCTATAACTGTGCAATGGTTATTCTGCATTGTAGAACATGTTATTGATTCAAAGGCCTTAGAGTGCAATAGATTTTACGATAACTGCTTTTTTTTCCGGGGGATTAGAAGGTCTGGCCAACACTTGCTATTAATATAATAATAGGGTAAACCGGAAAACATAGTCTATACTGTACATACTGAGGTCAGATGTGTCTTTTATAAATAGATGGAAAAAGTGAATTACCAGGTTTTCTGCAGTATTTGCTCCAAAAAAAATAGTTCTTATCTTTTGAGTCGTACGTACAGACACACACAACGGGATTTTGTCTTTATTGAACACACCTAGTGCTACTGGGAAAAGTGTGAGTCCAACTCCTCCATTTAATTACCTCCTCTGGCAGCAACAATCTCAAACAAGCGCTAACAGGAGCCGCGGATCCGGCCTGCGCAAGATCTGGAGGAATGTTTGGACAGTTCTTTTTTACCATGCTGCTTCAGCTCAGCCACGTCCTCCGTGTCTGTTGCGGACAGCTGCTGTCTGAGCTCATTCCACAGTATCTCTGCTGCGCGGGGGTTAAGGTCAGAGCTCCGACTGGGTCACTCCGAATAGCAGATTTCCTTTATTTGAAGACACGGTGTTGTCGATGCACAACAGGATCACTGTCCCGCTGCTTCACCCAACTTCCACAACGATGTCAGAGGAGCTCTCAGACATCATTCTGTGAAATGTTTTTGATACATTTGGGAATCGTGACGCTCCCTCCACAGCACTGCACCGCCGGGAGGCTTTGACCATGTTGCTATGTGTTGCCCGTCTCACCCCCGCACATAGTGCTGCATGTTCTTCCATTTCAACCTTAGTATCGTCTTCACAGCTCACTTTGTGGTGCCCTGGAATAGACACCTCCACGAGACAGAAATGTTAAGCTTCAATAATTCCCTTTAAGCCTTCAGCTGATACTACGGACTTCTTCCTTCTTTTTTTAAATATTTTTTTTACCTCATTGAGCATTCTGCCTTGTGCCTTTGGAGTCATCTTTGCTGGACGCTCATTTCTAGGGACAGTACTAAATCATCTCCGTTCATACACAGTGTGTCTGACTGTGGCCTGATGAATTCATGATAAGTCTTTTAGAATAACTTTGTAAACCTTTGATCACAAGTCTGAGTCATAGGAGATCTATTTTTCGCATAGAGTTTATTTTTTTCCATGATTCTTAATAACTCACACGTCCATTCTGGTTTCATTAACTGGAGTCCAGGTTCACTAACTCCTGACTCCAATTAGCTTTTTTTGACGTCATTAACCAAATGCCTTCCAGGTCCTTTCGAGCTCACACTGTGATGGTTTGAATTGTCTTTGGACCACGGCCGTACAATGAATTAAAAGATAGGTAAAATAGAATGTTTGTGCACGTTTGTAACTTAGAGGAAGATCTGAGTTTTAAGACAAATTCATATAAAAAGTCAATTTGGATATTTGGTTCCTTTACTTAATCAGCACCTCCCAGTTGAGGCATGACTTCTCTCTGGGTTTGGGGTGGGTTTGAATATCTCAGGTGCATTGGTTGGTGTGGCGTCGGCAGTAATGCGGGGGTCGTACCCGACCATTTTGGTTCAGAGGTCTACGTTCCCATCCTCACATATGGACCTGGGCTCTGAGTAGAGACCGAAAGATGAAGAATGTGAATACGAGTGGATGAAAATAGATTTTTCATTGACTGGCTGGGTTTAGCCACAGACATAGTGAGAGGAGTTTGGTCCTCCAGACGGAGCTCGGAGTAGAGACGCTATTCCCTCAAGCAAAACGGGGCCGGTTGAAGTGTTATGGGCATCTTATCGGGACGCCTCCCGGGCGCCTTCGATTGGAGGTTTACTGAGCAGAACCCAACTGGGAGGAGACCCCTTGGTAGACCTCACTGGAGGGACTGCATATCCCATCTGGCCTGGCAGCACCTCAGGGTTCCCCCAGAACGAGCTGGAAAGGGTAGTTGGGACGAGGGCTGTCTGGACCATCCTGCTCAGCCAGCTGCTTCCTTCAGCCGACGTCAGATAAACAGTAGAAAATGGATGGAGGGATCATTTAACTCAGGGTGGCACCTTTTCCCATTCACTCTAAAATGTATTCACCTCTCTAAGAATATGAATAAATCTTGGAAAAGACACTTGGTGAGACTTACAGTGGAGAGAAAACAATCCAAATCGAATCCACCATGAGAGAGAGAGTAGAATTAACTGTGAAATGAATTATAAGCATTGTTAAGTATAGACACAGACTCTCGAGGCTGGTAAGTGGCAGTATGACGAATAGTAACACCGGGAGCGCGGAAAATAGATATTTTTGCCAGCAGCAGGAATAAACACAGCTGAACAAAGGTACGCTCGGATATATATATATATATATATTTTCCATTTCATTTTCGGGGGGGGGGGGAAGGTGACTGCTGGCACTTGTTGCTCCGTTGCATAGATATAAAGCAATTTTCAGGAATAGAATAATGGTGCAATTACCTTTCAGCAGCAAAACGCATTTCAGGAATCTTCAATGTGATTGCAAAACCCAAATGGCTGCCCGGTCCCTGCAGAGGGAGAGCGATGGCTGGGACATGTCCTCAGTTTGTCCCCAAAGCTTGTACACAGGTGTCTCACATGCATTCTTTAACTGTATTACTGTTTCCTATTAACAGCTTCTCCCCCGCCGGGTGTATTTGTTTTGATTATGTACATTGTAAGGGATTAATATGGAGAATAGGATTAAGCAGGCATCGGAAACCCAATTAAAGAAGCCCTTCATCTTCGCTTGCAGGGGCTGCGTCTCCCTTTCACTGTGTGAGATCCCTCCTCCTGTTCGCTCATCACCTCCTGCCCTCTGTTTGTTCTGCGCCTCCTCCAGTACCTGCCCTCTGTCTTTGCATTTTACACTCGCACACGTCCCTCAATTCATCCGTTTTCCTTTTTTTCCCGTTTATCAGCCCCGCTCCACCTATTTCCTGCCGCCTTTCCCCCCTCATCCCTCTGATCTTTTCATTCGCACTTCCTCGCTCTCCCTTTTTTTTCAGATTTTGTGGGGAAGAACGCACGTTCGCAATTCGCCCCACAAACACACGAGACACAGCATTAAACCACATCAGTGATTCATTCCTCAACCAAAACTGCAATTACGCTGGTAAAAGACTGCAGGAGGACATAGCGGTGCAGCTGAAGGGTGAGCCAACAACAACTGCCAATTTGAGTAAGGGTGAGTGCTCTTCTGTCGGGGGAGTAGTCTGTGCGTGTGTGTGTGGGCGTGTGTCTAAATGTAATCCTAAATAATCTGGCCGTGCAGGCCCAGGTAGCACAGACTCTGAAGAAATGCCAGAGAGCTGTGACTTAGTATTCCTGGCACAGCACTAAAGGCACTAATATCACCTTTTAGCACAATGCTCACTAACCGGGAGCAAGACAGAGACAGAGAGAAGGGCCGGAGGAAGAAAAGGGAGGGAGGAGAAAAGAAAGAAAGACAAATAATCGAGTGTAACAAAGCTGGAAGGGGTTGTGTGGAGCATGAGAAGGTACACAATTGTGGCAGAGCAGGACTGTTTAGGGACGATTCGATGCTGGTGTGCTCTGTGTCTCCAGTTGAAACAAATTAACGACGTGAGTTCATTTCCGTCAGTTCTTTTCCCTCTGTGCTCCCCCTGATGTACAAAGACACTGGGCTGTGGAGAGAGAAACTTATCAGGAAGCAACAGCAGCTCCGTGCATGTGTGTGTGTGTGTTTGTGTGTGTGTGTGTGTGTGTGTGGTGTGTGTGTGTGTGTTGTGTGTGTGTGTGTGTGTGTGTGTGTGTGTGTGTGTGTTTGTTTGTGTGTGTGTGTGTGTGTGAGCACGCCTCTGTTTTCAAGTGTCTGCGAGTGTGTACTATATATGGTAACATGTGTGTTGTAAACACATTGAGGACTTGTGTGTAAGTGTGTGTGTCTGTGTGTCTGTGTGTCTGTGTGTCTGTGTGTGTGTGTGTGTGTGTGTGTGTGTGTGTCTGTGTGTTGTGTGTGTGTGTGTGTGTGTGTTCCAATGTGTGCCAAGATTTCCTTGTTTTGTCTTTAACTTGTCTTTTGCTCGAGCGCTCAGGTGATAGAATTGTCTCACTGAGTATTTTTGAAGTCTGGTACAAACACTGACTGACAGACTCGAACAATCAATGACATTTGCAGCGTAGTAAGATGTTTTACAGCCATTCGATGATCGTCTGATTCTTTATGGTGAGGACAGACAAAGGAACAACTGGGACTTTAGCAGCAAAGTCTTCAGTGATTCGGGGGTCGGGTTCTCATGGGTTCTGGCTGATGCTCCGGAGAATTTTCATTCTCTTGCCTTTTTTATATATTTCATTCCGTTGTCTATACCTCATTCTTACTTGTTGGCTGCTGTAACAAGTGCATTCCCCTGGTGGGCGGATCAAAACAGTCTTATCTCATCTTCTCTCCTTACATAATGCATTCAGTTTGCAAAGAGGCATCCTGAAGGTATATGTCCAGTGATCATGACGTTCCAACAAATCATTGAGAATAGATGCAGCCGTAGCGAGAGATATGAACATATAAACGAAACCTCAAATAACTTTTAATCTTAACTTTTCCCTCAACAGCATCGTCAGGTTCAATTGTCCATTTGTCCAGTACGTTGGCTTTTAACCAACTGGTGTCACTTCCTTTAACCTCAGCTGCCTTTTATAGTGTAGATCAGCAATTATCACTGTCATTTTAAAGCCTGTTAGCATGCTGTTGCTAACACACAACACACAAAACTCTCAACTGCCAATCGTGACGAAGACGTTTTATTTGTGTGTTAAATAATTTCACACAACAAGCTTTTAAAAGGGGGAATATGAAAATAAAATATTAAAATGCAGCAGAGTAAGGTGGGCTATTGTCGGATGTGTTGTTTTTAATTATGTATTTTCCTTTCAAAAACAGGGTGTCAATATTGCATATCTCCCGTGACAATTTCATTATACTCGCAGACTGTGTTTTCATGCCGGCCACTGTGCTTTCTTTCCCCCGATCTGTTCTTTCCCCCCCGAGTTTCCGCTGAGAATTGAAGCTGATCAGCAAATCAAGTTAGGTTGGTGTCCTCAAAAAGACCTTGGACCCTCAGACACAAACAAACAAAACAAACACTCTGGGAAAAGTAGGTCTGCACGAAGATCGGCTGCATACAGAAATCCCACAGTGGAAATGTGCAGAAAGTCACACTGAAAACTCCACAGCGATATCTGAGGTGTAACGGATCTTACTCACGATCCCAATCACTCGCATCCCAAGCGAGCTGTCATCGACTGTGGCTCCGATTTTTCAAACCCAAAACCTCATCAGCAGCGCATCTCATTAGCTTCTCGTCTATGGTAAAAAAAAATAACATCTCGATCTCTCCTGTGACCGTACGAGTTCCATTTTCATGACTGAGTTCACAAACCCATTACAACTGCCAAGGTGGGTTTCGGGAAGAATACGTTGTTGTTACTGCATGAAAAGAGATGAGGAGGCAAGATGAGTAATGGCAGGAAAGTAGTAGATTCAGTCTACGACCATCTGCGGGGGGGAGAGCTGCACTGATTAGCACAGATAGAATCTCTATAAATAGATTCTGCATGTGAATATGCAGAATCGGGAGGTGAAGGGACAAGATTGTCAAGCCTTCTGGTTTCTAGTTGGACCAATCACGTTGGAGCAGGCTTTGGTGGCCTGCGGGTGAACGGCCCGTGAGCAGAGCGAGAGAGGAGGAACACCTTGACCGAAAAACATCGACTCCTGGTTTTTTAATTAATCTGCATTGGTGTAGAAATAGCTGTAAATAGAGATTAGCCGAAATGCCGTCTGGGCCTAAAACACCTGCACAAATTATCAGTGTTTGTGTTTGTGTGGAGAAATGTCCGAGTTGTGTGGTGTAAGGCGAGCGGAAGATGGAGTCTTGACCCGGATAGCCGCTGTCGGACGCCTCAACGTATTGTCCGTTGCCCCTAGAGGCTAATTTATCTTCAGACAATGGCCGATGGGCTCTGAGTCCCCGTGTTGTTGTTGTATATAGATAAAGTGTTGAAATGTTTCGGAGATAAAAGCAGCTTCCAGATGGAGCGATGCGTTCAGGCAGCCAACATGTGACACACCTCACTCTACACAATCAGCTATTAGGGGGTCTTTTGAAGCAGAGAAAATTTCCCATCACTCCCTTTGCTTGCCCCCGCTGCTGTGTCAGGTTGCCCCAGCATCCACCTGTAGCTAACATGTTCTACTGCTGCAAGAAACATTTGAACGTGTGTCGTCTGACTGAACTCATCTTATTGTATCACATCTGTTGTATCGTATCGTGTCTTGTGTTTTAAACATGAATGTGTGTTCAAAGAAGCTAAAGTACACTCACACACATCTAAAGCGACCGAGAGAGGAGGAGGCAGTGTTCGCATATGAATATGTACCGAAGAGTGTGTTTGTGTGTGCGCGCTCCATCACCTCCCTGTGAGACGTTGAAGGTTTGTGCAGGTGACTGGGGTGAAACGTTAATCAGGACCTCTGGCGATGTTTCAATTAATGTAATGTATATATGTGAAGACAGAGTGAAGCGTACAGCCAATACCCAAGTGAGTATGTAGTTGCACGCTCGGACTGATTAAAATGTGCATATTATATTGGACTCTACATAACACTATCTAAGTGTGTGTGTGTGTGTGTGTGTGTGTGTGTGTGTGTGTGTGTGTGTGTGTGTGTGTGTGTGTGTGTGTGTGTACTGTAAATCACACTGATCTTGTTGTGGAAAAACTGCAGTCTCATTCCCCGGGATTAGAAACGCCTAATTTGCCTGCACTTTTTGTTTCCTCCGAGGGGGTCTCAATTGACATTCAGATGGGAGGGACTCGCTCCTAATTAGGTTGGCTCGCACATTCCAAGAGTCAACCAATCAATGGCCCGCTAATGGGCTGTCAGTCAAACGACGGGGGCCTGGGACGGGTCAGGGTCGCTGCAGGAATGCCTTAATTTCTCAGCAGAATGGGATGAAATGGGCCAGATAGGAGTCCGGCCAATGGGGGCAATTATAGAAAATGATGAGGCCCAATAGTGAGACAAGCTGTATAATGAGCAGCAGGATGGCGGAGGGGGGGGGGGAGGGGTTGCACCGCGAGCTTTTTAATCATTTAAACTTTCCCAAGGTGGAAGTTAGGGCTCACCTGGAGCTTTGTGGTTCTCCCTCCTTTCGTCCCGCTTGGTCTTTGATTATCACAACGTGGCTTCACACGCGTTAAAGCTTCTTACAATCATTGAGCGGCAGAGAAGAGACGCACATGCATCAAAAGACAAACGAGGATATTATTTTTTGGTGTGTTCTTTTATCTCCGATGAGCGCGTAACACCTGTTGCTGATGTGCACAAAAGACAGAGGGGAAGTGACAGATGCTTTCTTTGTGTTTGGGCCGACAGCGTGTTGTGGTTTGTTTTGTCATTAACTCAGTGGAAAGAAAACCAGGCTGGAGAAACAGATGGAAAACGCAGAGTTACTTCAAAAAACGTGGATGAATGAATCGCACGTGATGATGAATAAGAAACTCCGCGCGCTGGAGAAGTGGACTTATCGCCCACACACGTTTTGTCTCATTGGTTATACGGACAAAATACTGACATCAAGGCGTTTGACTTTTATTGTAGTCCGTCTCATTCTGTCACAAACTCGATTTTATTGGCTGCGGTGACTCCAGTCTTTGCATTCCAACGAAAAAAGACTCGCTCAGTTCAAATTAAGTGTTTTATTTAATCACGACACCGCCGGAGGGGGAATGTGTGACAGCGCAGCGAGTTATTCTCTCACCAGCGAGAATTAAAAGACAACAGTGGCCATATGGCTGCGACAGTAATGATTTGACGAGTTATTTTATTTACACGATCAAAGCTAAAATTCTGTCAAGTCCGATTTAAAGCTGCACTAATCAATAGTTTACATTCGCATTGAATTCAAATGACTGTGTAATGTGAAACACTGGAATTATAATGTTGGATTTATTCTCACGACTTTGAGCATAGAGAGGTTGTGTTGATTGACTCGATGTTAAACCTACGTGGGACCAAAGACACACACACTGAGCAGTGGTGTGTGTGTGTGGTGTGTGTGTGTGTGTGGGTCTGTGTGGTGTGTGTGTGGGGGGGGGGGGGGGGGGGGGTTCCTGGTGTCACTTGATTGTTTGTCAGCCACCACAAACATCTGTCTCCTCGTGTTTTTCTGCCTGTGCTTTTCCTCTCTGCGGATTTGGCAGAGGGGTGAACCTGCAGAACCATTTTAGAATGAGGTCTGTCATGAAAAAGGTTCCTCCGTCAAACTTCCAGATAGAGGTATCAGCGCCTTCCTCTGTCTCACACACACACACACACACACACACACACACACACACACACACACACACACACACACACACACACACGTTTTCACACTTTGTAATAAACACAATGAAACAAAAAGGAGCTGGTCGAGACATACATTAAAAAGTTTAACCTGAAACACGGCTCCAAATAGATGTTGCTCTGTGACTTTATAGAAAGACTAACAGCATGACTGCTCCCCAAAAGTGAGGCCAAATCATATTGATCGCCCCCCTGGTGGCTGGCTGCAGTATAGGTCATAAACCAGACCTCCTCCATGTTCATGGATGGGACATGGACTTAAAAGTCACGTCAAAAAGTGAAGTCAAAAGTAACTAGGGCTACGTTGTAGCACTGAACGGGCCCGACCACACGCAACTCGGGACCTGTTGCGGTCGGTGGAGAGAGCGACCGGCGACCGGTCACACGGCTCCACGTTGCATGTGTTTTGCGCACTGCGGGAAGGATAAACGCTTCACTTCCTGCGTCTGTCACGCAACGTCGATCCTTGTCTACTAATTGCGCATTACGGTCCACGCAATCAATTGCAGATCACACGGTGAGAATTACATGTAAATCGAATGATAGTTGTAAAACAAAGCTTACTTCCTGTTGCCAGTAGGTGGCTTACATTACATTACATACAGACATATAGATCTGTTAAAAAAATAAAAAAAATACGGACAGACAGACGGACGAAAAAAATAATTAAAAAAGTCCGTCCGTCTGTCCGTCAAAAAAAAAAAAAAATTCCCTCTGTCCGTCCAAGCAACAAAGGCAACAGCAACCCAGTAAAGCACAGACTCCTTTGTTGTAGTGAGATCAGAGACATTAGAGCCAACTTTAATCAGCAGGCTACTTCACTGACAACTGAAAAGACACTTATCAGTTGGAACAAAGAGTGCAACAGAACAAAAGTTCAAGACTGCTCTACAAGTCCGACACCGAGACCACAACCAAAACTCGATCAGTCAACAGCTGAGAGAATCATGAGTCTACAAGACAACTGCTCCAACAGCAACACAGAGCCAAACTCGGAGGAAACAATGGAAGGCCTCCTGCAACAACTGGAAGTCTCAGAGTCGAAGAATACGACGCTGTCGCTGGAGAACCAAGCTCTTAAGGTGCTGATGAACAACAACAACAGCAAATGGAATAAGGAAAAAACACGGATGCAGGCTGGCATTGGGTCATTGGAGAGTAAATTGAAGAATGCCAAGGTGGTACAGAGAGGACTAGAGTCCAAGCTGAGGGAAACGAACAAGATGTTGATCGTGAAGGACAAAGATACACAGGTCCTAAACAATCCCCCCGAAGAGCCACAGTCTGTCATTCAGAGGATGACAGAGATGTTATGTAAGTACAAGCAGAAGGTTGAGGATGTCGACAGGGAAAAAGATGGTGAGAAACAGCCAGGGAGTGAGCAGTTGGAGAAAGACGTCTGCGTTCAAAGAATCAAGGAGCTGGAGGGTCTGGTAGAAACCACAGAGAAGAAGTGGCTCAACGTGCAGGAGGACTTGCAAAAGAATGTTGAGCTCACGGAAAAACTGGCGGCCATGCAGACTCAGATCCATCAGCTTAAGTCTGACTGGGAACTTAAAGTCAACACTCTGGAGGATCAGCTCAGGAGTGAGCAGGTGGAGCAAGAGACCTGCCTTCACAAAATCAAGGAGCTGAAGAGTCTGGTTAAAGCCACGCAGGAAGACTCACAAATCAAATCTGAGAAGATGGATGAGGATATGAAGTTCCTAATTGTGAAGGCTATTAAACTTCAGGTAAGTGACCTGATCAGCTCGGTTTTATTTGAACAATAACTTGTTGGATTGTGAGTTTGTTTCAGATTTAGACTTTGAGAGTGAAAATAATGAAACACGTGTCATCTCTGTCTTTTCAGGAGCTGGCCCTCATGTCAGACAGCGACAAGGCCAAGAGAAGCAAGGATGAGAGAAAAGCTCAGAAGGAGGAAGAAAAGAGACTGAAGAAGGAGCTGAAAGAGAAGAAGGAGCAGGAGAAGAGAGAGAACAAGCAAAGAGAGAAGGAGGCGAAGAAGGAGAAGAGAAAGACAACTTCTCACCTCCCTTCACCCTGTTAACCCCCTTCACCTCTCCCATCCTTCCATGCCCCTAACAAAAAATATTAAAATGATTGAAAAACGATTCACACGTCTGCCTGATGTCCATTTAGTCATTTACGGTTCCATTAAGAGTTAAATGGACGTCGAAGCACCATATGCATTGGGGCATGAATTCTGTGTGATTGACAGCTAGTATCGTCCAATGGGTGCAAGTCACAGGTGTAGGTAATGCCAAAATTCCTTCACACACCCACACACACACACACACACACACACACACACACACACACACACACACACACACACACACACACACACACACACACACACACACACACACACACACACACAAAAAGGAGCTGGTCGAGACTTACATTAAAAAGTTTAACCTGAAACACGGCTCCAAATAGATGTTGCTCTGTGACTTTATAGAAAGACTAACAGCATGACTGCTCCCCAAAAGTGAGGCCAAATCATATTGATCGCCCCCCCCTGGTGGCTGGCTGCAGTATAGGTCATAAACCAGACCTCCTCCATGTTCATGGATGGGACATGGACTTAAAAGTCACGTCAAAAAGTGAAGTCAAAAGTAACTAGGGCTACGTTGTTGCACTGAACGGGCCCGACCACACGCAACTCGGGACCTGTTGCGGTCGGTGGAGAGAGCGATCGGCGACCGGTCACACGGCTCCACGTTGCATGTGTTTTGCGCACTGCGGGAAGGATAAACGCTTCACTTCCTGCGTCTGTCACGCGACGTCGATCCTTGTCTACTAATTGCGCATTACGGTCCACGCAATCAATTGCAGATCACACGGTGAGAATTACATGTAAATCGAATGATAGTTGTAAAACAAAGCTTACTTCCTGTTGCCAGTAGGTGGCTTACATTACATTACATACAGACATATAGATCTGTTAAAAAAATTAAAAAAAATACGGACAGACAGACGGACGAAAAAAATAATTTAAAAAAGTCCGTCCGTCTGTCCGTCAAAAAAAATTAAAAATTCCCTCTGTCCGTCCAAGCAACAAAGGCAACAGCAACCCAGTAAAGCACAGACTCCTTTGTTGTAGTGAGATCAGAGACATTAGAGCCAACTTTAATCAGCAGGCTACTTCACTGACAACTGAAAAGACACTTATCAGTTGGATCAAAGAGTGCAACAGAACAAAAGTTCAAGACTGCTCTACAAGTCCGACACCGAGACCACAACCAAAACTCGATCAGTCAACAGCTGAGAGAATCATGAGTCTACAAGACAACTGCTCCAACAGCAACACAGAGCCAAACTCGGAGGAAACAATGGAAGGCCTCCTGCAACAACTGGAAGTCTCAGAGTCGAAGAATACGACGCTGTCGCTGGAGAACCAAGCTCTTAAGGTGCTGATGAACAACAACAACAGCAAATGGAATAAGGAAAAAACACGGATGCAGGCTGGCATTGGGTCATTGGAGAGTAAATTGAAGAATGCCAAGGTGGTACAGAGAGGACTAGAGTCCAAGCTGAGGGAAACGAACAAGAGGTTGATCGTGAAGGACAAAGATACACAGGTCCTAAACAATCCCCCCGAAGAGCCACAGTCTGTCATTCAGATGATGTCAGAGATGTTATCTAAGTACAAGCAGAAGGTTGAGGATGTCGACAGGGAAAAAGATGGTGAGAAACAGCCAGGGAGTGAGCAGTTGGAGAAAGACGTCTGCGTTCAAAGAATCAAGGAGCTGGAGGGTCTGGTCGAAACCACAGAGAAGAAGTGGCTCAACGTGCAGGAGGACTTGCAAAATAATGTTGAGCTCACGGAAAAACTGGCGGCCATGCAGACTCAGATCCATCAGCTTAAGTCTGACTGGGAACTTAAAGTCAACACTCTGGAGGATCAGCTCAGGAGTGAGCAGGTGGAGCAAGAGACCTGCCTTCAACAAATCAAGGAGATGAAGAGTCTGGTTAAAGCCACGCAGGAAGACTCACAAATCAAATCTGAGAAGATGGATGAGGATATGAAGTTCCTAATTGTGAAGGCTATTAAACTTCAGGTAAGTGACCTGATCAGCTCGGTTTTATTTGAACAATAACTTGTTGGATTGTGAGTTTGTTTCAGATTTAGACTTTGAGAGTGAAAATAATGAAACACGTGTCATCTCTGTCTCTTCAGGAGCTGGCCCTCATGTCAGACAGCGACAAGGCCAAGAGAAGCAAGGATGAGAGAAAAGCTCAGAAGGAGCAAGAAAAGAGACTGAAGAAGGAGCTGAAAGAGAAGAAGGAGCAGGAGAAGAGAGAGAACAAGCAAAGAGAGAAGGAGGCGAAGAAGGAGAAGAGAAAGACAACTTCTCACCTCCCTTCACCCTGTTAACCCCCTTCACCTCTCCCATCCTTCCATGCCCCTAACAAAAAATATTAAAATGATTGAAAAACGATTCACACGTCAGCCTGATGTCCATTTTGTCATTTACTGTTCCATTAAGAGTTAAATGGACATCGAAGCACCATATGCATTGGGGCATGAATTCTGTGTGATTGACAGCTAGTATCGTCCAATGGGTGCAAGTCACAGGTGTAGGTAATGCCAAAATTCCTTCACACACCACACACCACACACACACACACCACACACACACACACACACACACACACACACACACACACACACACACACACACCTTCATGACTTCAGAGGCCATTACATTGTAGATTTAGGTCCCTATAACACATATCCGTTATACTAGGACCACACACACACACACACACACAAATAGAGAAAACTCTGATCAATTATATAAATAATAGTGTGTAGCATAATTTACATTTATTTTATTATTCTTTGTTATGGGTTAGTTAAGCATGGGCTTCATTTTGGTGAAGCCCTTGATGGGTGGATGAACCCAGTTTCAGTGTTGTTTGGTAACGCACAATGCACAAAGCTGTTGTCGTGCTCATGTTTCATGATATGAGATTCGGTGCAACATTACAACAGTGATCTGCAAAGTTTCCAGAACATCGTTATGTTAAGGAGGAGGAGGAGGTTATAAGGTTCAATTTCAGGTTTCTTCTGCTGTCTGTTGAAGGCAACGGTAAAAGTACAAAATCCACGTTACCACAACATGCGACATTTACGTCTGTCCGTCCGCAAAATGCAAAATGGCGGGCTTCCTGTTGCGTTTTTCATAATGCCCCTTGAGACTTTTTTTCATGACTGGTCACGATACACCTGGGCTACGATTTTTGTGAAGATCGGTCGAAGGGAAACCTAGGGGCTGCGTTCCAGGGGGCGCTGTTGAGCCATTTTGCCACGCCCATTTCAAATTACTCCAGAATACGTACATTTTCACCACTTTCTAATTTACTGCAAACTTTAGAATATTGTTGAGCATGTTAAAGCCCTCAAAAAGCCAATTCATTTGGATTACAATAATAAGAATAATCCTTACAATTTCAATAGGCCTCCCACCGTTCGGTGCTCGGGCCCTAATTAATAAATAAATTTCAGGTAGTTATTTTCACACTGATGTATGTTGTGTTCATTTTTCCAGTATGTTTGATTTTCATTAACTCAGTCGAGGAGGTTGTGTTTTGTTTTGAGGTTGTCCATTTGTTTGTTAGTTGCAGAATTACGCAAAAAATCGACTTCACCTATTTCCATTAAATTGTGTGGAGGGGTGGGATATGACCCAATGAAGAACTATTCAATGTTGGAGTTGTTCTGAATAAATGGAATCTTTTTCTCTCTCACTTTCTTTGCAACGATTCCCACAGAATCTCATTTGTCGACCTTTGGCTCCATCAGCACAAGATGGCAGCTCCCGTCATCCATCTTTATGTACAGTCTGTGCTTGGAAGTAAAAATAGACATCAATTTGCTAATGCGACTCATGTCAATGTAATGGAAGGGAAATTAATGCTACTTTAAGTTATTGATAACAAAACCAGCACATTTTCTAAATTGAACTAAGTCATCTTCGTCCAATCTGTCAAATTAAACTCATTATCTCAACAATAAAAACCCACATGCCAAACATTTTCCAATTATGTGATCGGGGTCAGATTGGCAGAGATCATTTCAACAGCACATAACTGGAAGAAGGCTGGAGCCGAATTAAAGCTTTTAGAGTTTCACACGAAGGGAAATGGCAGAATGAAAGAAAAGCTTAAGAATCACTTCCGACGTATTTATCCTCTTAAGTAAAACACGTTTTTTAAATATCTGCACATAGAGAAATGACATGGAGGCAGAGGAGTGACACGTTGCACCGCTGTTTCCACGCCGCGGCGAGCGATGAGGGTCGAATGTGATCTTAAGTTCAGAGGCGCCGACGATCGGCAGTAACAAGACGACCAGCGTGAGTCAATCCCCCCCCCCTTGTGAGGCGTAATTACAGCAGGGCGTCAGATTTAATTTGACAGTGATATAAGATGTTTAACATGTGCTGCTCACGTCCTCATGCATAATCTATAAAATATATAGGATCCAAGTATTAAAAGGCCATTACATCATCATTTTTTTTATCTAACATTTCCAAAGTTTAGTTTAAGTTTATCAGAGTTTATTAGTTCTTGCCTTATATTTCTCAAGAAGCTTGACATCCTCATTTCATCAGCAGCCTCTTCGTTTCATCACCACATTTTAAAGCTTTGATCCACTATATTTCCCCCCCCCCCCCCCCCGTTTTCTCACACACACTCTTTGCAGATTGATTGAGATAAATGCTAATCTTTAGCGCGGCTTCAGTAGAGAATGTGTATCTCTACGATCCATAAACAAATATAGAGCAAATTGTCTTTGATCGACCTGATATGTGGAAACTAATTGGGTGTGTGTTTTTCACTTCATGCCTGAGGGATGTGCGAGTTAATTACTTTTTTTTTTTTTTTAAAGGTAAAAAGATTAGCTGTACCTTGCAACTGTTTTTGTGGCTGCACTTTTCCTGAGCTGCAGGAGAAAAATTTAAAAATAATAATGTACCCAAACCTCTGGCTCTGCGATAGAGAATCCCTTGGAACTGCAGTACAGATGCAGCCTACATTCCTGGATCGGTTCCTTCACGCTTTCCTTGGGGGGGGGGGGGAGAAATCTGACTGCAGCAGACTGTCATGGTGACGAAGATGTTCATGTTGAGTTCCACAGGTTAATGTCCCCCTGGCTAACAGTGAGCTAATAGGTACGAGTCGTGCCCATTACTCCCATTGTCGTAGGAGAGGCTGTACAGTGCTGAGCTGGCGGTGCTAGGTGCAATGGATTACATTAATATAGGCCACTGTGCCTCTTCCCAAGCGTTTACAGCACTTTGCAATGTATAATACGGGAGAGAGGAGGAGGAGGAGAAAGAGGAGGAGGAGGAGGATGAAGGCCCGGGGAGCCTGAGCTCACCTCACAGCAGGAGCACAGGCCGACTGGGTGATAATGGGAGCTCCTCTATGAGGCTAATATGAGCTAATCTGTGTCTTCTATGATCTATTCAAATCTAATCAGCTCCTTCGCCGTGTCGGCCATTTGTCACTCCTTTAACATGGGAGCCGCTAATGAAGCTGGTGACAGGCAGGCTGTCCTCCTGGCCGGGACGAGTCCGATGTAATTACACCATCACAGAGGCTCTGTCCACTCCGCCCCACCTCTCGCTCCTCCACCTCCACCTCCGCAACTCCCCTGAACTCCGGTCTCTCCTCCTAACACACTTGAATCAGAGATTTAAGAGTAAGAGTCTTATACCCCCCCCAAAAAATATCTTGTTTCTCCTGCCCTCCATTGATTTAACTTTTACACTTTAACACCAGCACCTGTTATTGTTGGTTGAGGATAAAAGATGCAACAACGCAAACTTCTGAACGCACACCCACCAGCGGAAATGAGAAAATTTAAAACCAGACAGCAGTAACACACTGTTTTCAGCCTGGTGCTAAATTAAGCAGCTTCAACTGATTTATTTTTTTCATTCCAAGACGACCAGAAAAAGTCGTAAGCAACAGCTTTTTTCTTTCATTTTCCCATAATGATGTAGATATGTCAAACAAACATTTCCTTTTTCGGACGCCCAGCACACATGGAGGAAAGTAAACAGTTTTGTCGATTGGATCGATGGAAGTCGGCTCCTTTTAGCCCTCCTGCGTTTCCTGAGGGAAATACTGTTCTAATGGGCACTGCCTTCTATTTGAGCCAACGTTGCCACGTCTCTTGCAGACTCTTAGCAAAGACCCACAATAAGTATTTGAGCCTTTTAACAAAAACAACTTTTACTGGACATTTCATGGACTGACGCAGTTGCCCCATGAGATTACATTGCAGCCAGTGTGACCGTGTCATGGCCGCTGTTGGAGTCGATCTAATGGACCTTTTCCAGAAGTTTTTATTTTTTCATTTACACACTCATAAACATGGGCCCACGGTTGAAAAAATACTGGAATTCTCCTTTACGAGCTAAAGCTCCATCTAGTTTGTGCCATGATGATTTTCAAGGTTGTTTGTGTCTCTTTATTTTTCACGGCTTTTATCCTTAACATCTGCGCTTTTATGGCCTGACCAGGGAATACAGATGCAATATTTTGAGGAATCTTTTTATTACGCACCGTCCCTGTCAAATAAAGTGAGACTGCGCCGAAACATTAAAATCGCAGAAGTTGCAGGTAAAACCAATAAAACCAAAACAACAAGCTGAAAGATCCTAATCTGCTTAATAAGGCTCTAAAAAAAAGTACTTTTTAATAAAGGAAGAAATGTGATGTTTGATAGCGATAGCCGCATGCCCCTCCAGTTCTTAATTTGTTGCCGGGTTCGACTTTTCTGACATTTATTACTGCTCCAGCAGAAATCCAGCACGCCGGTCGGCCATGTTGTCACGAGCACCCACATCACGGATTGATCCTCAGACCTAATAAAGTGTCATTCATGTACAGCCGCCATAAATCTGACAAAACTTGATTGCAGGGTCAGTCTTTTTCTCACTTAATCACCGGCTCACTCACACGCTTAATCACTCTTTCTTCCCCTCTGTCCTCGCTCCATTCCCTGTGAACTTTCTCACCCTTCTTCTTCCCTTCTTCCCCTCGCCCACCCCTTCTCTCTCAATCCCTCCTTATCTCTCCGTCCCTTCTCACGCTCTTTTACATGCTCGGTTATACCTGTTCGCTCGCTAATCCTGTTTCTATACCCACCCTGTTATTTGCTCCCTCCGTCTCTCATCTGTTCTTTCATTTGCCTCCTCCATCCATCCTTGTCATCTCGTCCCCGGCTTCCTTTTGTACTCCGTTGCCTCGAATGCTCTTGCCTGCTCCCTTCTTCACTCCTCCTCTTATCCCTCTGTGATACTCTCCTACTCACTCGCTCTAATGATACACTCTTTTACGCTCTTTTCAGTTTTTTCTTTTTCTACCAGCACTTCCTCCCTTCCTCCCTCCCTTACCTCCGCTGCCTCACATCTATTATTCTTCCTCTCCCCCCCCCCCCGAATCTTTCTGTGCACCCCCCCACCCCTCTCTCCTCGTAGATATTTCTCAATGTCTCTCTCTTTCTTTCCATTCACCCTGAGCGATGGCTCTATTGATTCTCTCTGTGATGATATTGCCCAAGGACAACCACAGGGCAGAAAACCTCTTTAACTTAACAGAGAATGTGTGTGTGTGTGTGTGTGTGTGTGTGTGTGTGTGTGTGTTGTGTGTGTGTGTGTGTATGTGTGTGTGTGTGTGTGTGTGTGTGTGTGTGTGTGTGCGTGCATGCGTGTGTGCGTGTGTGCGTGCCACCAGAGGCTAGTTTAACTCCTAGAAGTCATCACTAATCACATGTTAGCAAACAGCCTCTGGCCTGTGTATGTTGTGTATGTGTGTAGGTTTTAAGCCCTGCTGGCTGTCTGCAGGTATTAGTGCGTTTGTGTTAGGTCAGCGGGTATCTGTAAGTGTGGGTTTGTGTGTGTGTGTGTGGTGTGTGTGTGTGTGGTGTGTGTGTGTGTGTGTGTGTGTGTGTGTGTGTGCTGTCTTTGCTGTCCAGAAGAAGTGAAAGGAGGCGAAAGTTCAAGTTTTTGCCCTCTATAGTTTTTTGGATCTCACGTTGGGGTGCGGCCACGAATCTCCCGCTGGCGTCTAGGCGAGACATCAGAAGTGATCAGTCTGTGTTCGTGATGATTCCTCCCTCTTCTCTCCCAGATCTTGGAAAAGCCTTCTGTGCTGTCGGCGTTCACAACAGGTGGATGGCTGCCGTCAGAAATGCAGATGCTCGAGTAGCCAGATTGCAAGCTCAAGCTTCCTGCAATCAAGATAACACACCGTGAATCGCCTGCAGGCACACACACACACACACACACACACACACACACACACACACACACACACACACACACAAAGTACACACACACACAAAGTACACACACACACACAAAGTACACACACACAAAGTACACACACACACAAAGTACACACATACGTTCTGAGGCATGGTGCACATCCAGAGCTCTACACACATGTGCACACATGCCGACTCAGATCAGGAAAGACAGCAGAGAGGGAATAGACAATAAAAAAGCAGAGTCTGCATAGTGGATTTTTTTTTGTGCTTCCTTGGTGTGTATGTATTTAAGTTGCCTGACATTTTGAGCAGTGCAGCAGATATTTATTAAATTCACTGGAAACGAGCCTGCAGTGTTGGCCATTGTAGAAATTCTGCCTTGCGTGCAGCTATCCCGCATTAGTACTGCAGGATAGCTACAAGGAAGCAATTTGTTTTGGTTACAGTATTCCCCCCGTAAGTACGGCAGCGGAGCGGAAAGAATCTAAAATGTGTCCTCCCCGGTTCATCTGCGTTCTGCCCCATGGGCTACGTTTAATTCAGTTATGTAATGTCGAGCTCATAAACTTCCAAATTTATTGAAAACATTTAGCAAATAAGCTGAATAAGCTACGATGAATTTGTATCATTTCACACCGCGAATTAATAAGAAATGTCATGAACGGTTTATTAAACCGGAGGAAATGAGCAGTCGCATCTCACGACTTTATGTTCCCCTGCTAAATATTCCGACAAGATTTGTTGTGGGCTTCACTTAGGATCTTCTTGTTTGCTCATAGGCTTTCACCACAAGTGAGCCGCTTGTTTAAGGAGGGTCAATCTGTATCAATACACCAGGAGATACTTTAGCTGTAGTCAGCCCACATGATGCTTTTCATTCATTTTTTAATCCTTGAGGGGTCAAAAAAGATCCCAGTCTGACCACTGAGATGATCGCTGAGCAGCCACTGCCTCGCTCAAGGCCACATTTGCTCTTGTTGAGAAGGGAATCAAGACAGTAGCTATATCACAGCCATGCACCCTTCAGAGAGAAAGCCCTTTGGACTAATATTTAATATGTCAGAGAGCATTATTCCTCGCTGACATGTTGCTGAGTGCTGCCCACATTCACGTCTTGTTTGTATTTAACCAAATCCTTTGGCACAAGATGAATCAACATGGTAAGACGACCTTTTTCTCATATTCTACGACCTCGGGGGCCGTCCACGTTCTACATGTATGAAAAATTGATAAAGGTAATGTGTGCAGCCCGTTGGATTGAGATCCTTATTAATAAATGTGATACAGTAGGCTGTTGCTTAAAGCTAAACGTGCATGACCCCAGCCATGTTTAATTTGTAACTCCTCCTGAGATATGGTGTACAATAATTGCTCTGAACTGTGGGCGGTTTGTCTACTTTGCCGGGAAAAGATAACATGGTGCGAGGTCTAATGGAGTTCCCGTGGAGATATGGGTCGGGCGGAGAGGGAGAGGGAGAGAGAGAGAGAGAGAGAGAGAGAGAGAGAGAGAGAGAGAGAGAGAGAGAGAGAGAGAGAGAGAGAGAGAGAGAGAGAGAGAGAGAGAGAGGTGCGGAGAGTGTATGTGATGAAGGGAAAACCCTCAATCTTTACCTCCCTCACGCTGAGGCTGACGCCGTAAACACAACGTTCTCACACATGTTGATTCCCACACACAAAACTCTGCAGCACACACATGGCCACAAACATAAAAACTGCACACACGCATGCATGGCTGTGCCCTCGTATACACTCTAACTGTAGCACGGTAATAATATAAAGTGAGAGCACACATAAATTCCTGTCAGCGGCAGCAGCTTGTCCCGTGAAGGTCAGAGCGCGGTTTCTCAGTGTGCCTGCAGTTTGACAGATCCCTCCTTCCTCCATCTACATCTGTGCACAGCCGACGTCTTCCTGTTCGTCTTCTCCCCCCTTCCTCTTCCTCCGTCTCCACATTTTCAGCTTTTTTTATTCACTCTCTTGCCTTAATTCGTCTTTCTTACTTTTATGTTCACTTCCATGTTCCCATGTGTCATTCTTCCTTCCATTTTGCGTTCTCTATATTTACTTTTTCTATATTTACGGCTCTGTGACTCTCTCCTGTCACCAAACCAAAGTCCCACTCGCTGTCTCGTCCGGTTCATTGTTTATAGGCTTTGACATTCTCTCTCTCCTTCTCCTTATTTTCTCCCCATTTTCTCACTAGCTGTCACATTCCTTCTTGTTCTGTCCGCCGGGCAGCGAAATATAAGGTTTATAGCAAATGATGAAATGTGCACAAATATGTTTCGAGAAGCACATTCGAATAGTCGTCTTTTCATGTAATCCAACTACATAACACTACTCTACACTGTCACCTCTCTTCCCCTGGTTCTTTATGCTACATCCCAGTATTTGTTTCTGTTTGTATATGTGTGTGATTTGGAGATGTTCTGTGTGTGTGTGTGTGTGTGTGTGTGTGTGTGTGTGTGTGTGTGTGTGTGTGTGTGTGTGTGTGTGTGTGTGTGTGTGTGTGTGTGTGTGTGTGTGTGTGTGTGTGTGTGTGTGTCTATCAGACACTGAGCTAATTGAGGTCATTGGTGGTGCACATGCTGAAGCAGAGCGACAGCAAAAAAAAGAAGAAAAACCCAAAGCTTTGAACCTTCTCTCTGCTCAGCACATTGCCAAAAAAATCCCAACCCCCATCATACGCACAACACATGCACGCTGCACAGTAAACACATATGCACAGCCTCACTGAAATCCAAGGATTAAAAGCTTCTGTTTGGTGTGTGTTTGTGTTTAGAGTGTGTGTGTGTGTGTGTGTGTGTGTGTGTGTGTGTGTGTGTGTGTGTGTGTGCGTGAGTACGAGGTTTGTGTAAGGTACTCATATGAGGTACAGCCCAGAAATGAAAATAAATCAGAGAATGCTACATCCTCTTTTTAACCTCAGGGTGTTTCTGTCCTTCTGCTGGTGTCAGTAAACCACACACACACACACACACACACACCACACACACACACACACACACACACACACACACACACACACCCACACACACGCATGCACACATCCAACCCCCCGGTGCTCTCGGGACAGCTGATGGTGACTGATAACTCGCTGAGGTGGAAGGAATTCTCAGTGTTCATTCAAAGACCAGTTCTTCCCCTAAATCCGAAGAAGTTCAGAAATCTCCCGGGACAATCCTAAATGAAGCCTCCCTGCCGGAGAACACACATCAACAGCTTTACAGCTACAGCTGCAGGAGATGTCTGGAAGCAGATGCTGGAAGCGGTGGAAGAAGAAGAAGAAAGCACAACATACCTGATCTGGACCAACGCACGTGGGTACAGGTCCCATGTCAGCCCATTAACTTGTTTACCTCGCACACACTCGGCTTAGAGACACATCTGGAGGCAGCAAATATTTTGTTTCCTCTTCGACGCTTGTTGAAATTGAAAAACCACTTTTGTGCCCAAATGTCCAGACGTCATTGTCCAGTCTCCGTCCTCCAATCTTTATTTCATCCCCATGTCTTTCCATGTACTTATTCCAACTAAGATTTAATTCAATTGTTAAACTTGATCTAATCTCATCACATGGATTCTTCCTTTCTCCGGAGTTCTCGTACTTGCACTGTGAACCGTGCACGACGTGCTTTGGCAAAGAGGAACAAGCTGCCGGGTCTGGAAGATTTTTCCGCTCCATAAATTCCTATTTCGAAAATATCCTCGATAAGATATCCTCAGTATGACTTAGCATAACAATGCAGGGGGGAAATATCTCATGGCCGTAAGTCTGAAGTGTGTGAATGGAGAGTCTAGTGGATTCTCGCCTGTGTCTTATCTCTGTCTCTCGTGTCACCTCCTCCACCTCCTGCTCGCTGTCTCTTCCTTGGTCTTTTGCACCTGTCGCTCAGCGTTCTCTCGTGTGAATGTCCAGGCAGGAAATGAACAAAATAATTCTATGTCCATTCGTTTCAAAATGAAGGCATGCAACTAAACCAAAGCAAGCTGACGGAATATCAATATGAAATAATGCGGAAAGAAACATATCGTTGTGAAATAGAAATAGATAGAATACAAATACAAATAGAAAAACACATATTTCTTCAACCGCTGTGAATAGATATTTCTTTCTAAAATACTCCCTGGTATTTGCAGTTCTCCTCTTGATTTCTAAAGATACAATATCTATGTACACAAGCTTGTACCTGTGCCTTTTGGGGGGGGTGGATTTTGTGTCTTTACAAACCTTTGCTGTTCCCCCGGATCCCCAGAATAGCTCCTTGTCCTTTGCTACAATGTTAAACCAAATAAAAATCAATTCAGAAAGAAAAAATGACAAAAGGCAAGTTTAGGTGTTTTGCACATTTCAACAACAAGGTCAATTCACCGAGCTTTTAACATAAAATACAAAAGGCATCATGACTAATTGCAAAACGCAACAGAAGACAAAAAAAGATTCATCAGTTTCAATTGACGATCCTCCGTCTGTGATGCATCACCTTCAGGCGCTGCTGCATCGCATCTTATGCATGAGACAACTTAGGTTATTGATTAGCAGTCAGTCTGCCGGGGCAGAAAACGTATGCGAGGCGCAGGGTCACGGGGGGGGGTGTGAACTGGCCAAGGGCTCCGAGGAGAAATGATATTGTAAACCGCTGTTGCCGCCGGTGCGCGGCGTCACCCAGGAAAATGATAACCATTCGTCATACGAGCCAGGGCATTAATTATACCCATTCATAATTAAGCTGTAACCTGACACTGAGTGAATACTGACCCCACAGGAGCAATCGCGGTCAATATTTCCCATACATGACCAACGCATCGCACCGAGATCAATATCGTGACTCGTTTTTAAACTGAGATCTAATTGTCAAGGTCACATGTTCCAAACCAATGGAAGATGGGGATATTCCTCATGTCAGTACCATGGCTTGGACATGCTACGTCAATAACGCCATTATCAATTTCCAGGCATCCGGCCAGTTGGAAGTTATTTATGATGTATTTTTACTATCGTGCTCGGAGACAGAATAATGGCCTTCTGAGTGCGTTTAATCCACATAGCAAACAGAGCCATGTATTGATCCGCTGGTGTGAACTCACTCAGTCAGACAGACAGAGAAAAAAAAAATACTGATCCCGGCGGATAAAAAGTCGCACCTAATGAGAGGCATGGCTCCATCCCGGCAAATCTAAGGTGGGGGACTCTTGCTTGACATTGGAAAAAAAAAGATTTATTTGTCACCTAAACAGAGTTGAGCAGCCTTTGAGATGAATGTGTGGAGGTGAATAAGTGAGCAGGGGAGGGAGTTGCATGGATTCAAATTCAGTCGTGAGGCCTCCGTCATGCTGGGGCCCAATGCACAGCTGGAGTTAAAGGGAATCAATAATCCTGCCCGTGGAAATTCTTACATCAAACAGACATTTCTCCACTGTAAAGAATATAAACTAGTCTCTCGTTTGATATTCTACTTTTTGCCGCAATGCAATTAATTCCTGCAGTTCAGATGTTAGAGTCACTTTGAGAGTTGCCTAATGAACCACGGTCACGTCAGCATTAAACTCACATCTGACGATCCTCATCGCGCCGTAAAAAAAGTTGTGTGTCGCTTAACGCCACCGTGTTTTGTGCGATGACAACTGCACTGGATGTGATTTATGTCCGGTGTTACCGCACTGTGTGCCGCACAGCTCAGGCAACAGGGATCCGGTTCACACCTCGTAACACCTTCGATGGTAATCCTTCCAGAATAATGACACTTGAGTCCTGGATGAATTTGCACAGTAAATAATCTGCGGATACAAGGGACAAGATTTACAAGTGCGCCGTAAATAAACTTTTTACACGAGATCTTATTGTCCTGGAATGCCATAAAGACAGGGAATTCTAAATCATCTAAAAGCCAATATATTTCCTTATGGCCGTCGCTGCTTCTCATTCTCCTGCAGTCTCAGCTCCCCATTACACGATGAAGAACTCTCGTCTTCCTCTCCTCTCCTCTCCTCTCGTCTCCTCCTTGCTGAGACATAGATAAAGGAGATCAATACAGGGGTGGAGCTAGTTTTGGTGCCAGGGGGGCACTGGTCCCATCTGAAATCTGATTGGCCCCTCAAGTGCCCCCAGCCTGTCACCAATCTAAAAAAACTAGTCACTTACTGACAACAATACATTTGTTAAGTATTTTAAAGCTTTTTTTTATGTTCATTATGTGCTTAAGTAAGGAACAATTTCCTAAATATATTCAATGCTGTGTGTCTTTGCTCGAAGCTACAGAGCTAACAGTATACACCTTACTGACTTAGGGATTGCACAAGTACGCTGGACATATAATTGGCCCCTCTCAGTAAATTGTGGCCCCTTAATGGCCCCTGATTAAGAAAAATCCCAGATCCGCCACTGCACTGATTCCCTTCCTATCCCTCTAAGTGGTTGGAGACAGCTGCTGGTGAGCATAGCTTTGCATAAAGACTGGAAACAGGGGTTCATACGTATGTATTTGCTTAATGAAGGATGGAGCATGAAAATATCAATTTGGAAATGTACAGGTGGTCCATCTCGCCGCTGGCCCACTAAGAGCTTTGAATATAACAAGCAGAAGAGCATAGAGAGCATTTCATCTACTGTCAATGCAAATAAAGCTGTTTCAAGTATATTCAATAAGTGTCGCCTCGATCTCCCTTGTGTCGTGTTTTAAAATTCTCACTTGTACAGTTAAAACTGCATTGTGCACAAGTTAAATGGGCGTCTAATGTTATTAAATATACTAAATACACTGAATGAAATGTTAAGATGACTTCAGAAGGTCACGTTAGATTAGAGTCTTGTGTCCTCGCCCCCCTTGGAAGGGACAGTTACAGCACTTACAGCCCACCTCGGTGTCCCTGGGGTGGGCAACATACTGAGTGTCTGATTAAAAACAAGTTCTCCCTGACATAATGTCGTTGGTGTGGAATCAACCCTCCCAACTGCGTCTCGGCCCTTTTTCTAACTAACTTTTGTGCACAAGTTCCTCCAGAACACCCCGAACTAACTGAATTTGGTGTTTCTTCACAAGCAAAAAATAAATAAATAAAATAAAAGTTCTGCATTCGGCCGGCAGCACAACTTGTTCTGTGTGGTTTTAGCACTTTGTTCACAGTTTTAAAGAGACCCCCCTCAGGGTTGGAGGGGGCGGGGGGGGGAACTGTGCACACAGATTTGCAATTGTTATCGCAAAAAAAAACAAAAAAACATGGTCACAGATTTACACACTGGTCCCACCGGTTTTCATGTCATCTTGATTTTCTTGTTTGACGTCTAATTTTGATGAGCTGAGAAACATGGAGGAAGATAAAAGAGAGAGTGGCCGACGCGGAATAAAGAAACGTACAGTGTAGAATACAGAAGAAACAATTAGAGTCCCTGTAATAACAGCTGAACTGGGAATTCTCAAAGTCAGTAAAACCAAAAGCCGAGTGCAGTAACTAGGGGTCATAAACCTCAGCACGGAACACAAAGTGCAGTGATACGGAGGAATGCACACGCTGGGGGATTTCAGCACAGGGGAAAGGCCTGATGTTATTTACCTGTAAGGGACCATATCTCAGTGTAGGTGCAGTGTATATAGGATTGCTCCCCTGAATGTTGTCAGGGAGGGATTTCTATAATAGCAAGGGAGGGCTGAGATATATATATATGCTCAACATCAGCACTGCTGGCAAAACACACAATGCTTGTGTATACGCCGGCACATAATGAATATCAACATGCACACAGGCACATAATGTACGGCACTGAAATGCTCGGTTGCACACGTCCATATATGGACCCACATACACACACGGGTGAGGGGGGGGGGGGGGGCTGCTACCCAGGCTAAGAGGCTGATGACCCTCGGCTAGCTCCTTATCAGTCTAAGCTGGTCCGGGCTTAAGGATAAGCAAAAACCACTGGAACTGACACTTTGGGTAAATTCATTCAAAAAAACACCGTAATGTAGAAATTTCTGCAGCCATAAATGATTACCTCTGCTTTTTCACCATATGTATCGGTATAGGTATAATTGCCTCGTAAATACACAGTGTTAAACTTTTATTTTCCGCTTGAGGCTGAGGACTGGCTATGCATGCATGGTTCATGATATACAAATACACAGTAAATTGCACCCATTTGGCTATGGCAGGTATTCCCCCCCCCCCCCCCCCCCCCCCCACAATGACACTTTTTATTACAAGCGGCTGAAAGGGAAGTAGTCGAGAGCTTCGTTCGCCCCTGAGGTTTTAAATCTTGCATTCGTGTATTAGATTTGCCAAAGACAGATCAGTCGGTGGATTGAATCAGAGGAGTTAAAACTGTCCTCGAATTTCTCAGCCACTTAAATCCCACACGAGCAGAACTCGCCAAAGCATCGCAGTCATTTCAGCATTGGTGAACTCGCAAATCCCTTTTCTTCTGCCTCTCGCGGCTTAGGGCTGCAGAGCGAGCGGCGGCGTGGCGGTGGGGCTACGGCAACGAGTCTTTGAGGTATTCAAACACACACATGCTTAGACTGGACCGGTGGAAACAGCGTGTGGGGTGGTGGGCGTCTCGCAGGTAGGCCCCTGCGTGTTCATGTGGGTCTTTGTTGCCGTGTGTCCATCTAATGCGTGTGTGCATGTGCGGCCTGTAGATATGCGAACATACTTGCGTGCCTTTGTTTTCATGTGCCTATTTAGATGTGCATATACATCCAGTGGAGTGTGCCGCTGTGCGAGACTCCAGCACCGCTTCCTGGAGTCTGGCTCGGCGCTGATAAGGACGTGATCCTCTCAAGACTTAAACACACTGCGAATGGAAGAGACAATTAGTGCTCCGTTGTTTTACAATCAATAAAGTTGCTGCAGCACAGTTAAAACAGGAGAGGACTATTGAATTAGTATGATGATAGGTCACTTGTTGTCACTGTGGACACTTTAACTATTTTCTCAACGCCTGGTCTCCAATAATGGCCGGGGGGGGGGGGCGTGGCCAACACAAAAGATAATAGAGGCACGCCCTCAAAATCAAGGGCGGATAAACTCCAAACTCCTGGTTCCACATTAAACCTGTAGGTCGTAAATGTTATGTTTCAATCATAGGCTTATTTAACAGATTCCATGTGTTATTAAACCTACATATATTTAAATAATGTTAAGTTACTGACAAATTATTTGTACAATCAACCTAAAAACTGATGTGCACTGAACTTAATTAATTTTGTTTTGTGCAACCACTTGACAAAATTATTAGTTTTCTATGATGTCAGAATAAAAGATGGTTCTAACCTCTATCATCTTCTGGAAGGAAGTTTTTCAAATTCTGACTTTTCAGAATATAGATAATTCAGGTTATTCCACTATTTTCTTTTAACATTAAAAGGTTATTGCTGTCAAGGGATTTTTTATTTTTTGTATTCCCGATGAAATTGTCTCTTGGTCAGTATATGACCCCGAGGTGGGATGTCCCCCACACCACTTATATAACTGTTATTGTTCTGTTTCACTCACTTGGGGTAAATGTGTGAATCCACTTTGTCATCCTTCAATCCATATACTACACCTGCAGCTATTTCACAATAAAAACCCCGGTGAGAGTAGAAAGGTTTCTCTCCACAGAATTGCTTTGGGCTTTTAACTTGAAAATGCTCACGGTGTGTTGAGTTTGTATTAACAACGTGATGCAATAACTTTAACAAGGCAAACTGGAGCAGCAAAGGGAATTAGAAATAAAGGTCGGCCTCTGCTGACACCTTCCACAGCTGAGGTAAATAAAAGCCCCAGTCACGATTCGAGGAAACACATTAAACAAGAGCTTTTTTAACGGGTGTGCCAAGAAACATTTGGTTTTGTTTTTAACTTAATACGCCATTCAGTCTATGCAGTTCGAATTAGCAACTTGAGGTTTGATTTATACACTGCTCGCTTTAAAATCCAACATTAATCTCCCGTGTTGGACGCCCCCCCCCCCCCCCCCCACGGCCTCATTAATTGTCAGCCTGGCGTCGCCGAACACTTTAATAACAGGGAAGCATCAGGCATCACCTGCTTTTCTGAAAAACAACAGGGCCCAATTTGTCACGTAGTTGCACGTGTATTAGCCACCAATCCATCTCCCCTTCCTAAAATACCAGGCTGCTCCCCCAATTTATTTAGCACCGGTGGGAACCTCCTTCCTCCCTTCCTTCCGTCTTTTCCTCCCCATTCCTCCTTCGTTCTCCTCTCCACCGCCATCCGTCTCCGCACGATGCCCCGGGCCAAGATCAAACTGTGAATTACAGAAGTCCTTGAGAAACCCTGATTCAGACGATCCAGACGGCCCCCATGTCTCCTCGTGATCCCTGGCCGTCCATCTATTATTCCCGTTAAGGCTATTCCCCCTTTGCCCCTTTTCCCTCCTCCACACCGGCCCTCCTGTTACCTCCATCAGTTTATATCGGTCAGCAGGATGGAGGGAGCAGACAAAGAAAGAAGAAGAGTTTTAACTAAAACCAAAAAAAACAACTCCTCTGCACACCAGTGATGCCGATTTTCAAATTCTCCAGTTCTCCACAGTTCTGCATCGTTTATTTATATTAAAAAAAGGATTTGTTAATCATCATTTTGAAAGCTTCCCTTCACTTTCAAACACACACAAAAAAAAACCACTTTACAAATTTGAATTCTTAGTATAAAACAGAATTCAATGAGGTGAAAAATTACAGATTTGTGCAATTGCTGCAAGAAGAAGTCACATCTGTAAAACCAGGGCGGGCAATTAGGATTACACAGGCTTCAAAAGTATAGATCCACGTATCTGACTAGTCTGCTAATTGATAAAGTCCTCTGCGGCGATCAGAGTGCAAATGCCCACCAGTGTCCGCTGTGTTCGTCTGAGTGCAATATCAGGATACCGCATTGCAGGACACAAAAAAATGATTAAATACAATCTCTGATGTCTTATCCAAGAACACATCTAGCCTCCACATATAATGGCTTCTGAGCCAACAGTGAAGTGGGTGTGCTGGGTCTGTAAAAGCCATTACAGAGATAAAAAATGAAGAGAGGAAAGAAGGTGGCAGCTGAGTAAAGAGCGGAGGAAAGAAAAAGAAAAAAAAAACCTGATTAATCAGAACCAATATTCATTTAATTTGTGCCTTGACCCTCTGGATTTTCTCCCATTCCTCTTCTTGGCAGTAGTTTGACGGACAAGCCTTGGCAATTGTATCAAGGTGTAGTGAAATATGTCATACGTCTTTCCTGGTGGACTGATGTCAACCCCACTCTCATATGAGACGCTGTTTGTGTGACAAATGGCCCCGGGGCGTTCCAGCCAGAGCGGATGAGGGGCAGAGGGAGGGACGCGGGGGCCATTTTAATATTAGAATGATGGAGATGCTGCTCCTGTTTGCCACTGAAGGGCCGGCAGCCAGATTTCTTCTTTGCAGAAATGAATTAAGCTCAATGTCCCCCCCCCCCCCCCCCCCCCCCCCCCGCACCCCACACACACAGGAGACAGGAAGTTTACAGAAGCGAATAGAATGGGAAGAAAACTGGTGCTGCTGTTTCGAAGAAGAGATGATTGATGAGATGCGAGATCGGGATTTGCTTTGGCAGAATTACTTGGGCCTGTCCTGAAATTAGAGTATCACTGCTCCTCACTGCATTGTTTGGTATGCGTCTTGAGTCTGGACTGTTTCACATGAGACTCTCTGTGCGTGTGTGTGTGTGTGTGTGTGTGTGTGTGTGTGTGTGTGTGTGTGTGTGTGTGTGTGTGTGTGTGTGTGTGTGTGTGTGTGTGTGTGTGTGTGTGTGTGTGTGTGTGTGTGCGTGTGTGCGTGTGTCTAATCTCTATTTACCCAGAGACGGTTTGCTCAGCACTTAGGGTCTTTTCGCAGTAGCACTCTGCTCCACACTTACAAATTGCTAAAGAAATATTCTCATCTCGCCGTTCATCAAGTACAAGGGAATAAGCACCTGATAAATGCTTCAGGACATTTTGATAGTAGTGGAAATGAGGAAGACACAAAAGTTTCCCCGTCGCGGTCACACCGGGACAGGGCTGCGGGGAGGATGTTTATTGGCTGGAACTGGGTGACAAAGGCAGCGTGCGGTGGACGAAGTCATTAGGATTAAAGGGCCAATCAGATGCTAATCATCTGATGCTGGGGGACAAAATGGGGTCTTGTTTGCCGGTCACACGGTTGAAGCAACACAAATAAGACAGGGAGTAGGAGGACATATCATGCACACATGCACATACTCTAATGTAGGCAAGCACTCACACACTCACACACTCACACACACACACACACACAAACGCAAGCCCAAAAGAGTGCAGGTGTACTAGATGCACCGTCATGGCCGAGTGACTGGCGGACTGGCAAGGTCACACCGATTTTGGATGAGTACGGCGGGCATCACTGAACCCTGCACTGACAGCGGAAGAGGAGGATGCACATGCACGCTCGCAAAGCTATACACACAAGCCTGTGGGGGGGTCTCTCTCTCTCTCTCTCTCTCTCTCTCTCTCTCTCTCTCTCTCTCTCTCTCTCTCTCTCTCTCTCTCTCTCTCTCTCTCTCTCTCTCCCCCACACACAGTCACTTGTAGGCACAAAGTACAAAACACACGCACACACAGAGGAGAGAGAGAGAGAGAGAGAGGAGAGAGAGAGAGAGAGAGAGAGAGAGAGAGAGAGAGAGAGAGAGAGAGAGAGAGAGAGAATGCACAAGGGCAAAGCAGCCTCCATGATTAAATTGGTTTATTTAAGAGGGGGAGAGCGAGGTTGGCAGTCAGGGAGCAAAGGCAGATAGGGGGTAAATACATTTAAATGCATTTGTATGGTTAAGCATATATACTGTAAGTAAAGGATGCCATAGGGGAAGTTAGTATGGAAACAGTATAACCGAGGCAGGTGAACATACAGTATAGAAAAGCTTGAAAGAATATTAAGAGAGCAGCTTGCAAAATGCATATAAATCCTACATATAAATTATACACAGGAGTGCACGCTATACCACACTTAAGCACACCGACGTGTACGTAAACATACACAGTCGCTGTCAGAGACAAGCGGTTGCTTGAGACTGGAGCGGTTCCCAACTGCCTCTTTGACAGGCAGCTAAACCGCATTAGCAGAAACAATGGAGCACTCAATCTCTTCCACGCTCCCTGGAGAGTCCCGGAGAAGGGGTGGCGGGGTGAGCGGAAGGAGATCCAGCCTAATATACGTTGGGAGGCTGAGGCTTTGGCGTGACCCTTTTTTTCCACGCGCCTGTCTGTCAGCTGGTAATTGAGGAATAGCAAGGTGCAGGCCGGAGCCCGAGTCGGTGGATAAGTAATGATCTTCTCGGGTCATTGAACCCGGTCCATTACGGTTAATCTAATCCGAGAAATAAAGAATGAAATACACCTATACGAGGCAACGCCGGAGCGGATCAGTGCTCATGCCAATGTGTCAGCACTCGCGCTAAGAAGTGTTGATCACCGCCTGCTTGAAAGGCAGCGCAAAGACAGCTGACTTCCACAGAGCAGCTGCTTTAAAGAGTCTGTTTGACCACAGCCTGTCTGTCAGCCTCCTCCTCTGTCTTTCAAGCACTTTTAATAGTTTCTTTCTGCCACCTGGGGGTCGTGGAATAAACTGTAAACATGAAAATGGACGTGTATGGACTAGGTCTGCCTATTTACACACGCCCAGCAGACAGGCAGCTAACATGGGCGAGCATGACCATCAAGACCAAAACCTCGCGCCACCTGAACAGTTTTTTTCCCCCATGGCAGTGGGGCTCACAACCAAGCCCCCTGCACCACACTGACTCTGGCTTTATCCGACCTTTTTTTTTTTTTCTGCTGAAAACTGCTTCTTGCAGCGACAGAAACCGAGACTGATGGGAGCAGTGAGAGTGAAGCAAAGTGCAAAGTGGGAACCATAAAACCAGATCAATGGGCTGAAAAATGCTAAAATGCTATGAGGAGCTGAGGGGGACCTGCAGATCGAATGATAACTCTCCGTGGATGTCATTTGAAGTGATCCGTTACAAAATCAATTGACCAATTGTTAAAACGGAGATATTAATTAGTGCAGCTTTAAATGGTTCCCTTGCTTCCTTAAGGCGCTTGGGTCTGTGTGTAGCCTAGCTTAGCATAAAACAGTGAGGCAGGGAAAGTCCAAAGTAAATGTTTGAACTGACAAATGCTTTCTCTTTCTTTAATGCCCAAATATATACAGTATGTCTATGAATCGTAGAAATCACTGTCTGTCTGTATGTGGAACGCATTTCTCAAGAACCGTTCATCTTATGAGCTTCACACTCGGCACGTGTGTCGTTAAGGGCCCAAGGACGTGCAGTTTTCAATTTTGTTTGATTTGGACTCATGATACGTACAAAATTATAAAACTTTGAATAATCAGGCGACCAGCGATCAGCAGCAGTGGCAGGGACTCGTTGAGGTAAATGACATTGTTGTGAGGGACAACAGGTGAATTCACGGTGTGCAGCAGCAGCGGTGGCGTTCAGGGTTCAGGTCAATCACTGCTGGTCACTTTTACAGTTTCAGAAAGAAAAGCCGCAACAAACAGGCATGTTTAGAACGAGATCACTGTGTTTGTGTAGACCAGGGGTCGGCAACCTAAGGCACGTTATGTTTTGAAAATGTTGTGTGGCCCGAACGTCCGGTGTTAAGCGGCACTTTGAGACAAGGCACGAAAGAAGTTTCAAAGATCAGGAAGACAAGGGAGAATCCATCAAACGTGCAGTGAAGCAAACTGTCTCAAAGTCTTTGAAGCAAGCTTTTGCAATTCTGAATATGAGTGTGGTTGGTGGGGTTAATGACAAACTTATTATTGCAATCACAATGAGATAAACATGTTTCTTTAAAGTGTTGTTCTATATATAGCCAATATGGATGGAATAAAATGGCATGTCTGTTGGAAATATTAATGTGGTTCAATAATAAAACTTAATTGATTTTTTATATGGCACACTAATTCACTAGAAAATGTAAGGTTTTGAGAGAAGTTATCAGCTGAAACTGTTCCCGGGCGACCGACAGATGGATCCGGTGACTGTGCCTCTTCACAGTCAAGTTGTTGCCAATAAAGTTTCCAGGTTTATGCTCGTGCAACTAAAACGATGCTCAATGAACACATTCGTTTTACAGCGTTCCAAATCAAACGTTCCAAATCAAACACCAAAAAATCATTTATTGTTGTTTTTTAAATTTCTGTTCATGTGCGGTTTAAAGAAACGAGACAAACAGCGCAAATACTCGTGTGAATAGAAATTTTCTTATCAGGACTGGGTGTTTTTCCCACTCCTGCTCCAAACACCTCCTGACTCCGAGCGCATATTTAACCAAAAAAGACACAAGGTTGACAATCCATCTTCTTCTGTCGCTCTCCAAAGTGAAAGAGAAAAGCCGCTTTTCCCAAAAAAGTGTTGAACTATCATTTTAAGCAACGTAACGATTTCTTGCTGGTCCACATATGGCCCAACTTCAGCTCCGTCCAGCACTGCAGAGCCTCCCATCAACGTGATATACGAGTCATGACACGCAGCCTCTCTCTCTATCTCTCTCTCTCTCTGGCTCGCTGTCCAACACATTCCCATCTTCTATATTAGATAATGCACAGCCCACCATGTAAAGAGCAATAGATTATTCCATTCGTGGTGACAACAGAGGAGAAAGGGGGAAGGGAGGGGGGTGAGGATTAAAATGCAGGAAAGAGAGAGAGAGGAAAAGAGAGGGATCGAGAGAGAGGGAGAAGGAGGGACTTAAGGCTTAATGGAAATAAGTTTATGGGGTAAACTGCCAACTGTCAGGCAGTTTGAAAATATGTTTTATGTATGAGAGTTTCAGGAACGTGTATTTTGGAAAACAAAATGTATCTTTCCCTAATCCACCCTCCTCACCCCTGCCGCCGGCGTAAATCTCTCCCCAGCACTAATGAACTATTATGACAAATCCAGAGAATATATTTACTGTGTTGACAGAGGCTCCTCCGTCCCACAGGACCTGCCTGAGTTATCACCTTCCCCCCCCCCGGCCTCTGTCTCCTTCCCTGTTTCCAGTTGTAACTCTCTTTCTCTCCCACTTAGCCATATGTGGAATGACACATGTATCTCTCATCTTCTCCCACAGAGCGACGGGGCCGTGCGCCGCCGCCGCCGCCCGCCCGCCGCCGCGTTCTGTGTGGTGTGTAGTTAGCAGAGTCTGCGCCGTGTGATGTATTGAGCGTAATGGCCAATAGAGTTTGTCGAGATTAATTGTTACTAATGGCTAACACAGTTAGAGGTGAGTGATGGCTGCTACGCCGCATACACAAATCAAGTCGCGACTCCCACTGCAGCAACTGGCTCCGTCTGCTCCGTCACCTACAGTCTGAAACAAAAGAGCAGCGTGGAGCCATGAAGCAGCTCGTCGGACACTAGCTACCCTTCTGGTCTGAACTGTGGAATCCACTAATTGACTCCTTACTCCTCAAGAAGAGTAAACTGTCGGGTATCGAGTTGTTTTAAAGCGGCACAATGCCAGATTCGCTCTCGGCTACGCTTGGGCTCCACCTACAGGTGAGATGCATGATTCGCTGGAGCGGTCTGAGCCTCCCCGTGCACACAGCCGTGCACACGTGCGTTTTGTCGACAAGCTGACGGAGAATAAACCATCGACCTCAGGAGCCAAAGGATCAATTGACGTCTGGTGGGATATATATGTACATCGTTCAGCTCCGAGTAGCACAGTTGCATACAAGCTAACACAGCTGACAGAGTTATCGATGTCCGAGCATGATGTGCATCAAATTGCCAAACCTCTATCGAAATGGATTTACCTGGTTTGTAGGGAGTCGACAACTTCACATACGCAGCCAAGCAAGCAGCACAGCACAAGACGTAGCAAACATGCTAACTATTTATTTGTCCAACACCAACAACACCAGGTCGGCATCTGTCCTGCATCCTTTGGCCTCTTTTAGCTCTCGTATAATAAACTCTGAAAGTCACTCACTCATTCTTATTCAGTCACTTTCTCTTTTCTTCTTCTTTGTTTCTTCTGACGATGTCCTCCTCGCTTTCTTCGGTGGCTCTGTCCTGATGTCCACACGTAGAACGGCGAGCTAGTTGTCTCCTCTAGCTAGCTGCTAGCTTTGGCTCTTGTTTTTGGTGTGTGACGGATGCAGTAAAGTGGGTCGTTACGAGTTACTTAGAACAGTTCCAGGCGTCCATGTAGATGCCATTTTCCCTAATATTAGTTTGTGTACAATCAAAATTATTTTTAAGCTGTTATTTAAAAGGTATGAAAACGACCTAATGTTCCTTTAAAGTTATGAACTGTGAGCCGGAACCAATCAGGCAGAAAGTGCATCATGTTTTCCAAACAGGTGGTACGCAGCTCGGGTGGCAGCATCACGACAGGAAGTGGTGTGTGAACGATGAATATGCATATCGCAATAGAGGAAAAGATTTTAAGTGTAATCCATCTTAATCGTGTCTATGCAAAATCCATACAAGAGAAGTTAACAGCAGGAGTGGAGCCGCGGATTTAAAACAATTTCCCAACAGTTTGACTAAGAATCAACTTAAATACGGTGGAAGCCCGGAGCTTAAGTACATTTGCAAGAAAAAAAAGGTTTTGTGACAATGCCCCACATTCAAACCTGGATATGTCAAAAAGGTAAAACTGAAATCAAGCCTGTACCAGAACTTCAGCACGCTTCACAGAGCGGGGGGGGGGGGGGGGGGGGGAGTTATTTGCCCGTTAAACGACCACCAGACCCACAAAAGCCCGACTGAGACGGCGTCTGTTGCGGGGGGGAAAGAATCAAAAGCGACAAGTTGAATTGATTTTTCCCCGTTTCAAATTATGAGAAACACTAATCCAGAGGGCATGTTCGCAAACAGCAACTGCGGGTGCACAGATAGTCCGACTGAGGAAACCAGACGCTGTTATGTGTATTTCAGAGTTAAATAAACACTGTATTTTTTCATTAACAGCGAAGTCGTGTGGCATTTTGACAGAAACCTCATTCTGTATCATAAACTGATCCTCCTCTCCTCGGCCTCTGCCTCCCGTTAATCAAAGAATGCGACTTGACAGATGTTTGAGGAAGTACCCATCATTCCCCCCAGGCCAGGATGACTCATCTGGTGTATGCCTGCCAGTCCATCACCCCTCCTTCCTCCTCCAATTCACTCCGTCGCCGCTCCTCTTCATCTCCTGCCCCCACCTCTGAACTGGACCACTCGTCTTGCTTTTGCGGAGACAAAGAGTGTGTCATTGCTGCTCGTCTCTTTCAACCGGGCGACTTGACGGCTCTGACAGCACGAAGGGTAGAGGAGCCATCGCTCTGCTTCATGTCTCACTCCTGTTCCGATGCTCCATCCGTGCACCCACAGCACCTCCGCCCCCTTGTTCAATCTCCAGGGGGCCTAAAATCCCACCACCTCACTTCATTAGCATGATATTCCAATTCCCTTGCCGGCTTACTCCTCTGGTATCAAACAAATTGCTCTGGGAATCATGGTGGGATATACCCCGCTCACTTTCATCCTATGCACCCTCAGTTAGTTTCACTCTCAGTCTATTTATCTATCTATCCATCCATCCATCCATCCATCCATCCATCCATCCATCCATGGAGAGATATATGAATGAGGTTCAGAGCAATGGTGGGAGAGATGAAGTGTAACAGCGTTTACATGGCTGACTGGTTCAAACCCACTTACCCCAATGATCTATAATGAGTTTGCATCTCACCACTTTTACCCTTGATGTGACACTCCGCCACGTTCCATGATGACTGTTTTCAATTTGTTATTTTCCACTTTGTTGACACATGACGCATGTACGGATTCACTTTGCCTCAGGCCCAACGGTTAACGAGCAGCGAGAGGCACGGGCCTAATTGCCGTCTGCCATGACGACAAAAAGTCCCATAATAATCGTCCATGCTGGGCTGCGCTGCTTGTCCCGACCAGAGCAGTGTCGGGGACTTGGAGATTGTTTGTTAGAGAACTCAGATAAGTCGCTGCAGCTCTACATCCGAGCAACTATCTGACTTTAATAAAACTCACCCCCTCTCGAAAGGTTTTTTTTTTTTTTTTGATTGATTAAGAACAAACTGTTTTCCTTTTGATCACATGAGATAAAGTCTGATTCCACCCAGAAGAGGACACAGTGTCGCTGCAGTTTTAAATCTGACCAGACAATTTACAACGGCAGGAGGAAGTGGGCCAAACACTCCATTAGACGCAGCGACCTTGTGCAGCCCTTTGAAGCGTCTCACTGTGTCTCGGTCTCTTCCTCCGTCTTCCTCGTAGAAAATAAAGATTGCCACGCAGCCGCCATGTCACCGGAATGGATGCGAGTGATGGAGGGTCTCACTCGACTCCTTCCCCCTTCCAGGGTGGACAGGAAGAAGGAAACACTCTGTCCTACAGCACCTGAATGTCAACTGTGGACCACTGCTGTGCTATGTCCCCCTCTGTTGGTGATCGATAGTACACAGCAGCGGTTCCTAAACGTAGGGACCTCCACTGCCTCCTGCATGGAACAGCTGCTCTCTGGCAACTTCAATGCAAATATGACAGAGCAACTTTTTCCTGGGAAAGTGCAAACTGCTGCACAGGAGTTTCAATGCGGTTGAATTAGAGCTGAAACAACCGGATGGCAGAATAAACAGAAACAGGATTCTGGGGCTAATTAAAGGTCAATTATAGTTGTGCAAAGAGCACAGTGGCTGATTCATAGCACTGGCAGTGTGTGTGTGTGTGTGTGTGGATCTCGGAGCCCATCGCTATTGTCTGACGATGGCTTAGTCTCTGGGGGCCAATAGTTTGGGTCTGCCAGTGTAGACAGCAGATATATGGACCAAGACTCCATCTTCCATTTGCCGTACACCGTTTACAATCCCACTAGTTTCTTTTATCACTCGACACTTCTGTAGGTGTAACAGGTCCAGACGACATTTTGGTTTATCTCTATTTGAATCCATCTCAGAATGCAGATTAATTAAAAAGCTGATAGCTGATGCATTTGCTCTCCACTGTTTTCCTGCGGGCAACCACAGTCTCCTTAAAAGTGATTTGTCAAACTAGAAAACGGAAAATCCGGACCCCAAACTGTGTCCTTCGCCTTCAGATTCTGAAAATTCATTGTTAATAGAGGTTTTTTTATTGAGTAATGCAGCAGCACATACAGCGGTTCAAACTATATCTCCACTTCTCTCAATAACCTTGAAAGCAGATCAATAATAATAAATAATGGTTTAATAAGACACAGTAAATAAAGGAAGGGGCCAATCTGCAGAATGAGTGAGTTAACTTTAATATAGGTCTACATTTTTACTGAAATACTAATAATTACTCAATAGAAATTCAAATTGATTTCTTTCAATTGATCATTTTCTTCTCATGTTTTCCAATCCTCTAAAATACACGTGATCACTGCATGTACTGCACCTTCTACTACCCTCTGTGACCAGTAGATGGCAGCAGATTCCACATTACAGTTCCCATCATCCCAGTTCAGCCTGCAGAGGCTTCACCGACTCGTCTGACGCGTCTGAGTGTTTCACTCCAACTTGTTGAAGAAGCAAAACAAGTCAGGGACTTTTTTTTTTGTCTACACATGCAAAGTCTCTGATTGGCTGGAAGTTTTGGAGTAGTTGTTTTTTTCCCCCTTTGCTGAACCTCCCCCTATAAAAAAACCTGTGATGATATGAAAGCTTCATTCTTTTGAAGTGCGCAACCCGAGCAAAATTGATGGAATTACGCAGTTGGAAGAGGGAAAGTAAACTTTGACACTGGACGAACTCGTGGAATATCACTTCTAATATCAGAGTTCAGGCTGTTCTTTCACAGTCGGGTTATACTTTTCTCAGCTTTGTTCCCTTTTTTTCTAACGGTTTCTGAACTCGGGAGCCAAAGCGCTCTTTACGCACAGTTTGCGCCATGGTGAACTCGTGCCTCCAACTGAGCGGCTTCCTCGTCAGCTGCCTCGGCTGGCTGGGCATCATCATCGCGACGGCCACCAACGACTGGGTGAACATGTGCAAATACGGGTTGAACACCTGCAAGAAGATGGACGAGCTGGGGGCCAAGGGACCCTGGGCGGAGTGCGTCATCTCCACGGGACTGTACCACTGCGTGTCCCTGACGCAGATCCTGGAGCTGCCAGGTAAGAAACTGTTCTCATAGTTGTTTTTATTGCAATATTCTATAACAGCTCCTATTCACCAATGACACACGTATTTAACTTCGGTTGTATCTTTAGGATTGAAGTTTTTTCTTTTTCTGCTGTTTTCTTTATTTCTTTTTCATGTATTTATTTATTGTAGTGTGACCACAGGTTTCAAATATATATATATACGTGTTTCCACAGCCTACATCCAGACCACTCGCGCCCTGATGATCACAGGTTCGATCCTGGGTCTCCCGGCTGTGGGGATGCTCCTCATGTCCATGCCCTGCATCAACCTTGGCAACGAGCCGCAGAGCTCCAAGAACAGACGCACCATCCTGGGAGGGGTGCTCATATTCATAGTCGGTAAGAAGCTTCACACATAGGGCAACTCAACCTATTGGACAAAGATTGAATCCTAAAACTGAAAATTTTAAAATTATACATGAACTCACCAAGACCCCCCCTCCGACCTCGTGACACTGACCTTTGCTAACCCCACCTCAAATGCTCTCGGGCTGCGGAGAGCAGAGGATGTTGGATATGACTGTCTTCCTCCCTGGGGTGCGCACATATGCACACACTTACACACACACACAAACATACACACACACACACACACACACACACAGACACACACACTTATATGTCCCTGTTCCATCGAACCCTTCCCCCCTGGATCCCACCACATTCCTCTCCTCCACCTACTCTCATCCACACCCTGCTTTTGTCCTGCACCACATGGAAACGAAACTCGCCCCCCCTGAGTTGTCCACTTTGACTTTGCGCAAAAATATTCAGCGCCGCAGCATTTTCCAGTGCACGTGTGTCCCTCAGATGAAACTTTCTGTCATCATATTGGACTTTTTCCACCCCCCCCCCCCCCCGTGTTTGTCACAGCAAAACTCTTTCCAACTTCCAAAGCAGCCTGTATCCCCCGAACGCAAACTTCACCATATGCACAAATTAGCCAAAGCTGTTGACGGGTTTTGTCCCGAGGAACAATTTTAAACCAGTTAGGATTTTGTGTGTTTGTGTGTTTGTTTTACGCAACTGCACGGCAAAATTAAAATCCACTTGTCCTCTTGCCCTTCACTGCCTCCGTGCTGGCAGCAGAAAGGATGCCGGCGACAATTAGTTTGAGTTCAACTTTAATTATGTTTGTTTACAGGCTCCTCTGAAGCATCCGTCGGGAAGCTCTCCATTAATTCCCCCCCCCCCCCCCCCCCATTATAGTGCAGTATTCAAAAATGTATTCGCCTGTAAAGTGACTTCAGGCTGTTGTCCTGCGTTGGCCTCTGAGGCGCACTGGCAAAAATCCAAGGTGTACTACAGGAGATGTGTCCCTGTCAGGGGAGTTCAATATTTGTACAGGTCTTGGAGGAGGCTAAGCACTTCCTCTGTAGTTCAAGGCAAATATTTAATAACACCATTAAGCCTCCCCGCTCGCAAATATTATTCTACACATTCTTTGTTTCAGTGCAATGAAGCGTATGAAAATATAATAAAACTCTTTAACAGCTTGATTTTTTTTGGAAATGCTTCCCTCAAATCTAACGTTTGAAGACATTGTCAAAACTCCTCGTCACCATCCGATATCTTATCTTCAGCGCAGTCACACTCAGGTCAGACAGTTTGTGCCTGAATCCCAAAGTGAGTCTGATTGTGAAGTCTGACAACTCGCATGTGATCTGAAAGGAAACTCAGAGGAAGGAGTTTAAACACGGGCGTCTACTGCTTGGAGTTAAAAGAATGAAGTCATAGTTTATTTCATTAACCAATATGTGTCTGTGCCTTTTTATTAAATCACATATTATAAATATTTGTCTAGTCGAGCCTTAGTTACATACATTAAGAAATTGTGCTTTTAGCTGAACAATTTTGCATCCTTTGTGTGTTGACAATACAACATGGATATGTGCACAATGTACACACATCCTGAGTGTCGTATGACATGCCCGTGCACGCAAGCAATATGCACATGTGTATCTATTCTATTCAGCAGTATCATCTTGCATTTCAAATATCATCATACTGTACTTTGTGTTTGTTCACGCACACTTAGCAAGATTAGATCTGTAGGTTGCTTTAATCGTCACCATTTGGCATCCCACATTCAACAGACACATTCTGCTTCCACACTAATTAACCTGTTCCATATTTGTGTTCATGTTGCAATATTTTGTATTCCATATTTGAACTGTCTCTCTGTCTCTGTCTCCTCAGCGTTGTGCGGTATGGTTTCCACGGTCTGGTTTCCCATCGGCGCTCACCAGGAGCACGGCCTCATGTCGTTCGGCTTCTCCCTCTACACCGGCTGGGTGGGCACTATTTTCTCCCTGCTGGGCGGCTCCATCCTCACCTGCTGCTCATCGGATTTCTCCTCCTCCTCCTCCTCCTCCTACCAGGAGAACAACCGCTTCTACTACTCCAAACAGGGGGGCGGCGGCAACCAGCCACCCGATCCCTCCACCAATCACGCCAAGAGCGCCCACGTCTGAGCCGGGGGGGGGGAGATTCTGGATCCCATGTGGAAGTGTAGGGGGACTGTAACTATAGTCTGTATATAGAGACCGATACACAAGGGCAAACAACACACACATTCACATTCAGCGCAATAAGAATTAGATGCACACCGGTACTGTGAGAGGAGACACATACCACACACACAATTCAATTCAACACATACAGACAGGAGACAGACACACATCCAAACACACACAGACCTGCTTTTGTTGGAGCTCTTTTTCCATCAGTGGATTGTTTTGTCCACCTCAGAGCTCGTCTTCCTCCGGCTTCGTCCCCGAGTGCGGACTCAAACCACGAAGCTCCTAATCACCTGAGGTCTCGTGGACTGAAATATCGATCTTCTATATCACTTCTATTTTTCTATTATGCATCTATCAAGGGGAAATCTCACGAGCGGCTTCGGCGATGATTACATTTTAAAATCCCGATCTGTTGTTTTGACGAGAGCAGGGTATGACAGTGTTAACATTGTGTGTTTTCATTTTTTTTTAATTGTTTTTCATTCCTATTGAACAACTCTCTGGTGCATTTTGCTTCGTGACCGATGAAAAGAAAGGTGGCACTGGTTTTTTTTTATCGAGCTTCTCCGGGACGACAAGGTGAATGATGGGAGCTTGAAATCCCAGGAGAGCTTTTTTCGCTTTAAAGGTTTAACAGTCTGCATTGGAGCCTTAATATGTGCACTGACCTGGCAACAATAACTCACAAGAGAAAACTTTTATCCTTTGTCCAGATCTGTCATTTTATAGTAGTGTCTCTATCATCTAAAATCAACCTGACACATTCATCTTTGACTAACATGCTCTTATTTTCGGTGTGGAGACCAACTGAGAGACAAAACAGCAGCTTATCCTGTAACTACTTCTATGTTCCACTAGTATGCGTTTTAAAAAATAAAAATAAAAATCAGTATTATGTAGATTAGCTTCTCTCGAAGGAACGCTATGACTTGAATGTTCAGTTTCTCAAAACGTGCTCTGAACTGCACAGATGGAACCTTGTATTCCCAACTGGATATGTCCACCTCGGACACACACGTGGAAGCAGTGTTAGCTGGTTATTTATTGTTTCACCGATGTGCTATTGTTTGATTTTATACAATAAAAAAAGATTAAATGATCTTTGCCTTTGTCTGGAGTCTGTCGCAGGGAGATGATAAGATGTTCGCACGTAAACACACTAGAAACAGGAGGGGGGAGGATACGGGAACGACTTTGTTATGCTTTTTAATGCAGATTGGAAAATGCACGATTAACAATTGTGTGTGTGTGTGTTGTGTTACTGATTGTGTTAAACTAAGCTGAGAACGAGGAGAAATTGTCGCTACTGTGTTATATCTGTTGTATGACTCATTGACCTTGAGTTAGGTCATCACAGAAGAGTGTGTCCTTATGGGTCTGTACACACACACACAAACAGACACACACACAGATCATTTTGTCCAGTGTGTTGCTTCCCTGCTCAGATCAAGGTCACCGAGTCATGTCTCAGATATTACATGATACTCTGGAAACACTATGTGTCTCATTGTCCTCGGCTTATCTTCACAACACACAGAATCAGACGCACATCATTCTGTCAGTTTACACTGTATCACCGAATTTCCTGGCCCGCCTGTGTGTGCAGGTGTGTGTGTGTCTGTGTGTGTGATCATGTCATTGTGTGCATTCCATGTAATGTGATGCTGTTCCAGGCGCGGAGCCATCCAGTCCACAGGGGACCAGTGGGCGGGTCGTGGGCAGCCAAGCTGTCCTGTATTGCTGAAACGGAACTCGTAGTGTTGTGATATGATTTGCTAAACCGCTTTGTGTAACAACAACAACAACAAAAAAGTTGTGTAAGAAGTTTGAAATCTGTTTTTCTTTTACAGCAGCCCTTGTTACTCCGTGATATTCAATCTTTTCCAGCAATTATCTTTTGATTAAGTGTTTTCTTTTATGTTCTCTGGGATCCACAGTCCGTGATCCTGTCTATTTCTACTTCTGCCCAGAATACCACTCAGCAACACTTGGAGAACTGCCATGAATGTTTCCCTTACCACCATCTGTGTGCGTGTGTGTGTGGGTGGGTGTGTGTGTGTTTGTGTGAAGCTGGACAGAGTCAAAATTGCAGCAATACTTTTTGAGCAGTGGGTCTCTCAGTGAAAAGGGAGTGAAAGTGAAGTCCACAGTAGTGTTCTGGTTTATTGTAGCTCCAGGCTGCTGGAGGTTTTATGGGGGGGGGGGATTTTCTGCCTCCTCAAATGATTGATTTCTCCCAGTTTCAGAGAGACACGAGAATTTGCTCGTGACAACTTTTTGTTTTTATCGGTTAGATGTGTTTTGAATTTGTATTCAACGCCATTGAAACGATGCATGTGTGAATCATTTGGGTTTCACACAAAAGATTGCGAAACACCGCTCCCACGGGCAGTAAGCATGGAGATCGTTAGCTTAGCTCAACGTGCACACTGTGTGTCATGCTATCCTGACTCACAACCACCTGCTACCACCGCACCAAACACCTGTAAGACCCACTGCTCGTTCGTGTTGTCGTGGTTTCCCTGCGTGTGAAGATGCTCTTAGCAGAACAACTCTTTCTTCTCAAATACGATAAAATCCTAAACTGCTGAAAACCACAAGCAAAGCTAATTCTCCCCCTGAAGACCGTCAACAACAAAAAAGACAATCAAGCTTTGCTGTTGTTTGTCAAATTAAGGAGGAGTGATCTTCAGATACAGACCCAAAAAGCATTTTGCTAGAGCTCCATAAAAGACCCCAACAGCCGGGTCAGTCTTATAAACACAATGTGTTGTCGTTGACTGAGTGATGGACTTACTCTGGTGCAGAATGTTTCCCCATCGGTCATTGCTCTTCTCCTCCAGCCAGTGTTTGTGATCACCCTCGTCTGTTTGTTGGTTTGTGAGCAAGATTACACAAAAACAACTAAACACACTTCTTGGAAGCTCGGTGACAGGATGTGGTTTATATATATCGGGCAAGGACCCATTCGATGTTGGTGCCGACCAGCATCAGGGCGTGGCTCTGAGAATACTTTTGCCAGGGACTAATTTAAAATGCCATATTTAGAGGACAGATGTCAATGAGTGTGTGGAAGTTGGTGCCGCTTGGTTGAATTTAGGGGGGACTGTTGGGCCTTGGTTGGTTATATGCCCTCTACTGAGAGCCATTTGAGCTCAGAAGGAATTGGGACAATCAGTTTCTATATAAAATCAGTCAGTATTTCTTCCTGTCACTAGATTTACCAACTTTTTTAGACCCTCTGGCAACAAAATCTGGCAACTCGGACAAACCTTTGTCACTTTTCATACAAGCGAGTGGCCATGAGTAGAAATCCTGGCTGACACTTGACAGAACAGAATGCAATTAATTTATGTACATGTTATATTTTGTTATATAGCAGGTTAGAAACTTTCTATTGACCTAGTATTTTAAATCTGAAGAAAAACATGTGGGTCTTACTCATTTCAAAACCATATTCTCCCCCCCCTAAATGTAAAAATGATACAATTGCGTGTTTGTGTTATGTGCGTATTCGTCTTTGTGTGTGTGAATGAATGAGGAAGCTTTATTTTTTTTGGTATTTGCAATTAATAACTTTCATTGTTGCATGGAAACAATATCAACAACTCAGCAAAAACAGTGCACTCAGGAGCAAAGTAACCACACGTATGGAAGAAAGCATTTAAAAAAACAACCAAAAAATACATATAAAAACTACATTATACAACTTTTGTGCCAAAATATACAGAAGAGAAAAAAACGAATATCTATAGTTGCATATAGAAGCCAATCTCAACGAGTCGGACACACACTGACTGGACACTCGGCCACAGCGAGCACAGAGCACAGGAAGAACATGGCACGTCTTCTCCGAGACTAAATCAACGACTTTAAAAGCAGCGGTGGGCGCTATTCGATTATGTTTGTACTCCACCCCTTTTTATAGAATTGTATTAAAATAGTTTCTGCATGTTTTCTGTGGTACGCTCACACCCAGACCTTCTACAGTCCTACTGACGGTCCTATTTCGAAAATCCTTCAAAGGGAAAGGATTAAGATCTACAAAGGAGTTTAGACTACGGTTGGTAAAAATATATTTTGAGCAGATTCTCCCAGGCCTCCTCGCGACTAAAGGACACAGAGTGCAGATCTGATTAAACTCCACCCTGGGCCTTTTGTGCACACCTTCCCCGGGAGGGTCTGAGGATCGCAAAACAGCTGTAGAAAAATACTTCTTCTTTTTCGTTCCTGTTTCGGTGTCGTACTTTTTCTCCCCCCCCCCCCTCCTTGTCATATCGGCCGCTGGATGAGTCCAAACGAATACTTTCAATCGTTACAAAGAAATACAACTAGGGTTTTATTTTGAAATAACCATTGCACTACGAGAGAAGAGAGAAAAGTCAGTCTTCTTCTGATTAGTAGCTTATCAGCAGGAAGATTAGCTCTGTTGTATCTTAAGTGTTGAAGAATCTTTCCGTCTCCTGCACGCGGACAGTAAACAGAGATTGTGGACTTTGGCTTGCAGAGGATGTGATCGTTACGAAGGGATGTTCAGGAAGTAGATAGTTACTGTCAGTGGCGGAGGGGCGATGTGAGAGGAGTCGCTCCCACACCCGAGTGTTTGCTACATGTTCTACTCCCTTTTCCAAACGGAGCCTTTGCTTCCCATACCTGGGCGAGACTACATCAAGAGCTTGGACGTCTCGAATTTAATCCAGAAAATTATTAATTTTTCGCACTGAGCATAACGTTCAGTTTGGGCCTCGAATCTGAATACAAACAATTTCTGTGTGCGGCGAACACATCGTCTTTGAGTTCCCTGCACCGGTAGAGATCCCGAACAATGGCGGATTGAGTTGTAGCGCCCCGCTCGGAGCTCGGAGCTCGTTCCCAGGTATGAGACCTGAAGCCTGCGTTTGGTTCGGTTCAGTGTTCTGTTACGTCTCGTTGTTGCGTTCAGTCACCACATGCAAGTACAACATTTTACAGTTCAGCCTCGTGCGTGACGGCATGCTGCACATTCACCGGACAGTCACATTGAGGCGCAGGCGTAGACCACAAACTCGAACACACACACACACACACACATTCATTGCATGCACTCACACACTCGTATGCATCCACACGGAGCAGAAATAGTACAGAGAGGTTACTGTACAGTTCAGTGTCGGAGGCGTGACGCCGCCTGAATTCGCGGTTTTGGCTGAGATGTGAATGCAAAGCGGCGGCTGAAGGTCTTTTGGTTGAGTTGGGAGGTGAAGTGGATGAGGAGGATATTTTGGTTGAACAGTAGATATGTGAAATGTAGTGTCCTGTTTGTGCTGCTGTTGTTTTTTTTTCTTTTGTAACCCTGTCGCTAGCTGAAACTGTCGATATTGGGCGATTCTGCAAAACCTCCAATTCCTACAATATCCATATTTTAGGGAAATTTTAGGAAAAGATTGTAGTTGTGGCAAATAAAATATGTAGATACAATAAACAGTAATGTCTTCACCTATGAACATGCAGAATCTGCAGGTGAGGGACAAGGTTTTGCGAAACTGGAAATGGCCGAGCTCGTGGTTACAGTAACGTAAAATGTTGGGTCTCATAGACGTAGTCTGAACATAACCTCAGTCCCCACAAAAACAGTGTAACGCCTTTTTTATAATCTATCTTTTGCTGCTTCAAATCGATATCCACACCATCACGGGGACAATTTGGGATTCGGGCAGATGCTGTTTTTTGTCGGCCTAAAATTTTTAAAATATTGTACATGACATGATGAATATAAGCTTCAGTCATGGTTGGTGTTTGACCGGCACCTCACCTTTACACTCTGTTCCACTATGGACAAACCACTCTGCTGTGTGAAGCTGCAGAATCCTCCAACACGACAGCCACTAAGTCCCCAGGGCTGGTTTTTAATTTTTTCATTTCACCGGACGACACTAACTTTGACCTATTCATACAGGAAGGATGGTTCTTTTTTTTTTTTTTTTAGATGAGTGTGAGCGGAGCAGAGGTAGGGTGGGGGGTTCTGCGTGGCATCCTTTGATTTTAGTGCATTAGACAAGTAAGGCTTCCCCGGAAGGGACAGATGCAGCAACAGGGGGCACGAGGAGAACAAGGAGGACAATCAGGGCAGGCAGCAGCAGTAGAGTCGACGTGCCCCCCCACCCTCGACTTAATAACATCACGGTACGCTATTTGGTGTGTGCTAGAATCCCGTACAGTGCCGTGAGTGCATACATTCTTCACAGGGAATCAAACCTCTAACCTTGGCAGCATTAGCTTACGTGTCCCACACAGTGAGCTGTACAGGACCATGATTTGATTTGATTTTCCCCAACACCTCAGGGTGCAGCGGCAGCGCAGGTCTAACGTGTAAAGTTGTACGTCAACGTTAGCTACATGCATGAGAAACTGAAGTGGTGGCCACAAAAAGGGAGGTGCAGTCCGACCACTTTGGGCTCAGAGGGTTAGAGCAGAGCCAGAGGGAGGAGGAGAAATCCGAAGACGGACAGCAGACACCCTGAGGTGAAACGGTAGCTAATGGATAGACAGGCGGCGGAGGGATCGCTGCCTCGAGTCGTGACTGGAAACCGATCTCGTGCTTGTGACGTGCAGTGATAACTCCCTGCTGACATTGCCTGATGGATGTCAAGGGGGAGGTGAGGTGGCAAGTGAATGAAGGAAGAGTTGAGCCGGAAGAGCGAAGGAGTGATGGAAGCATAAAAAACATGTAGACGGGGGGAAGTGGAGTGAAAAGAGCGATGACCAGGAGAGGAGGAGGAAGGGGGAGGGATGGAGGGATGGAGGAGGAATTAAATTTCAGTTCAGTCAATATGAAAGTAAAATCCAAATTATTCAGGACACATTCCTTTTCCACCACAGAGTGTGAGGCCAGCTGGAAGAGACAACTTTCAATATTATGAGAACAAATAGCAAAAAACTTAATCCTTTGGCTCATCTGAAAAAGTGTTTTTTTCTTTATTCTCATAATATTAAATTACAAATTTATTTTTATAATATGACAACTTTCTTATCACGTCTTTATTCAAGCAAAACTTTGACTTTTTCCCGTAATATTGCGGCGATTATTCTTTAAATCTCAAGATTTATTTTTCTCTTCAATTTGGCTCAAATACTCCGGCGTACTAACTCAGTAAAGGACTGTGAGGACATTACTGTGGCAGGGAGGGTGGTTGAAACATATGTTTCACTTCATAACAGTTTCTTATTTTAAAATATACAATTACTTTTTCGAGTAAAATATAAATCTGTGTATAATTAGCCTTTCTCCTCCAAACGTCCTGACCGCCATCCCCTTTGCTTCTAGCGTGGCTAATTTTGTTTTTCTTTCCTAACAGCTACGAAGGAAATTGCTTTTCTGAACTGACGGAACTCAATATTAATTCCTTAATTCTGGTAAACAGCGAGGGCTGCATCGGCCGAGGGACACGGAACATATGACGTTCATCACAACAAAACATGCACATTAGGATTCAACCTGTTCTCTCTCTGTGTGTGTCACAGCCTCTCCTCCTCTCCTCCTCTCCTCCTCTCCTCCTCTCCTCCTCTCCTCAGGACAAGTGGGATCTTGCACCACGAGTTGCTTTGTTGCGAGTGGATTGATTTTGAAAAGAATCTGAAGAACACGCTTTATGTTGACACACACACGGGGACATGAGAGAGTCGACGTAAAAGTGGAGTCTGATTGCACATTCACACTCGCACGTGCACGACGCAAAAATCAAAGTAGAAAACAGGCTCACGTACACCGACAGTAGATGAAGGCACTATTGCAAGCAAAGTCCAAAAGTACTATTTGTCACACAAAAAAACATCGACACCCTTTTTCCCAATGCACTCCAGAGTCCCTTGGGCTAGATGGTGGGGGGGGGGGGGGTCAGGGGAAACATTAAAAGATGCAGAGAATGATTATTTTTGAGTTTTTTGTGGCATTTGAGAGCGTGTGAGGCTGTCCTGTCCTGTCCTGTCCTGTCCTGTCCTGTCCTGTCCTGTCCTGTCCTGTCCTGTCCTGTCCTGTCCTGTCCTGTCCTGTCCTGTCCTGTCCTGTCCTGTCCTGTTGGAAATAAACCAAGCAGGAGAAAGTCCAACCTGGATGCAGGAAATAGCTTGGGCTTGGCATTCTGTCTAACTTTCCTGCCCCGCCTATGTTGGAACAGGAAGAGAGGTCCTGATTCATCTGCCTCTCGCTCATCACCTTCTTCTCTCCTGTATCCCATGAACTCAACAGATATCAACAGTGATTGGTTCACGGCGCAGTGAACCACATTGTGTTCTATCTCTCGCTGTGTCCGCACTTTTTTCTGTCTGGCCTCTCTCCTTGTGTGGGATGTGGACTCCGCTAAGTGAATAACAAGTGACTGTGATAAGACACTCACGACCTTGACATCCACATTTTCTTGTGTGAGCAGGGGAACCGAGCGCGGGGGAGTTGCGGTGAAAGAAAAAGCCATTCCACTGCTGGGAAACAATCTAGCCCAAGGGTAGGACATAAACATATACACACACACACCCACACACACACACACACACACACACACATGCAGGCATGCGCTCACACACACACACAAACAACCATCCATGCACTCACACACTGCTGTTCCCCTTCCCTTCCCTTCCCCTAGGCAGCAGACAAGGCAGTACATTCAGGGTTAACACAGAGTCAGTCCCTTCAGAAATCCATGGGATCCTCCTCGGCGAGGCCGTGATTGGCCACGGTCCTGCCACCACCTTTCGGTGCGATCTCTTCACCTTCAGGTTTTGCCTGAGGGGGCTTAGCGCGCCCCGACCCCCCCTCAGACGCGCCCCAGCTGTCAGTGGTGGGTGGGTAGAAATCGTCATCGAAGCCGCAGAAGCCTCGTCCACGCCGTGGTCGTAGCGCTGGTAGGTGGAGGCGTGCACCTCGTTCTCCCTGGCCGTTTTCTCCAGGGTGCTGTTCCACATGCCATAGCCAAAGTAGATGATTACACCTGAGAGGACACAGATTTGTTACGAGTGGACTGATTGATTCATCAATACACAAACACTTAGCTAGAGTAGCAACTAGGTCAGAAATCTCTGTGTCACATCTCGAGAAAGTTAAGGGCCCAAGAGTCAAATTCAGAGCGATTTGGACATGGCAATATGTTCAATATTAATACAATTTGAAGAATAGTGCTGTGCGGCTGGTTGACTGAAGTTTTTGATCCTTGCGAGTTCACAACAATTGCAAAAACAAAGGATTCTCCCAGTTGGTGTTCTGGGTAGTGAGTCCCACAGTAGGTCTTTTAGTTATTTTTGTATAATTTTAAATGCTCAAATGCAACATTAAAAAACAGAAACACTCAACTTAAAAACAATCTATCACAATCTGAGTCACACACACACACACACACACACACACACACACACACACACACACACACACACACACACACACACACACACACACACACACACGTGTCATCAAGAACAATGCACAGATATGAACAAAAACAAACTGCTGGATACCCGTCTGCACCAGATCTGACTTTAAAGTCAAAAAACAACAACAGCGACAAGTTGAACCTCATGTACACGCATGACACACACAAGCACAGACACACAAACACACACACAGACACACACACACACAAGTACAGATGCACAAATAAGATATAACACAGACAGGAAATAAAAGTGTAATGAGTCTTCTTGTTCTTCCATTAAGAAAACAAACATAGCGGGTAAGTGAGACACTCTCTTGGTTTTACTGGCTCCCTGAGCCACGGAGGAATGAGTCACTGTCCCGAGTAATGAAAGTTATCACTCCATTGTTTAAGATCGACTGAGGTGAGTCATTGTTTATATGGGCAGTCCCCATCTGTCGCTGGAAAGGATGAGAATCTGGGAGCGACAGACACAATGACTTCAACGCACGTATGTGAATCTGTTACTTACCCACAAAGCACCAGATTGAGAATCGTATCCAGGTGATGGCGGACAGTTTGAGCATGAGGTAAATGTTGACCAGCATGGCTGAAACAGGGACAAAGGGCACACAGGGCGCCATGTAGGGCAGCCGCTTTGGGTTCTCCGGTTGCTGGAGGATGATGATGACGAGCAGGGCAAGGACGATGATGAAAACGATTAATAGCACCAACGCCCACCAGCGACCCTCTCCGATAAAGCTCGCTCCTGGAGGGAGAGGAGCCAGGGGGAAAAAAATAAAGATTAGATTATAGTTACATTTGACTATTAAATTCAAATGCTAATAATGATAGTGTGCTCTCACCAAATATGATGAAGGTGCAAAAAGCGAAGATGAAGATGAAGAGCAGCAGCACACACATGGTGACAGTTTTCCCAGTGGCTGGAGTTGGTCTGTCCATCTTTCCCGGGAGGCCCAATCGGATCCTCAGGGTGTAGTAGCGCGGTCCAATCAGCTTCTTTAAACGCCGGGTCAACCCGCCCTCTGATTCCTCCGCCTCGATGCCGGTGGTCATATCCACCGTGCCGTAGTTGGGGTGACTGGCGGTGTAGGCGGTCTTGTCTGGTTTGCCTATCAACATCTCGTTGTCACCCAGCGACGGCAGGTTTTTGGCTCCGCAGGTGTTGGTGGACGCACCCCCGTACTCGTCGGCCTCGCTGGTCGGCGAACAGGCTTCTTTCTCGCACTCGGCCAGGACGCCTTCCTTCCTCTTGCTGTTCTGCTCCTCGGAGAGGAAGTTCACAAAGCCGTGGATGTCGCTCTCGGGTTGGTAACGTAGGAGAAGTACGCAGAGGCTCACCTGCAACCGGGGGGGGGGGGGGGGGGGGACACGAGGTTAAACACTTAAATGCTTCCGATCGTATGTTTGCTGTAATCCAATCACATTCCTGCAAGAGCAAAAAGGATGAAAACGCATGACGTCAATGCTTGTAACGGCAGCTCCCTCCATTACCAAAACCCCATGTATATATATATATTAATCCCTACACTTCATGTATGTTTACAGCTGTCACATCATTCTGTGTAATTCATGTGTTGCAGGGATTAGTTGTAAGAAACCTCAGGACCTTTCCAGGAAAATCATGCCGTGTGAACACCGGCCTCCCTGTGAGTCCTCGGGTTGTAAAGCAGCGAGAATAAATCTCTGTAACACAGCGAGCTAAGAATATTGAGCCAGCAGCGAGGGTCTCCATTATCCACCGCTCACCAGGGTGTAGGCCAGCAGGGTTCCTATGGACATCATCTCTATGAGGTCCCTGAGGCTAACCAGGAGCGACAGCAGGGCGGCCAGGAAGCCCGACACCACGCAGGCAACCGCAGGGGTCTCTGTGAAGGAAGACACGTTTGCCAGGAACCTAAACACACACACACACACACACACACACACACACACACACACAAAGATGAGTCGATTAAGACACAGTCATCTTTAAGATTGATATGAAAAGTGAAGAGCGCTAAAGCAATTGCGTTCACTGACTTAAACAGCAAGCCGTCCCCCGCCATGGCGTAGATGACCCTGGGCATGGGGAACAGGGACCCGAGCAGGGAGACGGTGAGTCCGGCTATGGAGCCGACCGCGACGATATACTTGGCAAACAAGCAGCCGTGCACGGCGAACATTTCCATGAGCGGGGCGTCCGCATCGATCTCGTTGTACGGTACCATCAGAGTCAGGATCACAGAAACCTGGACGGAAGAGAATGAAATACAATCACAGAGGTGGTTATTTAGGGAAATTTACGGCTTTGTGAAAAGTGTTTTACAAAGTGATCTGCCAGACAAATTAATAAGATGTGAATAAAAGCAATTAGATGACGGGGTCATGTAAATGCAGTAATTACATCTAAAAATAATCGGAAGAATAAAAAGAAGATGGCTTCAATAGCGATAAAACGTAAAAAGGTACATGAAGGCAAATCTGTAAAAATGGGTTTTAAGAAGTTATTTGAAAGAAGTCACTGAATCCGCAGGCCTCATCTCTTCAGGCAGGTCGATCCGAAACCAAGGGGCTGCCTGACGATCTAAAGCTGCTTTAAGTCCTTTAAGTGCTCATAAAAAAAACGGAAATTTGAACATGAACGAATCCATAACAACTGCCAGAAAGTAACTCTGCTGATGAAGACCATATGAACGTTTCAGTGACAGTGAATGCTCTAATCGCACAAACATTCAAACACTGAATAAGTGTTGATTCTCAATACCTCGCTTTGCAAAGCTTCACTTCACATGCAAGATGTAAATTTGTCATGCTTCTCTCTCACTTCATGTGTGTGTGTGTGTGTGTGTGTGTGTGTGTGTGTGTGTGTGTGTGTGTGTGTGGCTGACGTGTGAAATCATGCAGGGCCATCTGTCACAGATACTGTGCTGCAAAGAGAGGGATTTGCTTGAACAGATTACAGGAAAGCACAGGAATAATAATAAAAAGACCAACGCTCGCAGAGAGGAAGACGCAGAGATCGGTTTCTCCTCGCAGCCTGGGGCCCTTTGACCCTTCGTCCAATCCAGGCACAGGCCGATGAAGGAAGGAGCCTGTTAATTTGGCCATTTTTAAAGAAGCTACAGTGTGTGGAAAAAATTCTGGATCTTCATCTCCGCGACTTTAATGATCAAGATGGGAGCAGGAACGCTCAAAAGTGAAATCCGTCAAATAAAGATTCTGAGAAGCCGAGCGAGGGCTGATGTGGAGGATCAGATTCCACTGAGACACAGAGAGAATGTGAAAGACGAGGTTTTCAAAGAGTAGTTGGGTTCTAAGGTCGACGCACTCCTTTTCCCTCCAGGCGATACCGAAAAAATCTCCTTCCTGATAGGCCGATGTTTCGCGGTAGCCATAGCAACAACCATCCGGTGTGAAAGTCAGAAATGTGGTCGGCTGTGCGAGCTGACTACGTAAAGATCACAGATGAGATGCGCACAGCCGGAGTGCGGGGGGGGGGGGGGGGGGGGGGGGGGGGGTCGCGTATCGATGTTTGATCTTTTCCACCGCTCTGTCAGGTTTGGGATAACTCCACCAAGTCTGTGCTCACAAGTTAAAGCTGAAGGTGTGAAGAAGAAAGAACGATACATAACAAAAGCAGCAGTAGCTCTTTTATATGTCAGCGTGAAACAGAAATAGAAAAAACTCAGCAAACCGAAATCACTGAATTCTATTGTATTCTCGAAAACGTTCTTTTTCTTGAATTCCTCATGAATTTTAAAATGGTCAGAAAACAAAACTAAACCTAACAATTGATCTTATAAAGTTATTTGTGGTAAAGAAATAGAATTTTCAGATTTAAGAGTCAAACCAATGACTCCACCTCAGTTTCAGTCTACGTGTTTTTTTCCAGACTCATATGAGGTCACCAATCAATCAATAATCAATTGATCTTGTAGAAAAACTTTGAAGAAATGTCCTCAAGGTGTTCTTGAGATATCGTGTTCACAAGTACAGGAGGTCGTGTGACCTTGACCTTTGACCACCAAAATCGAATCAGTTCTTCCTCGATTCCAAGTGAATGTTTGTAGCAAATTTTAAGAAATTCCCTCAGGGTGCTCTTGAGATATCGTGTTCATATTGTGACAATGTAGTTTGTGGGGTCACAGCAACCATGACCTTTGAGCTTTGATCACCAAACTCTAATCAGTTCATCTTGGAGTTCACCTGAACTTTTGTATCGAATTTGAAGAAATTCCCTCAGGCGTTCTTGAGATATCTTGTTCACAATTACAAGATGGACGAAGAACCCGGAAACAAAATGCCACCGGCCACTGGCTAGAAAAGAAACCATGCGTTTACTGTTTGTATTTCTGGATGTGCACATGTTTGTCAGTGTAACTTACAGAGACGTAGGCGGTGAGGCAGGTGATGAGCGAGGCAGTGATGGCGTAGGGGATGGAGGTGTTGGGACTCTTGGCCTCCTCTCCCGTCGTCGCGATGATGTCAAATCCGATGAAGGCATAGAAACACGTGGCTGCCCCCTGCATCACCTGACACACAGAGGAACCAGGAGGAACAACGGTTTATTATCCTTCCTCGCATCTGCGCGTCATGCTTTGATTTCGCATTTGCGTTTGTCTGCGTGTGCGTTCGTCTGCATTTGCGTTTGTCTGCGTGTGCGTTCGTCTGCGTGGGCATACCCCCGACCAGCCAAAGGGCAGGAATCTGCCGTCGTCCCAGTTCTCTCCGCTGACAAAGAACAGCCCGGCGATCATCATGAACACCCACACGATGAGGTTGATGACGTTCAGCACGTTGTTGAAGCCGACAGAGTTCTTCACTCCCAAAGCCACAATCACCGTCACCACCAACGCTATGACCAGCGCCAGCAGGTCGGGGTACGACTGCTCCCCTTTCCCTGGAGAGGAGCCACACAGACAAATGATGTCTCTTTGGTTGAGGTAAAGATCAAACTGCTCACAAACATAAACCTGTAGACATTACAATGTCCATTGGCCAGGGTTGGAATAAAAATGTATCTTTAATAACTTGTTTTGTCTATTTTAAATTTAATAAAATACAAATAATGGCCGATGCAATAACCAGGAGTCCGAGGTAAAATCAGCACCTTGATTTTTTCTGTGACTAAGATGAAAGAGCAGCAGATCCTAAAATATGAAAGGTTGACCAGCAAATATTTAGATTTTTAATCTCATTTCAACAATTAATCAATTCTTAGAACTGTTGTCAAAGTAGTTTTATGTCTGAAACTTCTGAACCAGCCAGTTTAAGCTGTTTATTCTTTGGATTTTTTCGAGCTCAAGTTGGCTATTTGAAGCTCCAATTTTAAAAAGCACTGTCACCCAGCGTGGTATCATGAGAGTGAGCCCAGTTGATGTGGGGTGTGGAGTTGTTTTATTATTTTAAGCAGGAAGAGGAAACTTTCCATTACGTTGTGGAGCAGCTGGCCTTGCTGCTCGTCATGTGACCAGAACCACTCCTTTGTCAGTGTCCGACAGGAAGAGACTGTCAGCGTTAGTATTCCACCACATATAGCGAACCAGTCCACGTCATGGGGCCGTTTATGACACGGAAAACTGTAAATCCAAGATGTTACTTTCCAAAACAAGACGATTTCCAAGCTAATCAGTGAAACATCACTCTGATTCTCCCTGGAGAGCAATCCAGTCTGGGTTGAGAGCTTTTCCAGATGGTGCCACTCAAAGAGAGTAGCCCACTGGAGTCGCAGTAGTTCTGTTGACAACGTAATCCATGACTCGAAGTGACATTTCTCCAAAATGCACTGAGTGACAGCAGAGATATGGTTTATTTAATCTGCTCCTCTGGGTCAACAGATCGCTGTAACTGTCATTCAACCCTGCACGGGAATTCAGGTTCCCGTCTTCAGCTACAGGAGCAGAGCTGACACTGACCTTCTTGTGAAGAGTCAGGAGGAAAGAGTACATATATTTATAGAGGACACTTCGGTGAATGTCTGTTCATTTCTGATAAACCGAGCTGCTGAGCTGTAGATTGTAAATGTGGAGTAAAAGAAGTTAATATTCTAGTTCAATCCAAACCAAATCAAATGTGCTCTGTCTTTGTTATTTACAAAAAATGCTGACTTTATATTATGTAACATCATTAGTTTCTAAAAGGAGACACATTCTGCTCATATTCAGGTTCTTAATTTTAATTAGTGTTATTACTTGAAAAGGTTTATATGCTCTAATATTCACAAACACATCACTTTCTCAGACTACATTGCTGCAGCTCCTCTTTTCAGCCTCTGTCTGAAACGCTTGGATTTAGCTCCTGTCTCTTTTTAAGGCCCTCCTCCTGATGAAGCCCAGTTTCCTCTGATTGGCCGCTTCCACTCTCCTATTAGCTGGCTTTGTTAGGAGGCGTGTCAAACTAGCTGGGGGTCCATTATGCTAACGTGAGACTTCGTACAAACGTGATATCGCGGAAAGAAAACTTCTGTGGTGCGTCCAAATCTTGAACTTTATCTAAGTTTAACATTCATCCAAACCCTGAAGCCTAAACTTAAAATAACTCAAAATCAGAAGCTTTAAAACAAACAACAAAGTAAATCTGTCTTTCTCGCTACAGCTACACAGCCGTGTTGCCACTCACCCAGTCCATTGAGCGTCCCGATGTGAGTAATCATGAAGTTGCTGATGCTGTGGTTGGCCAGCGAGTCGGCCATGCTGCTGAGAGCCGACGCCCCCGCCGCCGTGCCGATCAGATACTCCAGGATCAGGTTCCAGCCGATGAAAAACGCCACGCACTCGCCCACGGTCACGTAGCTGTATGTGTAGGCCGAACCTGTGGTCTTAGGCACGCGCACGCCAAACTCTGCATAACACACTCCTGTGGGACCGTGAGGGGGAGGTACACACACACATGCAGACACACACACGCACACAAACACACACACACACACACACACACACACACACATCAGTGACTCGAGTTTATCATCTTCCAAGTGAAGGCTGAGTTGAAGGTATTGATAGGAGCATTAATGTAGTACTAAGATATCCCTTGAGTGCCTCTCATTTTATAGCTTTGCCCGTGCGATGTCTTCGACCTTGTGATAATCGCCTAGTTATTAAAAGGTCTTTCACATATATCACATCAGTGTAATTGTGATATGACGGTAACATCTATACTGCGGAATATAAAATGTCAGAAGGTAGTCGACGTCAGTACATGAATGCGTGTGTATCTCAGTCCCACCTGACAGAATGGAGGCCACAGCGGCGATAATGAAAGACACGATGACTCCCGGACCGGCCATCTCCTTGGCGACCAGCCCCGAGACCACATACATCCCCGTCCCGACACAGCTGCCCACGCCCAGCGACACCAGGTCCACCGTGGACAGCACCCGGGCCAGTTTGGTTCCGTGGGCGCTGGTGCCCGTTGTGCCTGAATCCAACATGGACTCCACCGGTTTGGTCCTCAGCACGCGGGACGTAAAGGTTTTCCATTGCGAGCCCCACTGTACCCTGCGAGGGTCCAGCTTCACCATCAGACCGCTCATACTGGGAGCTAAAGGTCAAGGGTCACAGTCATGGGAAGAATTGGAAAAGGAAGAGTAGGAAGATGCGGATTCCTTGATGCTCCTCCTTTAGCTCCTTCACAGTTTTCCTTGAGCAAACAGTCGCGTAGAGCGCAGACGAAGAAGAACTATTCCCAGTCCAGGTGACGGAAGAAGTTTCCTGCTACCTCTCTCTCCTGTTCAGTCAGATGCCATCGCAGGTCTTCTCCACATGGCGAGAGGGAGAGTTACCTGGAAGACAAAGGCAGGGAGGGACTTATTTCTGCAGCATTTCACAGCACATCGCCTTCTGTCGTTTGTCTGAGATAATGCTTCTTTTTTTTTTTCCACTGCACACACCAGGACACAGGAGCCAACCGGTGGGGAGGTGTTACACATTCTTCCGCAAATGAAGTGTACCTGAATGGGGAAGCAGCTAATTAGCCGTCCTCTCCCTGTGGCCGTGTTGCTATGGTAGCCGGGCTCAAGAGGGATGGCTCAATCTTTTCCTCTTGTTTGTAGGAGAGTCAAGTGTAATCATATGCACGTAATCATAACACTTACAGTTTGTTCCTTTGAGCAAAGAGATGTCATAATTTGAACGTGTTATAGAGTAATAAGAATATAATTCTATAATACTGATTATTAGCTTTATAGTGTAATATCTTCCACAATTCTTACATTACAGATCGATACACTAAGAATCAGATTCATTCTCTTGATGTTTAAATGAACTGTAGTTGCAAGTTTCTTTGCCTTGGACGATTGTATACGCAATGAAAATATAATAAAACAAAGATTACTAGGTCATTTGTCTACAACAACAAATATACATTGCAACCAAAAATATATCTGGTAATTTATTTTTCTACTGAGGCAAACCTGATTCAACAGATTCCAAACCCAACCCTACCTTATCCTATCGCTAACCCTAACTCGTAATATACCAAGTAATTAGCATTTAGTGCAAGTTTCCGTGAATATACATAAATATATTATTTGCCTATCAACTATTTTGTATTAAATTTGAAATTACTGACTTCTAATACAAACAAACACAACATATTTTGTGATGCATGATTATTTATTTGCCCCCCCCCCCCCCCCTCAAGGGTTTAGAGCTGTAGATAATGGATGGATGGGAATTACCCCAGAGTGTGTAAAAGAAGGATAAAAAAATCACAAAATGCATCATTAATAATAATAAAATGAGATATCAACTCAACTCATTGACTCTTTTCTGTCTGTTTATCTTACTGCTGAGTGCATTTTGGAGATAATGTGAACGGTAGACTTTTTTTCTGGTCTTTTAAAAAAAAAAAACGTTTATTGCTGCGTCTATCTGAATAAAGGATGTGAACTATTATTCCCCAAACAGTATATAATCACACTGTAACAATACAGAAATACCATTTAAAATGATTCCACATTATAATAAAATAGAATATGTCTGAATATGAAAAGTAAGCAATCAGTGAAACAATTTAAGGATAATTATGTGTTGTGTTTTGCGAACGATAGAATATTGTCAATCGCCACATTCATTCATACATTTCCAAACCTTTTCAGCCCACATCCCCCCCCCCCTCTTCTCTCTCTGAGCGGCAGCAACCAACACTCAGCAATCATCCACTAACAATAACATCTGTAAGCTACTGAACAAACATACGCTCGCATACGCAGCAGCCGCATCGCCACTCAGCTTTAATATGAGACGCTCAAATAATGACTGCAATTACCCGGCTGGTTAACCAGGATATAGGCCAGGGCTGCATGGTCACTGCACTTAAGTAAGTGCGAGGTAGTGGTGGCACTGTTCACTTTTCCAGACACTGAGTTAATCTAATTTATTATTTTGTCATTTCAACGCAGAGCGAATGGTTTGGCAAATTCACAAGAGGAAACAATTCAAAATACTAGAACATTACATTTTCTAAATCAACTTAAATTCAACTGTGATTATTGCTAAAGTTACTCCAAAGCGTGCTTCTGTGTAATTAAGTCGCAAAAAACTATATTATAATCCCAGGTTCTCTCATGTTTTAGTCAAAAAGGATATTAAATCATGGTGGATATTTAGTTGTAAACTCCACTGCTGTCAATTGACTATTGATTGCAAAGAACAGAGATATCCAGATGATCCCAAAAATGAATGTCTGTAAAATTACTTTTTTGCAAATAATGAAATAAACATGTGCTCAGTTAGACAATGGCAGATTTACATGAATCAATCATAATCTGCGAAAACTCAGGAGCACAAAACACTCACACACAGGTGTTTTCAAACATCTGTTACATTTCTATATTCTCTGGTCGGCTTCATTGACAGCGATCACCACCTGCCACCTGTGTTGAGTGCACACTATTTGAACAGCGGCAGAGCAGAGACGCACAAAAGCTCGGTGGCAGCAGGTGTTCCATCTGCTCTGGGCTGGAGAACTGACTTCAGTTTACTACCAGTACTTCTCCGGATAAAGGTTTGTCTGAGAGAACTTAACCTTCCTGGAAACTGAGTTGATGTGAAACAGATGTTCGCTAGTGGACTAGTGGCAGAAAATAACAGACATCCTGGAAGGTCGCTGGTTCGAGGCCACGGACTGTCAAAAACATACCTGGATATGGACAACACCTGGATCGGTTCAAGTCCAAAAGGACTCTCCCTACCCCACTGTCTAAGTGCCCCTGAGCAAGGCACCTTACTCCCCCAACATCTGCTCCCCGGGTGCCGTCCATGGCTGCCCACTGCTCTGTGTGTTCATTGTGTGTGTTGTGCCCTACTGTGTTCACACGGATGGGTTAAAAGCCTGAGGACAAATTTCCTCCATGTGAATGTAGTGGGTGCATGTGCATGTAGTGTGTGCATGTGTGTGGGACCAATAAATGTATCTTGTATCTTGTATCAACAGCAGTACAGTAGTTTTTTTTCTTTTCTAACAAAAACATGAACCGAACTTTATTCATAAACAAGTGTTGTAATGCACAAACAATATATGTCATAATAAATACAACATAAATAATAAAAAATAAGGCTATATATATATATTTAAACAACTACACCTGCATAACCAAAATCAAATATAAACAAATTTGCATTGTTGTTTACAGCGAAAAGAGAGGAAGACAAACTAAGGAGCAACACAGGTGACACTGCTGTTCTCCTTCATCCAGAGCAAAAACTGTAGCTACTGAATAATGTAATAGAGTGAGGGCACAGGCAGTAACTCTTACGTGTAGTTAAACTTCTAGCCATGGAATTTATTTGCTTTCTCCTTTTCATCACAAGCCATTGGAAATAGATCACGTTAAGTATGTGAGCCAAAACAGCAGGAACAAATAAAATCACAGGTGTGAGTAGGAGAAAGAGAAACTGCTGCCGTCTCCCAGTGTGTAACTAATACGCTGCTGTTGTCTTTACGGCGGCATTGTTCTGCACAGACGAGCAGTGTAATAGAATTTCAAACAACCCTCTTCAATATTACAGCACAAAACAATCTGCTGCTGTTTAGAAATCAATAGCTGAATTCTTGTCATCGTAAGCCACCACCAGCTCAACATTAGTGTGTGTCCTCTCTCCGGATGAGAGAGCTGTCAGGACACCCATCCTCGTGTCTAATCAGCTACGACTAATCCCGTCTCTGTGTCCGCCCCTGCCCATGTCTGAATTACTGGTTGAATAACCTGATTGAGGTCTCGTTGGCTCTCCACTAAGAGCCACATTGTCCTAATAAAGCTGAGAGCACTTCTGATTCCTTCAAAACCAGCCTGGCAACCGGCCGACATCACATGGCCGTACAGTCCCCCGCAAAAAAAAAAGAAAAGGCAAACCTGGCAAGTGGCCCTGGCTCTGTTCTCATAGCCTATATGGAAAGAGCAGGAAAGAGCCAACTCATCACCATCTAGTAGAATCCCTGAGTCAGGGAGATTTGTCAAACGTTGAGTATTTATTTAATTTCCTCTTTTTTCTCTCCGTCTCCCGATCGCAGGCAATGACTCGGCATTAATCTCACCGAGGTTCTGGCTGCTTTTGAGGAAAAATGTAATAAAAAGTGAATCAGTCTGTCTGTTAGGTCACCATCTGTTAGTTCACCATCCCAACAACCACTGGGTAAGTAGACAGGTAGGTAGGTAGGTAGGTAGGTAGGTAGGTAGGTAGGTAGGTAGGTAGGCAGGCAGGTAGGTAGGTAGGTAGGTAGGTAGGTAGGTAGGTAGGTAGGTAGGTAGGTAGGTAGGTAGACAGGTAGGTAGGTAGGTAGGTAGGTAGGTAGGTAGGTAGGTAGGTAGGTAGACAGGTAGCTAGGTAGATAGGTAGCTAGCTAGGTAGGTAGGTAGGTAGGTAGGTAGGTAGGTAGGTAGGTAGGTAGGTAGGTAGGTAGGTAGGTAGGTAGGTAGGTAGGTAAGCCTTTAACAGACATGCACTTCAAGAACTGATCACTTGAACACAACAATGCTTTACTATCGAACCATCCAAACACCACACCCTGCTGAGGAGTCTCACAGATATCAGCAGTAATTGGAAGGTTATAAAATCGAGATATTGAGCCATAAATTAATTTTCTTTGGCTTGACTTGACTTTGGCGACTGTCTGGCTGAATCAGTGTCTTGTCTGGCTGGCCACAGTCTCCCTATCTGACTGGCCTAATGAATCTGATTCCTCGTTTGACACAAAAGAGAAATTACTGGCTGCCAGGATGAGTCCGCCTCTCATCAGTCACACTTCAACTATCCCCGTCCGTCGGAATTGTCCAGAGATGGATTTTTAAATAAGACCCGTAATGTTCCCTTCGGTTTCACTGAGCTGGCTGCACGACCGGCTCAATCATTTTCCGATAGATTCTTTGTCTGATTTGATGATGTGTAACTATCAATCTCCAAGCTCTAATTGACCAGCCCAGTGTCTTGGTCGTGCACAGAGGACACAGCATGGAGTCATGTGCCGGAAAAGAACACTGTGCTTCCCAATAATTGAGTCAAACTTCCCCCGTGTGCCCCTGAATTGGTTTAGTGAACTAACCAGAGAGCCATGATGTAATAAGAGGCTCTGTGGAGAGCAAAAGACTTATTCTACAGAGATCCAAAGACAATATTTAAATACATGTTTATTGTACATGGACATTATCAGAACTGTGATTTGGGGAGAAAAACTGATCCTGTTGTGTTCTGAGCCCCTTTGAGATTTTATTCCTCTGTGACATTGGAAATCTTAATCCAGCCGTGTCTGTGTGACTCACATGCACTAATTGAATTTTCTTCTTATCTATATGACTGCTAATCCTCTGTTTATTCAGGCACACGGAGCCTCACAAGAAATTTCTGTTTTTCCTCGTTGAAAGATGAGACCACAGGGGGGCATGGATGCAGCCATCTGGCAGCGAGTAAACAAACACGTTGTAAACCTATGCCAAGGTTTCTTTAACCTTTGAACCAATGACAGGTTGTACTAGGTAGTTATAGTCGGGCCTGAGATGCTGCTCTGGGATCACCAGGCACGCACTTCACCCATTTATTTGATAGAACAAGGTTAGCACCGTCATCTCCCAGCGGAGGTGCTCGGTTTGATTCTGTCTGCGTGGGTTCTCTACTTCCTGACAAACATCCAATTGGTTAGGTTAATTGGAGACTTTAAATTGTCTGTTAAATTGAACACGAAATGTGAGTGTGAGCGGTTGTTTGTGTCGTTATGTTGACCCCAACTCTCGGCCAATTGGCTCCAGCTCCCGAGCCGCATTAAAGATAATAGATGGATGGATAAATGGAACATGAGTCATATGGTCAAAGCAAACCAAATGTGCTACATAGTGTAAAAAAAAAATACATGAAATACTATCCAGCCCTCTGTCATTCAGAACCATTTGGAGTAATAGAGAAATATCAAGACAAACAGGGACGTCCCTGAGCTTGTTGGCTCGTTTTCTGGTGTCCTGGTGGGTCTGAGCCATTTCAAGGTTTTGACCATGAAGCTCCAACATGTTGATCTGTAAGAAACGAGCGAAGAGACATAAAAGTAAAGTGCATCATCCCCTGGCTGTCAAAAGTTTTCCAAGGTGCAAACTGTTGTCTCTGACTCCGGGGCACAGATACATTCTGCCTGACCGGCCTGTCAGCGAGCCCCGTTCACTCACAGGTCGGCCTGTCGCAGCCCCATCTATCTTCGGCCTAATGCAGCTCGGTGGGAGCCTGCGGCCTGCTGGCACAAGGGATCTGGCTCCAGACTGCCAGATAAATAAAAACAGCCGTGTCACTCCCACTAGCTCGTTGGCTAAGCAGCCATATCGATGACATCTCCGTCTGTGTGGCCTCAAGCTCCAAACACAACAGGGCCATTTCACACAGGCAGGAACTAAACCCGGCTGTAAACTAGCTTGATGTCTAAACCTCAAACTGGAGATAAGTGAAGACACAGCTTAAAACCTGGCTCTAAAACGGTCTCGGTGATTCTGGCTCCGGACTGTTAGCAACACTCAGGCATATTGGATAATGGAGAAAGGGAATTTGCCACAACACATTTTTCCCCCCACAGTATTTTTCTCTATTGATCCGATTTGCTTCCTTGCACTTGTTGTGGCCACTAGAGGATTTTCTAAATAGCATCCCTTCGTCAGAAAAGGGTCGGCAGTTCAGGAACAGCAGATTTGAGTTTCCTTCACTGGTTGGCGGAGGAATACATAATTCTTTTTCTCTGTGTCTTCTCAGAGGCCAGCGTTGAAGGTCTTTACCATGGCAACCAAATGAATTCTCTGGACTAGAGTTTGTCCAACATCGAAAAACAAGAACCAACACATTTTTCGGTCCAACAACAACTTTTGACTTCAAGATTAGCAGAGTGAGCACCAACATGATTCACCGGGCCTCGAGTGTGTGTGTGTTTTATTTCTCTCCTACTGTGTGAAAGGGGCCAGAGGTCGTTTGAAGAGGAAATTCCTTCCTCTCCTGTTGAGTTAATGTGCGATTAATGCAGTTTCTCAATGTAGGAATATTCCTCGGTATGATATTCAATAACAATTCGACTGGCATAGATACAAGAAGCCGTATCCTGTGTTTAAAGCACTTACACTTTATTCTTTTGTCTGTAAAGCTGCCGTCAGATGCTGCTGCACTGAACTCTGGACGATCTCCTGAAATGATGGGAGGAGCTGTACGTGAGAACGCAAATGTCTGGGTCGGCCGCTGGGGACGTTTTTTCCTGTAAGAGTCCTGTCCAGAGGATTCACAGCGAGCAGGAGGGGCGTGTTGATGATGAGAATCCCCGGACCCCACCCCTCGCCTGACAGCTCGAGGGATTTTCCTGCCGAGTCTGACCCAGACTTTTTCCAGAATTCATGTCTGAAAAAGGCTTATTCCAGAAAGTGAGTATAACTTGTAGACACTTGCAGGTGTTACTGCTGCATTGACAGAAGTTCACGTCTGGTATGTTTATGTAATTATCATAGTAATTAGGATGATCTTTAAAGTTTATTTTTCTTTGACAGTGCACAGCTACGTCCCTTTGGAGGAGGTGAAGATGCAAATACTGGGTTTGTTTACCTCGAACTCTGATCGCTCTCTTCATTAAGGACAAGTCCCAACACTGAACTAATGAGGACTATTACAGAGGCATGTGGGGCAAGCTTCAGAGAGACGCTGTTCTTCATATTAGAACTGTGCTTCCCCTTGCATAAAGATCGACTGTGTCAATATAAAGCCTGTGTTTGCTATTTTAATATATTCTTATAAACAATGGAAACCTATGACTTTTAAAACCTAGAACAAATAATATAGTTGTTGGCAAATGCATCAATAAGCACAGACTTTTCTTACATAAAGCTGGAAAATAATAACAGGTATTATCCTACAATCTATAATAACCCACTCGAGGAAAGATTATTTTCTGTATTTCGATACAGCAGCTTGAACTGAATATCAGTGTAACGAGTTGAAGATTAATGTATTGAGTCACAAAAGGAGAAATATATATGCTAAACTCCTGATATAGGTACAGGGAAGCAAACACAAACACACAGATCGTATTACATTGTAATGATCGTGATCAAGGCGGCCACCTCCCACACACTGTCCCTCCATCTCTGTCTGTCTGTCTGTCTCCCTCGGCTTTCTCTCGCTATTGTGCCTGTTGAACCAACAGCCAGAGGTGTGTGCGTGTGTGCGTGTGTGTGTGTGTGTGTGTGCTACCGACAGAGACAAAGGAAAGGATGAAACGTGTGTGTGTGTGTGTGTGGCTTTGATTATTTTAGCCTTTATGCGCAAGCAGGTTCACTGACGTCAGTGCCGAGCAGCATCTGATGGAAAAAGGGTGGCGGAGGCCAGACACCCATTCATAAATATAAAGGTGTGTGTGTGCGTGTGTGTTAGTGATGCATGAGTCACACTTAACTAATGACATCACTAAATGTAAAGTATTAAAAACTAAAGGTAAAATCCCTCAAAACCTACGCATTTCTCTCTAGTGTCTATCTGGTGTCGTTTGTAAACACACACACACACACACGCGCACACACACACACACACACACACACACACTATTTTTAGCTAATTTTACAAATACTTTAGATAGATATTTGAAATTCTAACAAACTTTATTCAAATAGCACCTTCCTTAACAAAGTAACAATGTGCTTTACAGGTAACTAATTGAAGACACCCAATAGGAAACTTTCATTCAATTCATTCAGTTAGATTTATATGAGCAAAAAGATGTAATCAGCCTTCTATAGCAGCCGCAGGTTCGATTCCGGCGTGCGGCCCTTAGCTGTGTGGCACCCCAGCTCTCTCTCTCTCTCTCTCTCTATCTCTCTCTCTCTCTCTCTCTCTCTCTCTCTCTCCCTTTCAGGCTTCAGCTATCCTATCAAATAAAGGCAGAAATGCCCCAAAAGACTGTTTTCCTCAGCAACGCCCGATTAGCTTCGGGGTAGGACACCAACCATGCTTTCCTGGTCTGAATCCAACCTCTGTGCCTGTGTCCCGTCATCTCTCCACTTCCACTGCTGCATTCAAAATCCTTTTTTTTTAAAGATTGCAATAAGATAATCAACCACTCTGACAAAAAAAAATTAAAAGAACTAAGTGTGCCCGTGCACTGTCACAGCTGAAGTGTCCTGGCGCTCCAGTGGCGTGGCCCTGCATGTGACTCTGTGTGAGACCTGGCCTGTGAGTCCGTGTGTGAGGAAAATGCAGGAAGACAAGCTGCAGTTGCTAAATTGGTCAGTTATGTAATCTTCTGGTTACTTCTTGTTATTGTTTCCCCGGGTTCCCATCTTCATCGTCATCTGAATCGTCATCAATCTGACTTGTGATGAAAATCTGCGAGTGTGTGGTTTTGCTATTTTTTGTACGCGAGGAGTTTGATTCATCTCTTTGTAATAGCCACTCTATATTTTCAAATATCAAGCAGCATTCATATCCACGTGTCCATGAAGCACTTACGTCCATTTTAAAGTTTCCCAATGGATGAGAGAAAACCAAACCTATCCAACGATCCTATGTTTACACATTTCTGTGTGCTGAACACACAATTTTCCAACAATAACCCACTATTAACAAACGCAAACACACCCTCCATCGAAAGGCGACTGGATTACACCTGAACGGGCACATTTCCGTGCCGCTGCCTTTCTATAGTGAGTAATAGGCACCTGTTGAGCGCTGACAGGCCCATCAAGCTCCAGCCTATTAGACACAAGTCTGCTGATGACTGTTTTCAGCACCACGGACAGCACGTCGTCGCAGCCGAGTACGGGGGGATGAGAGGGAGGAAGAGAAAAAGAGGGACGAGACCTTATAGCAGATAAAGAGATAGAAAAGGGGGGAAAGAGAAGGGGGAGAGAGAGAGAGAGAGAGAGAGAGAGAGAGAGAGAGAGAGAGAGAGAGAGAGAGAGAGAGAGAGAGAGAGATGTGGCCATGTCATTAGGGATTAGCCCAGTTCCACAGCTTGAGGCTTTCAGTGTGTGAGTGCTCTCACATAGACACACAAAGCAACACAGTACAATACTCAGAGATGGATAGATAGATGGATAGATGACAGACAGACAGACAGACAGATAGACAGACAGACAGACAGACAGAGAGACAGAGAGACAGACAGACAGACAGACAGACAGACAGATAGATAGATAGACAGATAGATAGATAGATAGATAGATAGATAGATAGATAGATAGATAGATAGATAGATAGATAGATAGATAGATAGATAGATAGATAGATAGATAGATAGATAGATGTTATTTATTGCACGTTATACCACTTTAGAGTAGTATAGCTAAGGAGTGACAACAGCAAAGAAACTCACCACGGCATCTTTGTTTGTCTCTGACTCTGACTCTGACCACATAGGCTAAGAAATAACCGCATGCTCCCACCTGCAAGAAAGAAAGTCCCACTTCATCAAACGTCCCACCCTCTTTCTGTCGGATCCCCTCTGTCTCCCACTTCCCCCTCGACCCACCAAACGCACCCGGCTGCTGCAGCTCCAGTCCGGGGGGGAGAAGCGACACACCGCCCTAAACTCTCTCCACCCTTCTCTCAAGCAAAAACACTCACACCGTCAAGGTGGATGAACCGTTCCCAGACATCTGCGCGCAGTCTCCAACCATCGCTCCTGCCAGGACGCACGGGTTATGCGCCACAGCTCGTGGAGGGGCGGGGGGGGGGGGGGGGGGGGGAACAAAAAAAACACAAAGGAAGACAACACACACACACACACACAAAAAGGGAGGAGGTGGGGGAGGATGAGGAGCGACGGGGGGAGTTATCGAGGGCAAGGAGTGTGGATGGGTGATCCGCGACGACGAGCGGAGGGTGACAGGGAGGGAAACAAAGTGGTGGAAAACACTCACTGTGTCACGGCCGGATTAAAGGATGCCCATGTCGGAGGATGCTGCAGTCGGTCGCCAGCATCAGCAGCAGCAGCAGCAGCAGCATCTCCGGGAGAGGGAGGGAGGGAGGGAGGGAGGGAGGGAGAGAGGGAGGGAGGGAGAGGCTGATGATGTAAAAGCTTTAAATCATTCAGGAGCCCGCTGCACGACATGTGACCGCCGGTACAGTGTATTATTCATCCCGCTTGTTTCCTGGTCGTCCTGCTCCACCTGCCTGGATGAGCTGCATGGCCGGACCTCATTGTTCCATTTCCACTGGCCCTAAGGATTGTTACCCCATCAGTTTTAGGACTTTTATTTAGTGGATTGTTATTCACAGTTCATGCCTTTTTATAGCTTTATGTGTAGTTTTTATTGGTATTCCGGGAGTCCACCAAAAAAAAATCACAAATCGTCTGCTCTTAATCTATCATCCAGATCCGGGTCCTGGTGAAATTAGGTTAATAAAGTAGACCAGACCAACCTTTCCCAGCTCCTCCTATAGGGAAGCCCGGGGCGTTCCCATGCAGGCCAGATGAGATGTAATCTCTCCAGCATGTTCTGGGTTTATACCTCAGGGCCTCCTGCCGTTTACGTGACTGCTAAATGGAAGGTGAGGCGTCCTACTAGGAAGCGAGGGTCGCCTCAACTGACTCCTCACTTCCTGTTTCTACCACTTGATGATGTGGATCCGTAAGCTTCGTCATCACCATGAGCCATCGATCTCACGCGCCAATATTTTGGGGCAGAACAAGACTCCATCTTCCATTCGACAAGTTTCTTTTATCACCCGAGTCCAACACAAACAGTTTGTAGGTGTTTCAGGTCCAAAGGACATTTTGGCTAGTCTCTATTACAACAGCTATCTGCATATGAATGCAAGTAAATGAAAAAACGATATCCGAAACATGTCAGTCAATGGGTTCCACCTCTTCTGCTCCACATGGACTGTTTACCTGCAGGCAAACTAAGCCTGTATGCTGCAGCATGATTGGTCAGAAAGCGTCTGGCCTCACAATCTTGTCCCTCATCTACGGATTCTGTATTTTCACACGCGAGATTCTATTGAGATTATCGAGCATTAAGACAAACCAATTTAAATTAAAGAGTCGATAGCTTGTTTAGAGGAATAAAATCCTACATTTTAATGAAGTGAAGCTAGTTTTATCCATGTATTTTAGTCAAAGAAAATATCAAGCAACTATTCTAAATTTTTAATTAAAAATTGTACAAAATAAATGTTTGATAAAGAAAAAAAATAATTAAATAGACTTAGGATGAGCATATTTGACAAATCCAGGGATAAACATTTTCACCCTCAGTTTAATTTTCTTCAAAAGGTCAAAGGCAAAACTTCAAGTCTGGTTTTCTTCAAACCACAGAGCTGTATTTGGTCTGACCACCGCCATCGCACTTATTGATGGTTCCTCTTTCACAATTTCCCTCCAAGTGTTATTCTCCAAGTTTACCTGGTAATTGCTTTACAGTCAAGATCGATAGGTTGTGAATCTGCCACTGGGAGCTGCGGCGACACATCGTCCTCACTGGTGTAAAGTGGGCGGT